>JAHREE010000492.1:696876-718201 GCA_033628505.1 Tringa tobata
AGAAATAGAGAAAAGAAGAAGTTTCAGCCTGCATACTCTGAAGCTTTCCCACTTTTCCCAGAAGAAAATTAGACTTCTGAAAAGGAGTCTTTTGCATCAAAGCTGCCTGCGAAAGAAAACCTCGCATTTTTTCATAACCATGCACTGCTTTAATGCTTCTACTATAAACAGGAAGCAAACTTAACATTTTCTTGCATGATAAAATTAAGACTTTATTTATGTCCCACCGGTTCTGTCTAAGTGTGGGGTAGCGGAAGGGCTAAGGATGCCAACAGCCGAAAATCTCCTGACACAAAACCAGGCCTGTATCCTCTATTAAATAGGATTAATATAGTGAGCCAAACACAAGGGTAGAGCTGAAAGGTGACCTTATAGCACGGTGTAATATTCTGTGTATGGCCACATATGACCAGGTAACGTTCTGGGGTGGGAAACCAGCTGGGCTCAGCCACAACCTGGGGCTGCTCCCAGGTTCATCAAGACCGTGCTCTTGATGAGTGCATTAATTGCCACAACTCTGTTAGTACTTCCTTCAAAAGAAGAGAAGTCTTGGCGAGTACTTTCGAAAAACTATATTTTAGAATATAGTTTTATTTATTATAGTTTTAATTCTAAGTAAAGCTGATCTAAATGCCTAAAGGAGAGAAATTTACACTGCCCTACACCCTGTGTGGTTCTGGTATGACTGCCATGTGAAAGTTCGTTTAGGATGTTTGCTCTAATGATGCGGTATTGCCACTGTAGCAGCAATCTTGAGGTGACACCACAAAATTTGCAATAAAAGCCAATACTTTCGCAGTATTTCATGTGGTTTTGTGGTCTGTGAAATCCAACAATTGTGCATTCTCGTGAAAAGCACTTGGTGGAGGCAGCTCAGGTGCCGTGTGATGAAGGCTAGGACTCTTCTCAAGCACTGACTGCAAATTAAATTTTCTGGAAAAAAGGTGGAAATATTTACACAAGACAACGTTGTGCCATCAGGAGCTGTCGCAGAGGCTGTGTCAGCACAACCCTGACCTTCACCCTTGTCTTTCTCCCAGCAAACCCCCTTGGAAGTGTGAAAGTCAAGGGGTCTCCTGAAGATCCTCCTATTGCCCGGGATAGCCAGTGTCACCACAGTCCTACACTGATGTGACCATGATACACAGAAGGACACTGGCCACCAAGACATGGTGGAAACTCCCTCTCCTTTGGGAACTGCGGGCATGAACCAAGAAAACCCACATGGAAATGCTACTCTGCTTTTTTGATTGTTAACAGCTGTTATCCGTCACAAACAAGTAATGCAAATATAAGCCTCAACAAATATTTGCATAATTTTTATGAGCAGATGTCTATCAGACAGGTGTATCTATTCTGACATTTTTTAACTTCCATTCCATTATTTAGCAGCTTTCCATCAAGCGTTATTTACAACCGATAAACTGACATGGGGAAGCCCATGGCTTACAAAAGCAATTATTTTCTCAATCTTAAAAGATTCTTCTTAAAACCCAAAACCTAACAATTATACCTTCTATTCTGAGTTTGGGGTGAAAGATTCTGGTTGAAAGACTGACCTGATTGCAAACACCTTGAATTAAGAAATCTCATACAACTCCATGCTTCTGCTCGTCTTTGTCATCCTTGATTTCTTACTTATAATTTTATTCTCTACTCAAGAGGCATCTCATTCCAGTGGAAAAGCATTTGCCTCAATTTTAAAACAGCAAAAAACACTTCATAAGGCTTTTGCTATTGGGAAAAGGCAAATCAGGAGTCACATAAACTAAGTATTTTGAGTTGGGCATAAAAGCACCAGTTAATAAGGCCATAGGTTTTGGCACTTCAGTTTGTGCCAAATAATATAATAAATTAAAAAAAAAAAAGTCAACACTCAGGAACTGAAAGCGTTAAATTTTGCAATTAATTTGTGTTTAAAATGTTCCTAAGTAGTATTTTTCCTTTTAAAAGTATATGCAGAAATTTCTAAAGCTGAATTAAACCAAAAATAGTTATCCAAATGCAAATTAAAAATAATTTTAATTCCCTCGCTTTAGGCAGTAAATGCACTCGTTTATCATCGACTGCAGTTATTCAGAAGTAGCTTCTCAGTTTTGACTTTGGGATGACAACGTATTTTCACTCTTAGTTTATACAACCCAGACTAATTTATCTTAATTTCTGAGAAGAATGGACCTTTGGTTCCAATTGATCAATGTCGCACTGAAACAGCTCATCACATATTAATAGTATAAATTAAGAATATTATTACATTTTTCAATTAAGAGTATTATTACATTACATACTAGTGCATTCTTGTATTCCCAGTTCTAAAGTTATCATTGACAATACAAAACAGAGGAGAAGGTAGAAGAAAAAGAAGGTGACATCTTTTCCTCCAGATTACACTAGAATGCTGTGACTTGACAGGACATAGCAGATAATTATTTTCCCCTGCTATTTTTGGCTAAAGATGCCAAACCACTTGTTCCTCTGCTTATCCTTAAATTAAAGCACTCAAAAGGTTTTTCTGGTGTTTTCTTAATGTGCCATTAATGAAGGAAGTTTAACGTGGGGTCTGATCATGTTGGAACTCAATTTAATGGCAATTCTCCCACAGAGGTGGGAGGCAAGATGAAAGGGCAAAAGCAGACCCTTATTCAGATGAAAATAATTTTCAGTGAAATGAACATTTCTGACAGAGCTTCCTCTGACTGTGCTTTGGATAAAAGGCACTGTCTTTATTAAAACACCTTTGTTTAAACAGCTATGGTTGCACAGGAAAACACAAGCTAATCTTATTCCGTCATATACAAACTGTGAATAGAGGCAGTGAGTATATTAATTAGCTCTATATGAGTGCAGAGTTTGTTGAAATAAACTATTTATATGCGATAGTACCTCACTTACCCTCTACCTGAGCCACACAAAAATTAACAGGCTAAACAGGTTGCCATCAAGAAATGCTGTTCAGAGAAAATCGAACTTCTATGTGAGAATATGACAATTTCATCAGAACTTTGGACAAAACAAAGGAATATAAACAACCTGGTCAGCCAGTATTATGGCTTTTGGTTATCTATCCTTTCTATGAGTATCCACCAGACCACTAAGCTATCAGTACACAGTTCCCACCCAAGTTCACAACCAGGGAGGACAAGTGTTGCCAATGAGGCAAAAATCACACCAACACCTTCTCATTTTCCATTGGGAAGACCTAAATCAGCACCAAGATAGATCTTGGTGAGTCCCATACTCCTGTCTTGTGAAGTAAGCAGAAAGAGATGATGTGCTGACAATAGAACAAACCAACTTTCATTTCCAAATGCCTTCCACCCCGAAAGCTTAGGAAAAGAAGACTCAGGTGCTGCACCTTCCTCTTGAGTAAAAATGGATATTCTTCTTACTTGTGTAGCACACTCTATGTGCCCTATATAAACTAGCAGAACTTCTCAGCAGGTACCAGACCTTGGTACCAGCACCCCCTTGGTGCTGTCATCTTCCATGGTGTACTTTGTGGACTACAAACTCAACAGAGCTTATGAAGGTTCTCAGCTGAAAGTGAAATACATTTATTAGTCACATTTCTTCCCTCTGGGAATGGCCAGTAAATCCACATTGTGCCAAGTCCTTCTATGTTACAGAAAAAGCGGGGAGACCTGTCAAGTATCTGCAATTCCAGTCCTTACAAAGAGGTTCCTCCATGATCTACACCATCAGCAAACATCCAGCAATGGCTGGCAGCAAACCAGCCTGACCACACAGCTCCACTGGGTCTGCCTGGGATGGAGGTCCCTTTCCTCACGCCACCGTGCTTCACATTTGTGGTGAAACCATCGCTGGCAGCACAGGAACGCTCTGGCTCTTCCTGATCAGGGCTCGGGGGACATCAAGGCTTTTTGTGCTGGATGGGGTCATCCCACCACAGACCTGTTAAGTTTCTTCCAACTTCTCACTATTCACTCTGTTTCTGCTCACAGTAAAACTTCATTCTAAATATCTCTGGTTTTCTTCCTCTTACATGCTCCAAATTATTAGTATTTGAGCACCCCAAAACTTTCCTCTGAATTAAGTATACACACATGCACACATATGTATTTAAAATATGTATGGGGGGTGTCTACAGAACAAGTCACACGAGGAGAGGCTGAGGGAAGGGGGCATGTTTAGTTTGGAGAAGAGGAGCCTGAGGGGAGACCCCATTGCCCTCTACAACTCCCTGAAAGGACGCTGTAGAGAGGTGGGGGTTGGCCTCTTCTCCCAAGGGAATCATGACAGGAGCAGAGGAAATGGCCTGAAGCTGGGGCAGGGGAGGGTTAGATTAGACATTGGGAAGAATGGCTTTCCTGAGAGGGTGCTCAGGCACCGGAACGGCCTGCCCAGGGAGGTGGTGGAGTCACCATCCCTGGAGGGATTTAAGAACCACGTAGACATGGTACTTCAGGGCATGCTCTAGTGCTGAGATTGTTGAGTTGTGTCTGTTTGTGGGGGGTTTTTTTGTTGTTTTGCTTTTTTTTTTTTGTTGAACTCGATGATCTCAAAGGTACCTTCCAACCATAAAGATTCTGTGATTCTGTGAAAAGGATCATCTTATTTCAGACTCACTTGAAATTTTGCCTCCCAATTGTGCTGAAATCACTGTGATAAAACATACTCATCTGTATTGTGGGAAGAGATGAACTCCACTTGCATCGCGGGAGGTGCTGTTAGGCACCAGGGGAAAAAACAGCTTTTAGTGGAAATGGTGGTTACACACCAGAACCGACCCTCGGGGGGTGGTAGAACATTCACCACTGCGGGTGTTCAAGGACAGGTTAAACAAACACCTGTCAAGCACAGTTTAGCTGTCACTGTTCCCACTTTAGGGCAGGAAGACAACTTTTCAGTCCAAAGAAGCCCAAAGAAGGAGACCCGTCAGAAATGTCTACACCTTCAGAATCAATACCAGAAGGAAAACCTGCCCTAAGGAGAAACTGCGGTGGACGTGATATACAGATGACAGATGGACAGATGACAGAACCTGATGAACTTCAACAAAGGCAAGTGTTGGGTGCTGCACCTGGGGAGGAATAACCTCTGCACCAGGACAGGTTGGGGGTGACCTGCTGGAGAGCAGCTCTGAGGAGAAAGACCTGGGAATCATGGTGGACACCAGGATGCCCAGGAGGCAGCAATGGGCCCTTGTGGCCAAGAAGGCCAATGGCATCCTGCGGGGCATCAGGAAGAGCGTGGCCAGCAGGTGGAGGAAGGTCATCCTGCCCCTCTGCTCTGCCCTGCCCTGGGGAGGGGCATGAGTGAATGAGGAGGAACTTCATTCACTGTGAGGGTGGCAGAGCCCTGGAAGAGGCTGCCCAGGGAGGTGGTGGAGTCTCCTTCTCTGGAGACATTCAAACTCCCCTGGACATGTTCCTGTGGGACCTGCTCTGGGTGGACCTGCTGTGGGAGGGGGTTGGACTGGGTGATCTCCAGAGGTCCCTTCCAACCCCCTGTGATTCTGTGGAGAACTGCAGAAAAGAACAGGTCAGATCCACACACAAGGAGGAAAGACATTTTGTGCAGGTCAGTTTTTTCCAATAGCTTTAAAAAAAAAAAAAAAAAAAGCTAAAAAATGCTGTATTTGGTTTAAATGACTGACTGGCTGTCTTTTTGCCCTAGCAGTTTTCTGCTAACCCCCAGAACATCCGACAAACTGCAACCCAAAGCGCGGGCAGCGCGGCAGGGGCACACCCAGGGCAGTGAGCAAACACCGGGGTCTCCAAGAAGCGCACGGAACATTGAGTATTCCCCCACCCTGCTTAATGCCACATAAAACAACCTATTTCAATCTGCAAATTGTAACTCCCCAGCAGAAGTTTGGTTTTTTTTTTTTAAATAAACAGCTTTGTGGTCTTTTTTCAAGAGCCCACCGGGAGTCTCCCTTCGCTGAAGACAGGAAGTTTGACTTTCCTTTTCACAGAATGTATTCATGCTCTGACTTAAAAATTGTTTGAATTCCATTTTTTTGCTGGATTCAGTGAAAGATGAGTATTCCCTCTGACCTAAGCAGCACAGGTAGTGATCTAGCTCCCAGGAATTTTGATCAAGATTATGCCTGAAAGAAATTAAACATAATAAAACAAAAACCAAACCAAGCCAAACAAACCAAAAAACCCAACCAAAACCCACAAAACCCCTCCCCCAAAAATAACCCAAACAAAAACCCAACAGTAACAGATGGAAAAAACCTAACAAAAACAAAATGAGAAGTAGTGTTCAAAACACTGGTTTATACACAAAACAGATAAAATGTACAGCTGCACTGAGCTGGGTTTCTCATGAGACTTTACCTTCTTCTTTAGGGTGCACAGGGGAAACAGTGTTTGAAGTAGAGATTCAGAATTTGGCCAAAGTAATTTTTTGCAAGTACACGAATATCGTAACAGGTCTGAGGAACTGTGTGGAATCAACACAGCCCATGAACACAGTCAATGCCGAAGTGCTCTGCGCTGCTGTAACTTAACTTCATGTTACAGAACAGGTTACAGAACATAATTACAAAATTTACATAATTACATAATTTACAAAAATTTTAAAAAGTAAAATACACTCCCATAATCTGTAAAACCAAATTAATTTACAAGAAGTGCCATTTTACAGACTCTAGAGAGCTAAAAAAAAAGTATTCTTAGGAAATTTTATAATGGTATCTTTAAAAAATTTTAATATTCTGTTTGTTCTCAGCTCTCAGGAGTGTAAGAAAAACACTTCCTTGAAGAAGAAGGATCTCAATTAGGGCACTTTCTCAATTATCTAATAGCATTATACACTTATTTCTAGATATCTTTTTAAAATCTGCAAATGATGTCTCAGTTAATATTGAACATCCTGTACCCCAGACAACAGAAGCTTTTTTGAAGGAATTCTTTGTAAATTAAAGATTTTTTTCATTTGTTTTCCTGACAGCAGACCTAAGATTTGGAACTCTGGAACAGCCCCACAACTCAAACGAGCTCCTGTGGTTTTAGCTGAGGTACTTCTGTATGTGAATGACGCACACGTAACAGTCCATATACCTGATGTTGGACACGCATTACATCTCCAAGTAAAATTATTACTTCAGATGAGACAAATGTAGAAAAATGCAATACTTAAATTCATACACTCACTATTTGTCAGATCTTTTGATGTGCCCCTCTGCAAAAAGAGCAACTACTAAAATGTTGTCAAGTGACCATAACAAAGGAGAACATGGATAGATAATTCGTTTGGACAGCTCTGAAGAATTCCCAATCACTGTGTTGCGGCCATCCTTTCAGGATTATGAATGCTCTCAGTTGTGCTAATTAGAAATCTGAAGTACGGGAAAGCTCTTGATTAGTTTTACAAACTGCCATCCCAACACGTTCAGCACATCAGGAGCTAATGCATCACCTGCACGATGCAAACCAGCTCCATCCTTCCTCATCCTCACAGCTCCTCATCAACTCCTCAGGACTGTGAGCACTTCAGGTGTTCCAGGAGAAGTAAGAGGAACCATTTGAGAATCAAAATACTGCACTTTACCACTTCACCAAGTACTTTTGATTCACAAATTTCAAAAAGGCAACAGAGATTGAGAACTGTCCCGTATCACAGAAGTTAACTGTGTGAAGATCCCATGCATAACCCAAAAGTTAGGAACTCTGCTTTTTTTTTTTTTTTAAAAAAAACGTTAAAAATGCCCTGTAAATATTTGTCAGTCAGTGCTATATAGAGCACTGTTTCTTATTAAACTTCTATTTCAATTTGTGTGCCACTGTGCTAGAAAAGTAAATCCCTTTACAAAATAATTGAAATGACCCCATAATTTATTTTTCTTACTTTAACAGCATTACATAAGATATCTCAAAAAAAGCCAGATATACCAAGTCAGCTAAAGACTTTGAGAAATTTTAATGCCATTTTTAATTATGCAAATAATAAGGAGGCTGAAAACTCGAAAGCAGTATGGCAGCGTTAGCTAAGAACGGTCAGAAAACTGCTGAGAAGCTACACCATTTTCTTTATCTTTTTGGAGACACGTAGAGGAAACAGGTAAAAATGAACTGTATTCTACTACAGTAGAAATCCCAGTCTTTCCCTAAAGAGTGTACACTGCCCTTTTCTATCACTCACATGATCCCTAAGAGGAGAAAAGCCAGACACCGAATTTGCCTGAAAAGGCATCTAAAGAGCTGTATAAAGTGGAGACCGGTAACAATTCCTTGATGACTCTGCTGGTGGAACCCCTGGCTGTGCAGGGGCTGCCACCTGTGCCCGTCCAGCAACCAGGGGAACTTCTCTTTGAGAAGCACCGCTCTGGAAACTGCCACACACAAAACCTCCAACCGTTACAGCAGCACGTAACAGGAAAATTGAAAGTTACCCTTTGGTATGGACGCTTGGTTAACAAGTGAGCTTTAAGGAAACTGTTTATACATGAGAGATTAAAGGTTTTAGAAAAAGAATCAGGACACATTTGCCACTTACTAGATGACTTCAAGACAGGCCAGAATGCTATAACAAAGTTGAGAGGTTTAACGATTACACCAAGAGCTGAACTGTTTCATTATTTTGATTTGATGAAACACAAAACAATGTCATTAAAACAAAGTTTGAAGGGGAACAAATCCTGTGCCAAGTCCTAGATGGCATATTTGGTAAAACGTCATAGTTCAGAAAAAAAAAAGAAAAAAAAAATAAAAACCCCCAAAAGCCAGAAGACCACATGATATAAGTTACCTTACTTGATCTTTTCCAACTCTTCCTCATTAGCATTGTCTGAAAATAAAATAGAGCATTTTAATTACCTTTTCTCTGCAATACAGAAAAGGAGGGCAACTGTCTCCAACGGGACAATCCACATTCAACCACCACTAGAACTGAAGCAGCAACACGTACACTCCAGCAACACCTACACGAGACTGAAATAAACCCAGACAACCAGCAGCACCATCAGCACCCAGGCACGCTTTCCCGGGTGGTATGAAGGTCTCATTTCTGGAGACAATGCATTACATGGAATGGTTTAAAAAAAAAAAAAAGAAAAAAGGAAAGAAAGAAAAAGAAAGAATTAGATAAGCAAATGGAAAAAATTAATGTGCCATTACTGGTCATGACTTCAATTTTGACTGATACTTGAATGATAGCTCTTTTAATATTAGTGTACTCCAATTTTTCGAACGCTGTTGTTCAGATCACAGGTGGAGCCACCCAAGAGAAACCCTGCATAAAGCTCCTTGGACAACACATATCTGTTAAAAACTCTTTAAGGTTACCACTGCTAATTAGTTTCACAGCAGTAAAAATAGCTCTTTTGATTGATAGTTACGCACAAGAGACAGAATTATATTCCTACTTTGACTCTTAAAAAAAAAACTCAAAATGCAGCAGCCCTACCCCATTACCTAAATAATCTGTAAATCCTTGGGATTGCTGCAGCCAATGCTCCGCCACATCGGGAGGCAAAGTGTCCACAGACACAGATTCTTAATCATTAAATAATAGAGACACACCGGTCAAGATGGATGTGGACAATTTATCTGTGAACACAACTGTTGCTTTAAGCAGCTCTGTGGAAACACAGGGAAATAAATTTCTACAATTTAATAGCGTTTAGCAGCCTCTTGCTGACACTTCGCAGGAATAAATCACAGGTCGCTAATTTCTACTGAAACTTTATGTCATAAAAACAAACCTCTTTTTTAATTAATTCTTGCAAAAGCACTTTCTTTTTCAGCTAAAGGAAATAAATTTTGAAATGCAAACATTTTCCTTGCTAAGAAATAAAAGTGCGACACAGGGAGAAAATGAAACTGTGAGCAAATGTGTGGGTTTTATATTTTTGAAATATCCAAAAACTTTTCAAATAGGCACAGTTTTCTGGGAGAAGAAAAACAACCGAAGAAAACTTTTTACATTGCTATGGGCAGTTAAAGCCTACACCTCTGTGGTAAGTTAAAGATAATTGTAGCACTGTGGCTTTGGAAAATATACATGGACACTAAAGGTTTTGTAAAGCTGGAGAAAGCCATTTAGGTCATTTTTACGGGAGAGGCACATAAGAATTAAGCAGCTTGAGTCTGGCAGCAGTCCCTGGAGAAGACCTCTGAGCTCCTGCAGCACCCCAGCTCCTCCTCGTCGCGGCTGGTTCCTACACAGCTACAAGCCAGGGCAGAAACTCAGCTCCAGGGGGCTTTGGAGCAGGCTGTGAGCAAGGAGGAGAATACGGCCCCACAGCCGAATTTACTGCCTAATCACATGGTATTTCAGCTCAGAGGAGTTCACTGTGAGCAGCAGCTACAGGAACTGCAGTGACTGTGCTCCTGGAGTGCACCAGCATCATCACCAGCCTCAGTGGGACAAGCTGAAGCCACCATAACCATCCTCAGAAGCCAACACGCAGCACAGGGCAGAGCAGGATGGGTGATCTACATGGAAAAATTTCTACATCTGAAAATGTTCCATGCCCTGACTCCATCTCTCTCATTCTTTTTTCCCCTAAGTTGTTATTATCTCTCTGGCAAATTAAAAAAAAAATAAAATATAAGATTTAAGAATGCAAGCATATTAATGTTGTTAATATTTTTGTGTGAAGCAAAATGGATTAAGCATGACCTGGGGTAAATTATTTAAGGAAAAAACAATGCTGTGAATTTTATTCTCATTAAATAGCAACACCCGAGTAGCACTCATACGTCCCCTTTTTCCCATTTTCTGTGCTACTCGGGTGGCTGGCAGTGGTGGAACAGGAGTCCTCAGTCTCTGCTGGCCCCGGGGCACCCGCTCTCATCCAGCTACCGAGCTCCCCACGTCCAGTAGCCGAGCCCGGCCCGTAAGACCCAGGCTGGGGAGAGACGGGAGACGTGGGGCTCTGACCCACTCACGGCCGCCCCGCGAGTGGCGAAAATACGCACTTTCAGCCAAAAAAAAGCCCAGATCCAGAAAGCAGTGGCATGCGTGGCGGCAGCAGGTACCGCAGCAGCACGGAGGGGCCGCGGGCATGGCACAGGCGGTGCGAGGGGCTGCGGGGGCTGGAACGGCACACAGACATGCACAGCGCTGCCTGCGTCCAGCGGGACACGGAAAGAGAACCCTTCCCTCTGGAATTCTCTAGAATTAAAGAAACGAAACCAACACCGCTGGAGCAGGGCTAAGAAAGAAAAAACATCAAGCCATTGATAGTTCTGACTTCTTTTAAAGTGGTCATCTAAGGGAGAAATTGGTGAAAAATACAGAACGTTCATCATAAACATTATTTTTTAGAAGAAGAGTTAACAGTAAATTCTTTCAGAGCTCACAGGTTTCAACATTTTTATATATACATACTTTTCCCATGCTTATTTACTTCAGGTATTCTTAGTTTACACAAGTTATGTAAGATATCTGTCCTCTCAAAGCAAAATAATTTAAAATGCTGCATTAATGCAAAGGACAAGTACTCTTAACAGCACAAATGAATTATTGGAACTAGTGCTAGTACAATTTAATTGTGTTAGGCTGGAAATAGATTATACTTTTCATGAATACTAAAGACATTCTTATTTTCATGGCTGTAGAAGAATAATTCATTCATCAACTTTGATTCACAATTTATGACTCTTCAAAAATCAGAACAAATGAGATTGCCTTCCTTTGTAATAACTTAAAAGAACAGGACTTCTAATCGGGTACATAGTCTGAATACAGAATTACAAGATTATTGCTTTAAAAGTTCACATTTTTATGCTGTTAGAACAAGCACTAGGTTGGAAAAGGCAAAGATACTTAAATACAAGATTTGCTAAAAATCTTGACTTGTCCACCTGCCCACATCAATATTCAATGATAACCAGATTCTATTTCTGCATTTTCTTCCCATAAAACACACTACAGAAATCAAATAGTGTGCTCTTGTTCATTAAACTACTGAATCTCCTTTAATTCAAATCATATCCAATATTCTACTGGAAAAACACAAATTGTAAACTACGCAAGCACTGTCTCCACAATCCGCCAGGACTCAAAGAGAAAGACTCCCCTCTCCCACTCTGTAACATAATTTTACATACAGTTATGCAAACATAAGCATATGTTAATATTCTTAATTGATATCTGAACCCAGAGATGTTATCAGTTTTTGGTATTAGGGAATGGGACCGTCCAGCTGTAAACATCTCATCAGTCAGCACATGGGAAAATCTGTATTTCAGCAGAATTTCTTTCAGAGAGATAAGGAAGAGGATGCTCCTGCGTGTACCAAACCCCTCTCTCTCATCTTGTACACCTCAGGGCTTCACAAAAGACACTTCGACCCAAACCAAAATAAACCATTGCTCTTTCAAACCAATTACTTATTTTTGAAAACATTGGTAATAACGCCCCTCTCACAGACAAGTGGCAATATACAATAAGGCTGCCGATTTTGTACCATTAAACTTCAAACTTCACTCTTATCCTCTGGCACAGGTGTGAACATTTCAATATTCAGTATTTCTCATGCAGTGTCACCGGATGCACCTCGCTGTACTACACAGCTAGGTTATTTTGCTGTGCCAATAAAACGCTTTGCAACAAGACCTGCCCTCAAGCTACAGAAATGCATTTGCCAAAAGGCTTTCCCTCCACCTGCACCTCAATGCACGGCCTCCAACCCACTGCGGGTGGCTCAGGTCTCCTTGGGAAGTCTCATCCGCATCAAACCCTTACCCAACGGCACTTCACAAACAGCAAGTCTTGCTGAAGGGTTTGGGTGAAGGCCACAGAGCCGCCCAGAGCACCAGCCCAGGCACAACGCTGCCTTGCGGCTACACTCAAAGCTGATGCTTCTTTCATTGAAGCTGTTCCTCCTTTCATTTCCCCGTTGGGCTTAACAAACACTCTCATTTTAAGTATGTGTTGTTAAAGTACCCAAAATTTAAGTACTAGCAGTTAATTTCCGAATTCTTGAGCTTGATGATTTAACCATTTTACACCACTTACACGTGACAGCACGTGCAAGCGATTTAGAGTTACCACTCGAACAAATTTAAATGCATTCAGAAGAAAATGTATTTTTGAAATGTAGGCCATATAGCAATATCAAACCACCAAGATTTAAGAAAATTTGCAGCCGAAGAGACAGTGTTTCTACGTTTTCTACACAGCGGTCATTAGGGCGCATTTAAAGGTGCTCACAGTCTTATCTAAATATCTTAACTATACTATTTGAATTATTACCTATATAGAGATGCCCCAGTAGAAGGAAAGCAGTAATCATTCAAACCACACACTAGACAGACTAGGAATGTAGTTGTTCTTAATTACTACTTTATACTGTGTGTATTCCCAGAGTGGACCAGAATTAGCTTCGATCCTCTAACACAATACTTGAAAATTTATTGATCTCAAGCATATCAAATTCAATAAAAATTATCCTCATTATTAGAAGATCTTTTTATAAACAACCAGGGATGACAGTTTAATTGGAGCAATACATTTTGTAATATATCTACTCCTTCAAGAGTAAATAGAATCTGATAGGTAAATAAATAAATAATTGCATGTGGTAACTGAATAAAAGATAATTGCGCCTTGAATTATTAAACTCCTAATACATTCATAGACAGCAATTCAATATTAATTTTGTAGGTCATCTTCCCTGCACTGCAACACAATCTCTCCGATTTTACTGGAACTCCGTTAGAACCTCCCTGAGATCTGTGTCTTGGGAAGACTGGTTTCTAAAACACAAATATAAAGCTTCGGAATCCTTATCTGAATCCTAGGCGTTCTCAGAATGAAGTCCCATGTAACAGTTTGACTGGGAAGAAAAAATTGGTCACTTGAGCTAAATTAAAAGGATTAGCTTACTAAATAGAAAGCTAATAGTGAAACGCCTAATAGCACAAACCAAATTCTTCCTCCCATTACAACCAGCCAGTTGGACATGAAAAAAAAGTTGTTACCCAGCAAGTCCATTACTTTAGATGTTGAGTTGCTAATTCACCACGTAAATGCCCATAATGAAAGACATGTTCCGCTGTAGTGTCTTAATTTAATTGATTTTTTCACCGGTGATTTTCTGGAGCGCTCATTGTATTACAGCTGATAACACTGGGCAGCACAGTAGCTATCCTAAAAAAGGAAACTTTCCAAAAAAAGGAAACTAATCTGCTGTCCACCTAACAGTTTCCTGCATAACAATATAGTATTTCTATGCTGCTTGATTTGGGATTACGGCAGGACAACACCAAAGGCCCTTGGAAAAAACAGGGCTGTTACCAGCTGACTCAGAAATGCTGGTCTTACCCAAACACACACCAAAAAAAAAACCCTGGTATGAAACACACTTTTCAATTGCTGTGATAAAGAATTTTGTGGTGCAAATTTCCAAGAAAGTATTCTGAGTTGTATGTATTGCCTAAAGAAAGTAAAAAATACTCTGTTTAAATAAACTTGCTGCACATTACTACCAATTTCCATTATTTTGGTTAAGTTCTAACAGAATGTCATGAAGAAAACTAACAGATGAGAAACATACTGTCAAGATTCTACACCTCTGTCACACCAAACACCCATTTCCAATAACTGACTTACCAAGATATTTAACAATAGCTAGGAGAAAAGTGGAAAAAGAACAGTATTACCATCCGCCAGCATTCCTCAGGGATGGAACAGGCCGATGGGTTGCACTGCCCCATATGGAAACATATGTGCTCTTACAATAACCATAAAGTTGACCATATCCATGGAAAACTTGATCAGATTAGTATTATTTTTTTCTTGGCCTCTGTGAAGCCAAATGAATCCACATTATTTTACAGCCTCTGAGCAAGATGTAAATTTATTTCTGATCTGCCCTATTTGTAGTACCACTGATAAGTCAGCTGACAAAAAGCTGATAAAATACATCCAACGAGAGACAGAATTCGGCAAAACTAACAGGATCTGTAAAACTGGAAACTACTTTCACTTACAACTAAGCAGCTCAGATAACTAAGATTGATGAAGGAATTAAAATAAATGTAGAAAACCACACAATTTTTGTAATTGAAATCTGGCCATGAAATTGGAAAATATCAAAACATACTTCATCACTAAATGCCAAAAAGCAGAAAAAATACCTTTCTTCAAGTTTCTTTATTTTCAGTGTGGAACAGGATTCAAATGTTCTCAATCTAGAGATGGCAGCACTAGGTCCAAAATTCTTCACCAGTGTTTTACAGATATTTTTCCATATTAATGACCATTCAGCTGCAACTGAGTTTATCTGAAACTGCTGAACATTCATGTTCCATCTGGGTCCCTCCGTACTGTCTCACGGAGGATCCAGGTCAGACGAAGTACACTGTACTACAGCAGCGTTATTTTAAGAATTAGAAAAAATCAAATTAATCTCATAACATGTGGTTTACTCTTGTGCTTTAGGTCATCCAACCCTAGAACAGTCACAAGAGTGATGACACATATTAAAATATTTACAATTACCGCTTCTCGCTGTTCTTCTCGAGGAGTCAACAGAACTGATAACAATATACTTCCCAGATCATGGTCAGGGTAGTGAGAATCCTTCAGACTCAAGGTAACATCTGTTTGCCTAGGAGACAAAAATACATGCATTTATTTCAATTTCAGGGTCTCAGATAGTGAAAATTCTGAATCATGAGAATTACAGGCATCTGCATTTACATGAATCTACTTGAAAATGGTGTCATAAATTTACCCTATTTCTACTTCTAAGTATTGCAGTCAAAAAACCCATAAATAAATACTAAATATTGTTACTCCGTGTTAAGTACTTATACGTACTGAAGAACTGTAACATCAGTGCGTTAAAGAACAGGAACAAAAGAAGTTAAACGGTAGGTGGTAATGCTGTGAATGACAATAACATAAAAACAAGACTAAAGTAGTTATAAAACTAACCTCTACATAGACGCTGTAGAAAATGTTGAGCATGATCAGTTAATATATCATTAACATTAATATTACAGTAACTCCCTAAACATAAAGTGTTTTTCCTCAGTGAGTTTTATGAAGTTTAGGTTTATATAATTATTTTCCAGCATAATGTTCTATTCACAATTCCACAAACACTGTATTAGCACACAACCATTAAAAACTACTCCGTAGGCCTGTTTGTGCCATACCTATTTAATTCCAATGAAGTGAGATCCAAAAATGCCGACCCAATAAAGTCATCTTGAAGTCCAAAGTCATAGTCAAAGACCTAAAATGCACAGGAGATAAATGCATTTTTCAGTATCAGAAATTTTTTCTTTCATATTTTCTTGGTTTATGAATGGTTCTTGCAACTCCTTTTCCATATTTAAGCCACACGCTTCTCTATTGGAAAGTAGCCTCCAACTTTCTGCCCACAAAATGTGTTTGAAACTGCCTATTTTAAAAGTCAGAACACATCATGTACAGGCACAGGGGTATATTTCTACTTGATATTGATCTACTTGATATTGATCTACTTGATATTGATCACGTATGTGAGCAATATCAATTTTATTTAAAAAAAAACCAACCAAGTATTTTTATCAGCTCAGGCATTAAGAAGGAACACCAAATGAATAACTAAAGTTAAGCAGAATCACTGATTTCCTACATATTAATTGATACCCTTATCAATTTTGCAAAATACAGGCAGGAGGGTGGGACACAGTTGTGAACAGTGGGTTATTACTTGCATCAGTATTAGAAATAATAAAATTGTAGGTTTTGGAGGTTGTATAAGTTTCTAGGCTTTAGAAATATTATAATCTAAGATGAAAACTTAATGGATATGTGTACAGAAAGAGTGACATTTATCACTCTGCTACAAGGACCTTGCCTGCGAACTTGCTATCTAAAAAAAGAAGCATCTGGACAAATTTACTGACATCCAGGCAGGAATCTGTGGCCAGACCGTGGAATGGTATCAATGACTTGAGATGGATTATGCCTTTCCAAGTCAGAAGGAAGAATAAGAAATAAACTGGGGATGGCTTCTGGAGGGAAATAAACAAAAAAGGTGGATGGCAACATGGAAAAGGTTTGACAAAAAATTAATTACCAAAACAAAAAATGGGAAAATCTCAACTATCAAAATCAAATTTTCTAGGTAAGTTAAATTTTCCTGGCAAATATCATAATAAGAATTTCTGAGGACCAGAATATAGTCTCACCAGAGAACGACTTGTGAACAACCACTAATGTCACCATTTAACTGAGATGGGACAAGCCTAGGTGCAAGATCTTCTTTGATTTTCAACTGTTATATTACAGGAACTCTTCTCCAGGAGGCAGCTAAAGCTGTTCATCTTCTACAAACACCTTAATATGGACGGAGCTGACAGCAGTAACAGAAATCCCAAAGCTGCTCAGCAATCAAGGGGCTGAATGCAGAATTTGAGCACGAGTTTTTCCCTGCACTGATCTACCTGAGTGGGTATCCTCATATTTTCTCTGTCTAATATTCATTCTAAACGGGAAAGAAAACAAATGGTGAGAACTCAGCTCGTGTTGCAAAATAGAATTGTTTTCTCCCCCTGCAAATTACCAAGATGAAAACGTCAGACAAATATTTTCATCTGACTTAGCACAAATTAATCACATCTTAGAGTATCTGGACAAGCTATAAAAACTGAAATATTTCGCACGGTGTGCTCGGAGTACAAGCATGGATAGACATTATACCACTTCACACACTCTTCTTGGAAAAAAAAAAGTAATAAAATATAGACACTTGTTCCCTTGTGGCCCTATTGCAGGGTTGGTATTTGGCATGAATGCATCAAAACAGGTAGCTGTGTTGCGAGTGTCCTTCTTTGAATCTGCCTCCTTCATTCACCGTGCTGGGCATCTGTTCATTCCCTACGAGTCACTGAGCTTAATAAGGGCAGGAAAATGCCAACTAAGAATTAATATTAAATTTATGCTTTCTAATAACGATGTACTTTATCTGAACAGAACACATGAAAGATAGTAGAGACCGATACTCAGGGGCTGTTTAGGTGGCATTCATCTACTAAAGAAAAAAACCAACAATTTCATGTTTCAGTTGAAATTTTTGTCGTGTATTTGAGATTCAGACTAATGCTGATCTGAAGTATGATATCATTTCAGATCAATTAAAAGGATTACTTGGGTAAGACTTAAGTTTCCAATCTCCCTTGAAGTATTTTTGATCTATGTATGTTCTAATTGGAACCCTAAGACTACAGTTTTTCAAATAACTTTTTTAGAACTTAATTTTTATCTACTTTGTTTTACACAATTAAGGGTAACTTTTGAATATAGATGACCATAAACTATTGGGGCCAGAAAAGTGCCTTTCAAGTCTGTGACTATGAAACAATAATCACAGCTTTTCTAGTTTCCATGCCAATATGGATAACTAATAATTACTAGTGGCATTGCTGCTAATTCCTCCTGGCACTGCTGGCCTCTCTTTGATTTAAACTCAAGCTTTTTGTTATTTTGGAATAAGTGATGCCTCTATTATGACAAAATCATCCTCACTTGTGATAAACTAAGCAGAGTTACAAGGTAAATTAAAAAAGAGTATGAAACATTATGAAACTTATAAGCAAACCGTCTGTGTTGAAGTAGAAGAATATTAAAAACTAGCAGAATTGGGTACACGTCTCAATAAATTCTCAAAATAGCCTTAGCAAAGAATTATTTTTAATGAGATAGATTATGCTTCATATCAGAATTACACAATGACATTTCCATATATAAAAGGGATGCCATCATCATGAAACACTGTTTACTTTCTCTGTCCTTCTCCTAAGATTACACTTAAGAAGTATAGAATAATTATGGCCTGAAATAAACAAAAAAGTCTGTATTTATCTGTTTTATTTGTGGGGGCCAATTTTGACATCATCATTATAAAGATGTAATTTAAATAATTTCCACCTCTAGACAGTCTTGAGTAATGCACTACTGCACAGTAAATTTTCCAGCATACAAAAATTACAAAATATAAACTCTTTCAATAACTCTTCTGTTGTAATTTCAGAGAATTAAGTAAGACAGTGTCTCACCTTTATATACAGCGGTTCCCTTGTGTTATCTATAATAATGGAAGCTTTTTCTTCCCACACAGGATTGAGGTTCTTGTGTATTGTCTTACTTCTAAATACTTCTTTTCCTCCAAGTTTGAACTTGACATAGGGATCACTGGTTCCTGTTAAAGACACATATATACCGTTAATTATGTCCTTTAAATACAGTGAGAGAATGGAGACTGAATTACTTTAAACAGATCTAAATGTAATTTCTACTGATAATTAAATTAAAAATAGCGGCTGAGGACAGAATTTTTTATTGCCACAATTGATTATTTTCTGCAGTGTTTGTTAGCTGGTAACTCACTGTGTTAACATCAAATGGGCGCTTGCATCACCTTCTATTGTTTGCAATCTGCACGGAAAGTCATACACGAAATACCAGCTACTGAAGTGCAGTCATCAGTTAACAGAATTAGGTCCTTGTTAGGACCAGGATTTTGACCTAATGCAATCACAAATATTAGATTATAAAGTTAAAATTGTTTCTGTAACATATAAATCTAATTATCTAATGCCTTTGAAAAGGCACAGGCTCCACTGACACCAGTGCGGTAATGCTTCACAGAATCACAGAGTGATATGGGGTTGGAAGGGACCTCTGGAGATCATCTAGTCCAACCCCCTGCCAGAGCAGGTCCACCCAGAGCAGGTCCCGCAGGAACGTGTCCAGGAGGGTTTGAATGTCTCCAGAGAAGGAGACTCCACCACCTCCCTGGGCAGCCTCTGCCAGGGCTCTGCCACCCTCAAAGTGAATGAAGTTCCTCCTCATGTTGAGATGGAATTTCCCCTATTCCAGTCTGTGCCTGTTACCTCTTGTCCTGTCCCTGGGCACCATCCCTCCCCATCCTCCTCACACCCACCCTTGAAGTATTTATAGGTGTTGATCAGATCCCCCCTCAGCCTTCTCTTCTGCAGACTAAACAGACCCAAGTCCCTCAGACTTTTCTCATCAGACAGATGTTCTAGTCCCTCATTGTCTTCATAGCCCTCTGCTGTCCCCTCTCCAGCAGTTCCCTGTCCCCCTGGAACTGGGGAGCCCAGAACTGGACCCAGTGCCCCAGATGGGGCCTCCCCAGGGCAGGGCAGAGCAGAGGGGCAGGATGACCTCCCTCCACCTGCTGCCCACGCTCTTCCTGATGCCCCCCAGGATGCCATTGGCCTTCTGGGCCACAAGGGCACACTGCTGCCTCCTGGGCATCCTGGTGTCCACCAGGACTCTGAAGTCTTTCATTGAATTTATGGTGTCCAGGCTTTGCTCTTCCACGAAGACATGCTTCCTACAACGCTCACATTAAGCAAATCAACTGTAAGGTCAGTCCCAAAGTTCAGGTGCTTCCTGCAGCGATCAGCTCCCCACAGAAGAGCACAGGTCTAAGCCCCTGATACAATTGAATAATGATTAATGATGATCTCAAAGACAACCCTGAAGGAAATTGAAAGAGAAATGTTAAATCACGGCATGAACGAAGAATGGATGGGACGTGGGTGTGGAAGTGTCGGAAGGAGCAACTGGTGGAAGGAGGACCCTTGGGGTGGCACGTGCTGGGAACACAGAGACTAGCAGCCACCCGTGCTGCCACCTCTTCAGAAGACACGCACATGAGGAGACAAAGGACAGTACACAAAAAACTGTCAGAGCACACACAGGTTTGATGAGATCGAGAGATAAATCACTCCCAACTCCCAGAACAGCATATCCAAAACCAGCACAGAGATGGTCACCCCACTAGAGGAACCCCCAGGGATGTGAGGAGGACCTGTCCACTGCCATGCTTCCCCTCCCCACCACACAAGACCCAGATACCGCATCTGTGCTGGTGAATGTGAGCATGTGGGTCTGAGAGTGTGAAGGAAAACCACCACAATCACTTTTGGTTTAGAATAAAACCACTTTTCCCAACCACAAGGTTTCGCACCGCGCTGTGGTGGTACTTCCCACAATCTGACCCCAACTCCCGGTGCATTGACTTGAGAAGACATTGTGGGAAAGAGAGTGAGCCTGGTGGAAGGAGAAGGGCAAAAGTGGCCAAAAGCCTCTTCCAGCTGTGCCATTCTCAGCTGGGTGGGCACCAGGGCAGCAGCTACAAGACACAGACGTTGTGCCCACCACGGTCCTCGTGAAACCACTGCCTCCCTGGTGGGCTGAAGAAAGACTATCTGTCTTCTCCTGCATATTTTGATTAAAAAAATACAGCAAAGTCTTTAAACAAAAGAAAAAAGTAGGACAGGAAATTCAAACTAATACCTTCCCTAACATGACAGTTGGCAAGATTTCATTGTTATGCAAGTGAAATTCATTTTAATGAAAAATATTGGATGGG
>JAHREE010000492.1:727463-748807 GCA_033628505.1 Tringa tobata
TTCCCCTCCTATGAATATTTTTATCTTCTTTGAGAAGAAAAGCTATTAAAGAGGAAGGAAAGCTTAGCCTCTACAAACACAAGCCATAAACATGCATATTTTGTAATCTGCAGTGTTAGCACTAATGCTCTACATGTCTAGCAAAGGAAAAATCCATTTAACAACACAATACGTTGCCATGTGAAATTAAAGTGAATGATAAACACGTTCCTACAATGCTTGAAGAATAAAAATCACGGCAGTGAAACTGAAGAAAGGGGAATAATTTGAGATTCCTTATTAAATAACTCTATTTGCTGAATACGCAATTTCTTGGTGCATTTATCATGGAAGAGAAAAAGAAGAAAGCAGTATCCTCTGTACTGGCATTAAACTAGTTAAAAAACCACATCATGTAGCAATAAAACAATGGGGTTTTTTACCATCACTTAGAAATTTGTAATGGTAAAAAAGCTATGGCCCAAAAAAAAAAAAAAAAGACACCTAGTGTTATAATTAGAACCTTTTGTTAGTCTTGCTGCAGACAAATTTTGATTATTGCTACACTTTTTGGAACTAATAAAAATGCAGTCACATTGAGAGTTTTGTAGTTTGGGAGAGAAAAGTTCCCAATGATGACAATTTACAAGGAATCACAGAATCACAGAATCTTAGTGGTTGGAAGGGACCTCTGAGATCATCAAGTCCAACCAGGAAGAACATGAGCAAGTAGAAAGCCACATCATGGGTGTTTTTGTTGGTCAATCAGCTAGCCATAAGTGTGACTCCCACTTCAATAAGCCCCAAGGGACTGGAGCAATGGTAAGACAACAGGAAACCCCTCCTCGTGTCCCGTAGGTGTCTCCTGATGCCCCTACTGCACCAGCAGGAAACTTTTTGGCCTTCAGTAGGAGTTTGGGCTCGTCTGTAAGAGATTGTCCTCACTTAAACCCAGCTCTTCCGTCCTCCTTGATCTCTCATAGCTCTTGCCAAATCCTCCATGTGGAGGATTCCACTGCCATGAAAACTGGGGCTCTTCCAGGGTGAAACGATGTTCCTTACCCTTCCTCATCTGCCTGTGTCCTTTGTGCATGTTTAGATCAAGATCAGTTGGGGATGGATTGTGCCCATGATACTTGTCTCATTCATCCTTCTGCAATAAATAATTCTGAAAATTCCCAATTTTTGCCTTTAATTACAACAGCATTCACTAAGTTACCAGCTAAGCCCAGAGACTCTGTTCTAAAAACTGCTCTTAATTTTTTTTGTATTGATGTGCAGATCCAAAAGCATCCTCTACCACTAATTAACAAGAGTGGCAACAATTTGATCACAGCATGTCATCTAATGGTACATTGTCAGAAAAGTTTTACAAACAAATTTGTACATCAATTTTATTCTTTCTCGTACTGCATGAATCTGCTCAATGGTCACACAAGACCAATGATGCCTTAAAATGTGGAAAAATATCCCTGACTTCATACCCTGGAGAAAACATTTTCAGAGAGCTGGACTCCTCCAAATTTCAATCCTCCAAAAGATCATACTTGGAAGTTATACCACCTCAAGGTACGCCATGTCATTTCTTACTGACAGTTTATGTTACACGGTGCATGAGTACTTCAGGTTTCACTAGAACTCCCTCTTGTTCTTCTAAATTGATCTGTAATCAAAACACAAAAATATGCCCCAAAGATCATCTCTGAACAGCTATTTACGAGTTCTTCCCAGAGAGTTTCTCTAGTTTCTGCTTTAACTGTAAAACTTGATGACTCCAACGGTCTTTTCCAGAAAAAGTGAGAAACCTATTGCCATCATTTCTCCCAAGATGGTAAGGATTATTTTATTGTTCACTTTCTACTGCATTTTCATAGGATTCTAATATACTCTTCATACTATTTTACACACACAGCAGTTACAGGAGAGGAACCTCTGGCCCACTCAAACTGATGGGGATTCCACCAGCAGCTTCAAAAGGTCAGAAATAAATTAAGTAATCATAAAACCTATGGTGTGCCTAAAATGCTCAGGAAGCCTGCTGTTTAACATGGCTTGAGATTTCTGAGCCCACAATTAACCTATTTCGCCCACAGACCATCTCCTTACAACTGCCAACCTTGCTGAGTGTCAATTTTCCAAGAGTACTGCGAACCGACAGTTTAAATTCTGAGTGCCTAAAAGCAACTAGTCCAAAAAATGTTTGAAAAAACTAGAAAGTCATTTTTACACATTATTATTGTATTTTATTCTATGTCCACTCAGTCACATCAATAAGCATTTCTGCATTATGTACCATAATTCTCATAAATATTTTTTTTTTTTTGTGGAATTAGTACCGTTGACTTTTTTAATTATGTTTTTCTCAAAATTAAATAGGCCACTACCTACAGATATAGAATCACAGAATGGTTTGGGTTGGAAGGGACCTTAAAGCCCCCCCAGTGCCACCCCCTGCCCTGAGCAGGGACACCTCCCACCACAACAGGTTGCTCCAAGCCCCCTCCAACCTGGCCTTGAACCCCTCCAGGGATGGGGCAGCCACCACCCTGCAGGTTCTGGTTGAAAGTATGCTGCAGCTCCAAAAAAACTGTATTTTATTTGGATGCCTATATGTTAGGATTGCGAGGAAGCTGGTACAGTTCATGAGCCTACTGAGAGCCGTGTTTGTAAAATGCCAGTCTCTTCCATGGGAGGCAGAGCCAGGGCTCGCAGGCAGCTTCTGCCAGACCATGCCATGGGGAAACTCACAGCAACCGTTGCTGTCTCCAGAGGCATCACGACCGAGTTTATTTTGGAACTTTTGTAGAAATTCTCACTGTAAAATTGTCAAGGAAGGGTTGCTCAGGCGTGTTCTCACGTTATTTAATAATCCCACAATTTCCCTTCTGACAGCCCATCTTCCCACGGGAACAGACTGTCCCTTAAAGGCATAGGTAAGGGCGTTCGCCCACCCCCTCAAAAGGCTGCCATCCAGTCTCCTCAGGTGTGTCCTTCCTCTCGGGACGGAGAAATGAGGAAAAAAACCCAAAGGCCAGAGTGTGTTAAGAGAAACACGACAGGCTTGATGCTTGCCAAATTATAAGGGAGAACAGGAGATCATTTGCATGGCATGCAAATGACGGACTGACTTTTTTTCAGCTCCCCATGCGAAGGGGAGAAGCAGTTCCCTCTGAAGGTTTCAAAGGGATAGTTGGGTACCACCACCAAGTGAGGACTTTCTAGAGTGAGCAGGAATTCCTGGCTATGACAGAAACAGAAAGCCACAGTGGACAAAACCTGCTGCATGCAGACCTAGTGTCAGATGTTTCCTGGACAGATTAGATTGGATAACAGAAAAGGGTTGTGAAGCCTTGGAAGAGGCTGCCCAGGGCAGTGGTGGCGTCGCCATCCCTGGAAGGATGTAAATATCAGGCAGACATGGTGCTGAGGGACATGGGGTAGTGGTGGGCTTGGGCAATGCTGGGTTAATGGTTGGACTCAATGATCTGAAAGGTCCCTTCCAACCAAAACGGTTCTATGATTCTATGGAGAGGCGCAGGCACGGTGAGGAACCTGGCAGTGAGATCAAACTGTGAGCAGAAGGAACCAAAGCAACAGATTGAGCCCGTCCTCCAGTGGACATTGGCACCTTCTGCAAAGGGACTTGCTCAGCCGGACAAAGCTGCTGTAGAACATTAGAAGAGTGGGCAACCCCGTTTCTCACTACCCCTCTCTGCTCTGTCCTCCTCCCTTTTCTGCATCGCAATGAGACCTGTTCCCCAACACCATCAGGTACAAGTCACTGCCGCCAGGACCCTGGGTGAGATCTGGCCACCTTCTTGGTGGCAGCCAGAGCTGCCAAGTGTCAGGAGGCCAGGCTGGAAGGGGAAGAGGGAGCTCTTCTTCCTCGGCTGCCACCCCCGTGTCCGTCGCAGCAAGGCTCAGGCAGAGCAGAAAGGAAACAGAAAAGTATTTTTCCCAGCCTAAATTTCACACGGGGTAACATTGATCTCCACCTTCTGGCAATAAGAATTAAATCCATAATTGTCTTCAACCAAAGCTAACCTCTTTGCACAAAAAAAAAAAAAAAAAAAAAAAAAAAAAAAAAAGAAGATAAAATTCCCAAACCTTAGGTATCTTAAATACAGACAAAAAGCACTGCCTACCTAATGGGACATATCTTTAAATAAAACACCCTCCAAATGTTTTTACATATTGTGAATGCTGGCACACTTATCTACATATATTTACATGAATCCCAGGGTAGCAAGCATGCCAAGCCGACGTTTCTTGTTTCAGCACCTCATCCTCACTACCTCCAAAACAAGGAAACTGAGCATTTCAAAATTCGTTCTTCCAGACCTGCAGAGCACCAGGAGTTCTTAAAAATTATTACGCGTATTTTTGACTCAGATAGAACTTAATATAACCTTTCTGAAACACCTTTATATAAGAAAATATTCTTGCCTATTCTGATTTGAAGTAAATATAAACACTTTGATTTGCATCCAAAACCCTAATGATTTCCTCTGTATTAAAAAGCAT
Organism: Tringa tobata; assembly: GCA_033628505.1. NCBI lineage: Eukaryota > Metazoa > Chordata > Aves > Charadriiformes > Scolopacidae > Tringa > Tringa tobata. Next base: position 731,967 of record JAHREE010000492.1, read on the forward strand.
TCAAATTCCATACTAATTAACATATTAAAATAAAAATATAATTGGAGAGCTACTTTGATGAATGCTTGCAATTAGTGGCATGAAAATACTGATCCAAAAGGCCTTTTAAAAATAATTTGGCATCTGGCTACCTGCTACAGCACGAATAGCATTTCCCTTTGGTTATCACCTTGTGGTTATTTGCCACATTTGGAAGATGGTGCGAGAACTACCGATTTATACCAATAATCCTCTCAATTCTTACCTCTTCAGGAGACAGAGCAGGGGCATGTTCCTACCAGTCTCAACTGTGTGACCAATTTAGCAATGTTTCACAATAAGGAAAATTTACTCCATAATCCTGGTCTACCTCAATCATAAGGATGAAGAGCTTCTCAATCTGCAAATCTACACTGTATACGCTGTATTTTAATCAAGTTAAAGACTGAATTTCAGCATCCTACATCATCGAAGCCCACGGTTCACACATAAATAACATGTTATAGTGTCATAGTGTTATAGTGTTGTCCAGGCCGGAAGAGACCTCCAAAGGCCATCTAGTCCGTCAGCAGGGACGCCCCCAACTAGACCAGGTTGCCCAGGGCCTCATCGAGCCTCACCTTGAATATCTCCAGGGAAGGGGCCTCAACCACCTCCCTGGGCAACCTGTTCCAGTGCTCCACCACCCTCACAGTAAAGAACCTTCTCCTAATCTCCAACCTAAACCTGCTTCCCTCTAGCTTAAAGCCCCTCTCCCTGTCACTACAGGCCTTTGTAAACAGGCTCTCCCCAGCCTTCCTGTAGGCTCCCTTCAGGTACTGGAAGGCCGCTATTAGGTCTCCCCGGAGCCTCCTCTTCTCCAGGCTGAACAACCCCAGCTCCCTCAGCCTGTCCTCGTAGCAGAGGTGCTCCATCCCCCTGATCATCCTCATGGCCCTCCTCTGGACCCCCTCCATCAGGTCCATGTCCTTCTTATATTGAGGGCTCCACACCTGCACACAATACTCCAGGTGAGGTCTCACCAGAGCAGAGTAAAGTGGAAGGATCACCTCTCTGGACCTGCTGGCAACGCATCTTTTGATGCAGCCCAGGATGCGATTGGCCTTCTGGGGTGCAAGTGCCCACTGCCTGCTCATGTCCAGCTTCTCGTCCACCAGCACCCCCAAGTCCCTTTCCTCAGGGCTGCTTTCTAGTACCTCACCCCCCAGTCTGTACTGATGGTGAGGATTGTTCTGGCCCAGGTGCAGAACCTTGCATTTGCTCTTGTTGAACCTCATGAGGTTCACCTGGGCCCACCTCTCCAGCCTGTCCAGGTCCTTTTGGATGACATGCCATCCCTCTGGTGTATCGACACCACCACACAGCTTGGTGTTGTCCTCAAACTTGCTGATGGTGCCTTTAATCCCCCTGTCTATATCATTGATAAAAATGTTAAACAGTATTGGCCCCAGCATGGACCCTTGAGGAACACCACTTGTGACTGCTCTCCATCTGGACTTTGAGCCATTGAGTACCACCCTCTGGATGTGACCATCCAGTCAGTTCCTTATTCACTGAACAGTCCACCCATCAAATCTGTACCCCTCCAATTTGGCAATCAGGATGTTGGGGGGGACCGTGTCAAAGGCCTTACAGAAGTCCAGATAGATCACATCCATAGGTTGCCCCTTATCTACTGACCTAGTCACTTTATCATAGAAGGCCACTAGGTTAGTCAGGCAGGACCTGCCCCTAGTAAAGCCATGTTGGCTGTCCTGAATCACCTCCCTGTCCTTCATGTGCCCAAGCATGGCATCTAGGAGGACCTGTTCCATGATCTTCCCAGGCACAGAGGTGAGGCTGATGGGTCAGTAGTTTCCAGGGTCCTCCTTTCTACCCTTTTTAAAAATGGGTGTGATGTTCCCCTTCTTCCAGTCTGCAGGGACTTCACCTGACTGCCATGATTTTTCAAATATCATGGAAAGTGGTCTGGCAACCACATCAGCCAGCTCCTTCAGTACTCTGGGATGTATCTCATCAGGTCCCATGGACTTGTATACCTTCAGGCTCCTGAGTTGATCATATACCTTGTCTTCACTTACAGTGGAAGGGACTTTGTCACCCTCGTCTCCAACTTTTGTGCCATCAACACGAGAGCTAGGAGGAAAGGGGTTGCCAGTGAAGACTGAGGCAAAAAAGTTGTTAAGAACTTCTGCCTTCTCCTCATCCATTGATACAAGTTCCCCACTGTTGCACATCGGGGGGTACATTTTCTTTAACCTTCCTTTTCTGGTTAACGTACCTGTAGAAGCCTTTCTTATTTTTCTTTACATCCCTTGCCAAGTTCATTTCTAGCTGTGCCTTGGCCTTCCTGACCTCATCCCTACACATCCTGGCAACGTCCCTATACTCTTCCCAGGGTGCCTGTCCCTTCTTCCATTTCCTGGGTAGTCCCATCTTGCCCCTTAGTTTGACCAGCAGGTCTTGGCTCAACCATGGTGGTCTCTTGCCCTCCTTGCCCATTTTCCTACACGTGGGAATTGAGATCTTTTGTGCCCTATACAGAGCATCCTTAAAGATCTGCCAGCTTTGTTCTGCTCCCTTGTCCCTGAGGGCCGTTTCCCATGGGGTCCTATTTACTAACTCCTTGAAGAGCTGGAAGTTTGCTTTCTTAAAATTTAGAGTTCTACCTTTGCTTCTCATGGGCTTCAAACTCCTTAGGACAGTGAACTGCACTAGGGCATGATCACTGCAGCCTAGGCTACCTTCAATTTTGACATCCCTGATGATTTTGCTTGCATTTGTGATCAACAGGTCCAACAATGCATCTCCTCGAGTAGGGCTGTTGATTTCTTGTATCAGGAAGTTGTCATCTAGGCACTCTAAGAGCTTCCTGGATTGCCTGCAACCAGCTGTGTTGCTTTTCCAGCAGATGTCAGGGTGGTTGAAATCCCCCAGCAGGATGAGAGCCTGTGATCACGATGCCTCCTCAAGCTGGAGTAAGAAGGCACCATTGACAGGCTCCGCCTGGTCAGGCGGCCTGTAGTAGACTTCTACCACAAGGCTCCCTTTGTTGTCCCAATCCCTAATTCCTACCCATAAACTTTCGACCTGGTCATGGCTACTCTTTAGCAGTAACTCTTCACATTCTAGCCACTTCTTTACATAGAGGGCAACACCTCCACCCTTTCTTCCTCTCCTATCCCTTCTGAACAGCTTGTAGCCATCGATGGCCACACTCCAGTCATAGGAGTCATCCCACCAAGTTTCCGTGATTGCTACTATGTCATAGCTTTCCTGCAGCAGGATAGCTTCCAGTTCCTCCTGTTTGTTGCCCATGCTGTGTGCATTGGTGTAGAGACACTTCAGCTGGTCTCCTGGCCATGTCACGTTCTTAGAGGGATGCTCCACTGATCCCTCAAGACGCTTTGTGGCTGCAACCTGCCTGTCTCCTGTTGCCTCAGGGGCTCTTGGTCCAGTTCTGCAAGACCTTGCCTTTGATGCAGTGTTCACAGCATGCGTAAGTGCAACAGGTTGGAGGCCCTTGCTATCACCCCATCCTTTGAACCCTAGTGTGTCCTCCTGCCACGTGCTACAGACCATTCTGATACTATCATTATTTCTTGCTTCAAGTGCAATAGCAGGCTGGAGGCTGTCCTTAGGCTCGTCTCTAGTGCTCCTGTATTTAACCCCCTCCCCCTTCGAGCCTAGTTTAAAGCCCTTTTGACAAGCCGTGCCAACTTATGTGCCAGGATCTTCCTGCCCCTCTGAGACAGATGTTCCCCATCTGTTACTGGCAGACCTCGTGCCGTGTGAAGTTCATAACATAAGTGAAAAGTCTTTTCAATAATTTTAAATGCATTGCCTTATACATAGGTTTGCTTTCAATATTGTGCCATTGCACAAAATCAGGCATATCTTAAAGGGTTACTTAATCATCTCACTTTACTTGTTATCCCACTGGCACTTACTCTTCCTCTAGATCCTGAAAATGCAGATGTTTACAGCCATTCACCAGACAAAACGCAAAGTCTATGAGTATGTTCTTGCATTATCTCAGACCTTCAGATTATCCTGGGTTTGACAGACGTCTCTCCCAATTATTCTCAGTTTATGCAGCTAGTTCCTTGCGGATGTAAATATTTCATATCAGAAACGGTAAATTTATCAAATTTAAATGCAGCCCATGCACTGCACGAGGTCACTAAGCGCATTGCTATTTCTGGTTACTTCTGGCCATTTTGGGTGCAGGTTTCAGCAGCAGTGTCAGACTCTGAAGGGCTGCTTCTACACAGACATACTCTCTCATCTTAGGAAGCTTGACTGAACTGTGTCTCCTGCAGAGAGACACACAGATCCCACAATATTATCCACTTAGAGGTCAAGGCTGTAGACGACGACAGACATCTGCTTTCAGGCATCTTCCTGCAAGATTTCACACAGAAAATACACTACTTCTGATCATCATGAAAAAAGCCAACAAACTTTTCACTTTTGCTCAAAAAAGTTTCTTCCTTGCGCCATCTTGCCAGATAAGGTTAATCTTCATGCAATTTGTAAAAAAAAACACAATTCAAAGCCAGAAGAGATCAAATGCATCGTGTATCTAGCCTGCTTTTTGACATGACACAAAGTTCTCGGGATTAACCCGTGCTACTTATTTCCCAACTTTGCCTGAAGTGGAGCAGAAAACCAGCACCATACATTTCTCAAAAAGCATGAAAAAGAATGGATTCCAGGCTCCAGTGAAGTAAGAAAACACTGTGAGGAAAACCATATTTAAAACACATATTTTGATATCTTTCTTTTGATGGAAGAACATCATAGAAAACCAGTGACTAAGATTTTAATTCCCTCTTTTACCAATTCTGCTATAACATTTCAGTTTCAAAATGAGTCTCTTTAAAGCAAAAATTTATCAATCACATGGGGTTTTTGTATATTTGTTTAAAAGCAATATTTAAGGTATTGCAAAACATCCATAAAGGCGTATTACCAACATGAAGTAACCACATAAACTCCATATGCAAGAAGTCAAAAAGAGCAGCAACAAATTACAGGGGTTTTTTCACCTAAAAATTTGACTCCAGAAAATACATGATATTATGTAAAAACTGCATATGACAAAAAGAAACGAGAAATCAAAACTAAAATGGAAAACATAAAGATGAAGGTAATCGGGTTAACTTGTTAATATTACCAACTTACGGGATCCAACACTACAGAGTTTTTCCTAGTATTATGGGAAGTTGCAGGAAACAAATTTTTAAATCTAAGTCTAATACGGTCTGCTTTAGGATGGACATATGTTGTAAACCACATTTGTGGTCACCACAGGATTCTGCTAGAAGCAAAAACATAAACTGTCTCATCACAGGGCTGGGATGAAGTTATGGCTCCACAGCTCAAGGGAAGCTGGGTCAGACGAAAGATGGGATTTTCTTGTGAAGATGAAGAGTTAAAATGAATAGGTATATTTCCTTCTGCCATGCTGCACACACCAGAGCACAAGCATCACCTGCTATAATGAAGTTCAACCATTTGAGAAGTAAACAGCAAGATGTTGGTCCTGTCATGAAGAATGTTCTGTTCCCCTTTTGTTGTGACTATCAGCACTTATTTATCAACCAACAGCCATGATTAATGCTGGCATTGATAGCCACATAAATATAGCTACCATCTTTCCCCTTTCCTTCTGAGAATGTTGTGGTGTCTTTTTTTATAAATTTGGGGAAGACAAAGTGTGCAGAACATTCACGACATGAGAATTCAACTTTGAATTCCAAGACTGCAATATGTTCAGCAGCAGGTTTCTAAAAAGATATGTGAAACTGCAGTTTAAAAAAAATCAAAGAACAAAAAGCTAAAATTAAAACAAAACTCTTCTCTGCCATGTAATTCAAGTATTCTTCTAGACCAAAATTGACAGTACCTGGAGAAAATTCAATTGTCAGGCTTTAAGCAGAGATTCTGGAAAAAGTCTTGGAGGATCGGGGTGTTATGCGCTATTAAGACCTACAGGGTAAGACTCCTTTGAGACAGTCCTGGGCTAAATTCTCGAGGCTCTGATTTTATTATCTAACACATCTGTCTTAGCAGTGCCACTTAGCATTTGGAATTAGCATTACATCATTAGATGGTGCCTCCCACGGACTGTCTCACAACCACCTTCTGGCTTAGACCATGGGTATAAGACCTTGAGGGGCTGGAGTGTGTCCAGAGAAGGGCAACAAAGCTGGTGAGGGGTCTGGAGCACAAGCCTTGTGAGCAGAGGCTGAGGGAGCTGGGGGTGTTCAGCCTGGAGAAAAGGAGGCTGAGGGAGACCTTCTCGCTCTCTCCAACTCCCTGAAAGGAGGGGGTACAGAAGCAGGGATTGGTCTCTTCTCCCAAGGAACAGGCAACAGGACAAGAGGGAATGGCCTCAAGTTGTGCCAGGGGAGGTTCAGATTGGAGATTAGGGAAAATTTTTACATGGAAAGGGTTATTAAGCCTTGGAATGGGCTGTCCAGTGAAGTGTTTGAGGCACCATCCCTGGAGGGATCTAAAATACGGGTTGACATAGTGCTTGGTGACATGGTTTAGTGACGGTTTTTATCAGAATTAGGTTGATGCTTAGACTCAATGATCTTAAAGGTCCCTTCCAACCCTGACAATTCTATGATTCTATGATTCCTGTGAGCTCAGTGCTCCACCTCATCGGGGCTACAAGCAGATGGCCTCAGAGAAACAGGAGGACACACACATTATTTCCCTCCAGTGTCCCTCTAGACATCAAGAACTTGGAGCAGAGACCTTCAGAGTCAGATGTGTTTTCTGTGCATTTCAATCTTTTCATGGACTTCTTTTCCATGAACTCACTGACTCTCCTCTTGTACCCACATAAGCCCCCAGTAAGAACAGAGTTTGACATGGCCAGTTTCTTAGAGAAACACCACTGGGACCACCACACAATACTTTAAAAAATAATTAAAAAAGAGGTAGTAGTATACTCAAGAGAGGATTCAGACAAAACTGATCAGAGGATTCAGTCAAGCCCCTTCTGTGCACTTCCCATTCAGCAGCCACTGAAATCTACTAAGCGCCTGCCTAATGCCTGTGAAGTCTCTTGGATTCAAGTTCTGCTGGTGCTCCAAAAATCTCACTCTGAGTAGCTCCAAAAGAAAGGGAAAACAAGCAGAAACTCAGTGGATAACGGAGAGGACATTCAATCATGAGTGAATGGGTCCTACCTTGGGGTCCCTGAACAAAGTGCTGTTTCTGAATTTTCCCCTTAAGAAACAAAGGCTCAGTCCTGGAAAATCCCCATCATATCTGAAGGATCTTCTGCATTTCACTAAGGTGCAACGCACATTCTCCTTTCTGACACAGAATCACAAAATCAGAGAACGATACGGGGTTGGAAGGGAACTCTGGAGACCATCAAGTCCAATCCCCTGCCAAACCAGGTCCACCTAGAGCAGGTTGCAGAGGAATGCGTCCAGGTGGGGTTTGAATATCTCCAGAGAAGGAGACTCCATCACCTTTCTGGGCAGCCACTTCCAAGGCTCTGCCACCCTCACAGGAAAGACATTCCTCCTCATGTTGAGATGGAATTTCCCATGTTCCAGTTTGTGCCCGTTGCCCCTTGTCCTGTCCCTGGGCACCACTGAGAAGCGTCTGGCCCCATCCTCTTGCCACCCAACCTTTAGCTATTGCTCAGCATCAGTGAGGTCTCCTCTCAGTCTGCTCTTCTCCAGCTGAACAGCCCCAGGTCCCCAGCCTTTCCTCATCAGAGAGATGCTCCAGTCCCTCACCATCCTCATAGTCGCTGCTGAACTGCCTCCAGCAGTTCCTTGTCCTTGAACTGGGGCACCCAGAACTGGACCCAGTGCTCCAGCTGGGGCCTCCCCAGGGCAGAGCAGAGGAGAGGGGGAGGATGACCTAACTGGATCTGCTGGGCATGTTCTTTTTAATGCACCCCAGGAGACCACTGGCCTTCTTGGCCACAAGGACACATTGCTGCAGTGGCCACACTTCCAGTAGCCCAGTAAAACACTCCCTTGGTCCCTCAAGATGGTAGGGCTGAGCTTTTTCAGGGATGGGAAAAAACTTCAAAAAGGGAGCAGAAAGTAACCCAGGCATCTGGCTTTTTCAGTAAGCTTCCAAGCTACAAGACAACTGCATGAAAACAGAGCCCAACAACTACCTTTTTTTCTTGCATACAAACAATCACATCTACATTCACAGTTTTGTTCTTTTGTAAATAATATGAATGATGGATACGGCTGAGTTACAACCCATCACTCAGAAACCAGGTAAGTCTCTCTATCTCATGGGAGAAAAATATTTGAGTATCTATTTTTAATGAACGTTAGGCAAAGCTTGATAGAATATCAATATATCTAGAGGAAGAATATAAATAAAAGTACCTGTCTCAGAGCAGACTAAAATGCCAGTATGTGGTCAGCAGACTGCCCAACAGGTAGAGCCTGGACACATCCAATAGAGGGGTTTTACTGGTTTTGTCCTTAAAGGCAGCTCCAGTATTTATCAGTTAAGCAGTCAAGGAACAAAATACAAGACAGCACAAATCTGCACGGTTAAAGTAAATCTATCTCACCTTTCTTAGTTTGACACATTCAAAAAGAGGAGGAAAATACCTAGCAGAAGAATAAAGTCAATATTAGCTAAATCTTATTTCCTCTCCTGTGTGGTTTTATCTGGCTCTAGCTCCATTTACTTCGTGCTTTTGAGCAAAAGAACCTCTAATTAGTTTTAAGCAGAGCTTTACTAGCATACTTACCATTCAAACCTTAACTGTAGCTTCAAAACCCTCAATAACTTTACCCAATGGACAAGTAACTTCCCAAACCTTGAGATGGTGTTCCCCAGCAGGCTTACCTCCACGGTCCCGTGCTGCTAAATTCTGCCCTCTCTTTAGGGTAACGTCCAACTGGTACATTCTGGGGTCCCCAGAAGGAAAATCCGCATTACTTGTTTCAACCAAATTTTTTCTCTGGAGGGGGAAAAAAAAAAGAAAGCAGTAGCTAATGTTATTAGAAGTTTCATGTAAAGTGTATTTTAATTTGGTATCACTATCCTGTTGAAGGAAGACAAGATTGTATCCCATTCCCCTGCCTCAGAGCTAACACCCCAACACCAAGGAACCCGCTCCTGTCATCCATATGACAATTCCTGGAGCATGCTTCTGGGAAAAAAAAAAAAAAAAAACCAAACCAAAACCCCCACAAACCGGTTGACAGTCTCAATGGTTAAATTTAGTATTTAAAAAAAGATGGCTGAAAAATAATTCTTTGATACTGGCATTTGTTATGGAAACCTCCAACTTTCCTGGCCCATGAGAGCGGAATAAGTAAGAAAAAAACACACCTGGACCTTACAGTACCATTAGGACAAGCAGTTACCAGTACCCTCACACCCTGCATTTATTCAACAGTGATAATCTTGGCGTTGAATAAACATACACAAATTACGATTTTGTCAGCTACTGCAGCAGTTTGCAAGATTTGTGTTATTTTCCAGAGTTATGGGGGAAACCGGAGGGAAAAAAATCATAACGTCATTAAATGCAGCTGTGGCTCTTCATTTGTAATACACTTCTTAGCTTGCCTGTATGCCAGGGCATAGATAACATTCTTAGAGCAGTTATTTGCATAAACTGTATCATAAAAAAATAAAAAAAATAAAATTAAAGGACATCAGAATGCAAAGAACTGCATGAATAGTGACCACATTTCTGTCCCAAATGACAAAAGAGAGAAACCGTATTTCTTAGTATGCATAGGCTTTTGCAAAACCATTTTTAACACATCTCTCTGTAAGCAACATCTAATTACAGTGCATGCTTGGAACATCACATGTAATTTTAAGACTAGAACAACTATTTCTATTATACGTTCACAGTACATACAGGAGCTTCATATATTATACACACTGAGCACCACGGTTACATATTCTCATGCTTAGAGCTAAATCTTTTAAGACCAGTGCTATTAATATTTTATTATGCAATTATGGGTCCTCTGCAACAACAAAAAAAAAAAAGCAGCTTGATATAAACATCTCAGAGATCACATGTGTACAAAGTGCACTTCTGTAAGAAACTTCTGTTGTTTCTCTTAAGGTAACACTAAATCTAGAGCACAAAGAAAGACACAAAATGAAGGCATTTTAACATACGGTTTATTGTTTTTACGGATGAGTCACAAATCTGAGCCCCAGCACATCAACCTTTGCTGCAACAGTGCTGGCCAAACCACACACTGACACACTCAGCACTTCCAGGGCAACGAAACTGCTCAAAACCGGTGCACTTCAGAGAAAATGGTGAGATGAGCTCTGCTTTGGTGGGGGGTGTTGTTGCTGGAATCTCTCAACATTTACCTTCTAAAGAAACTGCTGAGGCACACCTGAAACTATCAATGCCTTCACAAGACTCTTGCAGAAGTCACCCACCACCTTCTTTTAAATTACTAATGCCCCACTCACCATCTCTTTTTTTAGTATTTTTTTTTTAATGCACTGGCCACAGAAGGATACAAGACTGACAACAGTGAATTTCCACCCTATCCCTGCAATTCTCACTCCAACCTGAAACAAAGAAAAAATTGCATCCTGGCCTGATCCTCAGCCTCACCCTTGAACCCAGCATTCACCAGGGTCTTGTGGAAGATGAAACTTGTGCTCTAAATCGAATAATAGACTTTCCTTCTCATTTCTTGCCCTTCAAGAGCTTGCAGACACCAAAGAAGCATGATATCTCCCCGCTTTTATAACCTCCTCCCTGATTTTTCCTCATGGCATTCCCCTCTGAGGTTCAGCACAAGCCTTACATTAAAATTCCTTAGTGCTCCCTTCTTTTCCCTTTCTCTTCTCCTTTTCAGTGCTTTTCCTTCCTTCTTTCTTGCAGTGGAACTTTTTTTTAACATTTACATTAATGAGTTTTTCTGCTCAAGGAGGCTAGAAACAGTTAGATGAGCAATGTAATAAGCCTACAGGACATAAACAGTTTCATAAATTAAATAAAAGCCAATAGATATTAACTATTCCTAAATAGCTCTGCATCAGAGCAGATGCATTTGAAGTACGCAATTAAAGCTGGAGGTTGCTATAATAAATTCAACCACCAATAAATCATCTTTCAACCACCTTTTTTTAATTAACAGGTTGAAAAGGCAACTAGTAAAAAACAAAGGACCACTTTTGTGTGGTCTGTAGCAATGATCTGAAGTCAGAAATGTTGAGATGAGAAACTTGAGAGCACCTGAGAAAGCCTACAATTGCCCTAACTGTGGAATAGTTTCAAAACCAAATTTTCTCAACTACTAGATTCAAACTAGTAATGTCAAGAAAACAAGTTATCTGTAGTTAAGAAAAAAAACCCCAAACCATCACAACTGGAAGTTGTGAGCCACGAGGCTGTTTTTACTGACTGCTGCAGCATGATAACACCAGGCCTGACAAAGCAAGGGCATGCCTTTACCTTTAGTGCCTAAAATGTATAGAAGGTCTTGAAATTATTTCTAGGGATAACAAAAATGTTGAGATTTCAGACAAAGACCTGAAAGGCAATTAACCATATTTTCACATAGGCAGAATCACCTGTGTGAAGGCAATGCCTGAATTGACTCCGTTGAATTAATTTTTAGCAGTGGTCTGTCATTATTCAACATTAAAATATTCTTTTTAGCTCATCTATGACTAAATTCTCGGTCCCCACAATTTCCCATAAAATTCAAATTAATCCGCTTTCATGGAAATTCATTATTCAGCACAAACACTGGAGCCTTGCACACAGAGCATTTCCACAGGTTAAAGAACACACATGGTGTCAAGAACAGGCCACGGGCACAGGTCAGGACTGAGGTGCTGATGACCGTACCATCCCTCGCACTCTGTGGCCCTTCTGACCCACAGCATCTCGAAGGATGCCCAGACATGCCCAGAAAATCCATCCTTTCCTACAGCCAGCCTGAACACGGAGCTCACACTGGCCATGCTTCCCACGGTCCCTACCAGTGGCACTCCTCCTTTGTACTTCTGTTCTTCCAAGAACTATCCCCCTATTATGCAAACTCACCTGAAATCTGAAAGAAGACTATTTCCCTCAAAGCCAGGAAGCTGAAATAAAATGGCTTTTCAGCTGGGTTATTTACTAGCTGAAGATCAGTTGAGCCCTTTCAGATTAGAGGGTGCACAAGGCAAGCCCATGATGGACACCGGATCCTCTATTAGAACAGCCACCAACAAATGGCTGAATGGGTAACTTCTAACTAGAAGACACTCAGTATTGGGTTTTAAGACCAAAAATCAAAGACAGCATTACTACATGAGTGTGTTTTGAGAACACTTATGGAGTTAAGCTGTCAGTCTAACAAGGTGAAATAATACGTCAGCTCACTTTTACAAAATCTCTGGGGTTTAGACATTTACTGAGTCGTCTGCTGTTCTGGAGACACCCAATACCGAGGGGAGCTGGCGGAGGGGACATGCCCTTGCCCAGGACTTGTGCCTTGTGACTTGTGTCACAGCATGGACCACACAAAAAACAACAAAAAGAGTCTGTGTATCCTAGCACCAAAAAAAATTAAGTTTTGATGCCTGTGGCTTGTATCCATGTAGAGCTTCTGTGACTCAAGCTGACACAAGGCCCAATCGATTGTTGAGAGGGTAATTAAACGTTTTGATTTTTTTTAAAAAACTCACATTTCTGCATCAGATTAAGAAGAAGAAAAAATTGAATTTTCTCAAAAAAATGTGTAGAGCAGCTGGAAGCTCTGGCTGCATGAAGGTCTTCACTGCTAAACCCTTTGCAATTCACTGATACGAAAAGACAGGTGAGCATTTCCACCTCTGTTGTTCTCACCGGGAGAGACACATCACTCTGTTGTCCAGATTTAGCAGCTTAACAACTAGATGAAAAACGTATTTTTTACAGCTGAACAAGTGCTGAGCCTGTAAAAGGACTGTGAGCTGGCTGACAGGTAGGTACATGCGAGTAGCTGCACACCAGTAAGAAAGGAAAAAGCTACCCCAGCTTTTGTTCATCCAATGCTTCTACTGCACGAAATGTTCACTGGTCAGACCCAGTTCCACCTCAGGCTGCAAGAAAAGTGACAGGATTGCTGACATCACCACCATTCCCACATCATGCCATTTTTCACAGTTTGGTAAAACATACTATAAAACAAGAAGATGGTGAATCTGATTCTGGTCACCAGGCACTACCAAAGCCAGGGGTGAACCTGTTGAAGTCAGGCTGGCAATTTACGGCTAAAAGGCAAGAATTGGTAAAATCACCTGTGCTGTCTTCTTACAAACCACATCATAAAGTTTGAGCCCTGAGCCCTTCAGCCTGAGCCCCTGAAGATTACTATGATTTTTGTCACTGAAAACTATCACTCTTTTATATTACCATGAATACCAACACTCTCTTTCAAAGCTCTTAACATTTCTAAAAATTAATCATCTAAACCAACCCCAGAGATCAATGGCTTTGCTGCTGTCAGACAATTTATATACCATACACTAGCATGACTTTGCGCAAGCAATTCATGGTGAGTAAGAGATCTAAGAAATTCTTTGCTGCAGGAAATAATTACCACTTCAGAGGAACGGATCCTAAAATTCGATATAGTTTGTTGAATACCAAAACATTCAGCAGTTTAAAAAAGAAATAAATCTACATGTGTAACACATTCCCCCTTCCAAAAAAGGGAAAAAAAATCTTTTGCAATACAGCTAAGAAAAAAAAAACCCTAATGTTTTCCAATGCTTAAAAGTATGTTTTGGAAATGCATATGAAGCAGATGGAAGTAATATTCTTATCTGAGTCATTTAAGCAACAGGTTACAGCTCTGTTAATTGGCTGCTCCATTCAATATTCTGCCAGAACACACTGATAAGATAAGCAAAAAGCACTTCTTTTTTTTTTTTCCCCAGCATAAAACAAAGGCATCAGCATCACCACTTCCTTCAGCAGATGAAGGGGAAGGGAAATGTAAAAGGAGTGGTACAAAAGGAGTGACAAGGGGAGCTGGAGATCTGGCTGCACCAACTGTCCATGTGCTACAGACCAGGGTCAGGAAATGGGACGGGTGAAATAAACCAGCTTTCCTGGGCATACGATACAGGAAATTAAATCAAAGTGTCCCATTGTAGAACATCAACAGCCCAGGGTTCACAGCATGGCATGAAATATTACCCGCTTTCAAAAAGCAGAAAAAAAAGATCGAAAAGTTTGAAGTAATATAACAGTGTCTTCAATATTACGTAAGCAGAATTGTCCACTCCTGGCTCAAACTAATTTCTTCAGATCGTTTTCATTTGTTAAAGCTTTGTGCTTTAGAAACACCTGCTTACAAGAAATTGGGAAATTCTGAATATCCAAGTGGCTGTCAGCCACTTGTCGATGCAACGAATGGGAACTGACTGTAATGCAAAGTTGCAACAATAAAATCAAGTGAAAAGCAATTTTTATATTTCATTGAAGGTTTTTGGTTATCTAAATTAAGAGTTATGATGATCGTGTCCTAAACAACACTTTGTATGCTGCTGTTCTGATTGATGGCAAGTCAGGAAGAACTGCGGAACTTGTGAGTAAAAACAGTTACACGGCTCACTTCACCTCATTCATTCTATTTTCTTCATTTTCTAAACAGAAAGGCAGGTGTACAGTATGAATCCATTTCAGTAGCAATATAAAAGAACACTCTGGGATTTTAAATATTATTGGACATGTGCAGAAAATATTAGTAGCATTTTATAGGCACTAATAATGTGCTTTTTGATTAACCAAGTATGTGCTTTGGATGGGACTGGCCACTTCGTTAGAACTTGCCAGAGGAGAGATGTTTCCCACAGACAAGATGTGTCACGAATATGAAAAGCCTCAGCTGTTGTTTCAAAGATTTTGAGTTGGATAAAAAGTCCTGAATGAACTTTGTGTGTGTGCTCTTTATCACTTAATGACAACAGTGCATACGTGCTAATCTGAAGCGTCTCAATTAGGAAGAACTAAAAATTCAAGATTATTTATGCAGAATAAAGACATTTTTTAAGTTGGCATTAATCGCATGTATACACACATTTTTATGTATTTTGGTATGCTCTGAATATGACAGTCCAGTTTATATTGTCAGGAAATACACTGTGGCTAAACAAGAGTCTTGAAAAAATTCATACTCTTTCCTGAGCTTTTTGGATACGGCTGAAGGAGCTAAAACCCTTAACAATCAAACAGCAATACTGACCATTTACATCTGCAGAATAATGGGAATATTTTTGGTGACACCTGCTCTTTGCTTTTATTTGAATGCCACCAAAAGCAAATGCTTGTTTTCAGTATCAAACTGATTGCTGTCA
Source organism: Tringa tobata (assembly GCA_033628505.1). Lineage (NCBI taxonomy): Eukaryota > Metazoa > Chordata > Aves > Charadriiformes > Scolopacidae > Tringa > Tringa tobata. The sequence goes on from JAHREE010000492.1 coordinate 747,288, forward strand.
ACAGCTTGTCACGTTTCCTTCTGAAAATATAATGAATACATGCAGAAGTAATAATGAAGGATGTAAGCATGTTAACATGTTGAAAGTTTTGGTATTCAGAAGTACAGTTCAAATCACTTTTTTGAGCCGAAGCACTAACCCTGTCTGGCAGCAAAGGAAACCAAACAACTACCGATAGCGACAAAGGAATCCAAGGAGATCCCAAGTTGTTCCTTCTCCCATCTCTCCCCATATCCTGGCTTTGGGATGGAAAATAAAACCAAACAATCACTTCTCCACCAAGATTATAAATTTACTCTTGAGCAAAGAAACCAGAGCCTCCTTCCCAGTTTTGCTACTCCCCATCCTGGCCTCCACATCCTCCCCAGGAGTTATTATCCTCCCGTGTTATATCTTAAATTAAAAGCTAGTCTGGTCCCTTCTGTGAAAAGCAGCTGCTGTAACCACACAAAATCCTTCTGGGGTGATCAGTGTTCCTTACAGACACAACATTTCACCTACACACCATGGACTGTCCACGCAGGGATTTAGGCTGTCAGCCCTTTCAAGGACTGAAGAAAGTCTCTGTTTTCAGATATAAGTAAAGGCGGATAATTCTTTGCTGCATTTTCCAACTCGCATTCCTCTTTTCATCCTTAAAAGCACATTGTCTCGACCTCTTCACAACCAACAGGATGTATAACAGGTTTTCTGAAAGTCCAAATACATTTTATCACTTTGTTTCCCCTTGTCTGATCTGGCTTTGATAAATTCAAGGCTTTCTAATCTACTGCTGCTGCGCAATTCCTTTGTAGAAGACCTAAGTTTAAAACTGCTATATTTGGTATTTCAACTACCAAGCTAGGGATTTGTTACTAGTTTGATCAAGATCACAAATACAGAAATATCAGTATCAGTTCACTGTCTTTAAAATTACCTATTTTGGCCCAGCACTCCAGTACAGCTACTGCTTTTGCTAAGATTTCAGCTGGTTTGACACTTAGATTTTACTCACTGAACAAAGTTATTTGTTACAGCTTAGTGGTTTTCTCCGGAACCATTTCTTTTAGCACCTTTTTCACTGACAATGCTTCTTCATTAAACCAGGAAATTGCACATGCAGAGTACTTTCTTCTTCTTCCACAGAGCAGACCCTTCCCCAACCACTGCAGGGGCCTTCCCAGGAGAAGGCAGATGCTGAAAGTGGCTAGAGAGATGGGTTCTGCGTAATTCCCTTCGGAATAACATTACGGAGATCAGGAATAAATTTAGCAGGTATGGTAGACAAATCAGTGCCTTTCTAATTTGACACGTCTAATTAATATTGTAAATCAGCACAACGGCTGGGGTATCCCTATTGCTTTCTCTTCAAAAAATCCTCCGCAACACAGAATAAGGAAACATTCAACTTTGCTTAAAGGAAAACTGATGCTGGGAGGGCTGGAGCCCCTCTGCTGGGAGGGGGGGCTGAGAGAGTTGGGAGGTTCAGCCTGGAGAAGAGAAGGCTCCAGGGAGACCTCAGAGCCCCTTCCAGTCCCTCA
>JAHREE010000492.1:748982-778966 GCA_033628505.1 Tringa tobata
GGGCAGGGGGTGGCACTGGGGGGGCTTTAAGGTCCCTCCCAATCCAAACCATTCTTTGATTCTATGACATCAGAGCTGCTTTCATGCCTCAGAACCAAGCCCCCCTGTCCCCTTGGACAATGGCAGCAGACGTTGCCTGGGGAAGAGAAGAGGGAGGATGTCCCCAGCAATCTTCCTCCTGGCTCCATCTGTCACCCTGTGGCCATGAGTGGTTTGGGGACTTCCCAAGCCACCTCCACACTCATCACATCTGGTAGCCTCATCCTCCTCCTCCTCTGAGACAGCACCTCATATTGAGACCAAGGGGTGAGTGCCAGGGCTGGACCCTCCCCTGCTCCCAGACCCTGGCCCCGGTTGCCCAGAGAAGCTGTGGCTGCCCCATCCCTGGAGGGGTTCAAGGGCAGGTTGGAGGGGGCTTGGAGCAACCTGCTCTGGTGGGAGATGTCCCTGCCCAGGGCAGGGGGTGGCACTGGGGGGGCTCGAAGGTCCACTCCATCCCAAACCGTTCTATGATTCTACCAAAACTACTTTCTACAAAAGATACCCACTTTCCTAATTCACAGTTTTGGCTGTTCAGCAGCAAACTACACAAGGAATTCAACAAAAGCAGCCCTAACTCTGCAAATCTGTATAGAAATGCACAAATATCTGAATGTAACCAAATACACAGAGCCACTAACCCTCTATCCCTCCACAGCACTGAGCAATTCTTATCTTTTTATTTATGCAAAAATACATAATCTGAAATACTCAAAAAGCATTTACTCACAACATGGGTGCCACATCCAGTATAAACGTAAGTTTCACAGGCATTGGAGGAAAACATTCTCTAAATACATTATCTAAATTGCCTTGCCTTCACAGCCCATAAAATTGAGATGCTTATTTATGTAAGCCTGAAAGCTACGTTAGCTGAAAGATAATTTATTCCTGACTGCATATAGTTACCTAGGGTTATCTCAATTAAATTATAGATAAAAACTTTCTTTTCTGGCATACAGAGTAACTTGCTTTTCAGAAGCCAGACATAAACCAGGAAGAACTGTTTTTGACATTTTCCCAGTACAAACATCTCTAGTTAAACCAGTGCTATTGAAACATACTAGAAGTTTTCCATAAGTATCCTTGCTAACTAATCCAGAAGACAGCCACAGGAGGTTTCCATACCATGTCATAAGGATAATTACTTGCCGGGAACCTCAGCTGAATCAGGCAAAGACATTTGCAGGCAACAATTATCAAGATCACTTTGGGTCAACCTGAAGAAAACACTTTGAAGAACTGGAAATGAAATTCATCTTAACCTGTACTTACGTGAAGCCTACACACAAAACCACCAAGTTTTCAGTCTCTAAACAAGACCGAGAATGTCTAACTGTCATTTTTCCTTCTAAAGGCATTTTCTTGCATGGTTTTTAAGAGTCTTTACACCAGTTGGTCAGAAAGACTTCCACCACCAACACTTAAACTGTCGTGTCCAGAAATCAAAACCCAGTATAAGTAGTGCAACAAACACTAGCGAAGAAGAATATGGCAGAAAAAAACAACTTGCCATGAGCAGGACAATAAAGTGCTAAATTTTTGGTCTTTACCAGGAAAGCCTATGAATCTGTAAGAAATGGGTATGATTTCTGATATGTTTATGCACTTTATTTTTCTCCCTAAAAAACCCCCCACCCTTAAAGCTATTATATTGTTCATGCAAGCTTTTGGAGACTTCTACTGCCTCATCTTCGACACAAGAATGAGGTGCAAAGTAATGACCACACGCACATTTTCTGCAGTCTTCAACAGATACTTAAATATCCGTCTCCGATCATCTTGGAGGATGAGAACCTCAGCACACCCTGCAAGATGCCAGTCAAGGAGTAACTCAAGGCTTCAAATTTTGAACATGAGAAGAAGTAGGTCTTATTGAAAGTATGTGTACTACTATTATGCTTAACAGTCTGAAAGAAGCCATTACTGAAGTCACTGGGTCTTCTTCCTGCCTATGGCAAAGCCTGCAACTGTTGCAGGACATTTTAGACACTCTTCACTTGCCTTGACTGAGACAAAAAATATGTTAAAGTACAGAAAAATAGAAAGGATGCTTTCCAGAGATAGAAGCTGCAATGGCCAAGCATGTCGTAGCTAATTTTTGTGCTATCAATGACCACCAACACAGAACTCCACACTGAGAATGACAACTGATGCTGAAAGGTGAGACCACAGTCCCATGATAGAGGATCTCAGCTCTTCACTATGGTGAACACTTTCACAGTTGCAGGCATGAATTTACTACTTAGGGCTTGCAAAGAACTTCAGGGAGGCCCTAATGATGTCGCTGTTGTCATTCTGTGGCCCTGAGAAGTAGTTGGGGATGGCACAAACCACAAGTTCCAGGGCGGATACAAAGGTGGTGAGATGACAAAAGTCTACTGTTCCTTCCCCCAGAAAAAAATGACTTGTGAGGTGAAACACAGTTTGCAAAGAAATGTACAAGTGGTGTTTTTGGGCTGGAGAACAGGAAGAGGCCAAGTCCTCTAATTGCCTGGTCAATACCCAACACAAAGTCACATCTGTCTTTCAGAGATGTGCAAACTGTTCACATTTTCGCTCCATCACTGACTGCTGTAAGATAAAAAAAAAAGTGAGAAAGTAATCTTTCTGAATTTCTCAGAAAGGTCCTGAAATCCTGTGAAAATGGAGACTGGACTGTATCAATCTTCTCAAGAGCCCACCTGGACCTTGAAGTGATTTATCAAATATCAGAGGGGAAGAAGTACCTTTGAAAATAAAACAAACAAATGCCACCCACCAGAGACATATTGATTTCCTAAGTAGGAACGAAGACTTTATGAGCAGTGGTACCCAGTCTCCAGCAGTGCTCACATCTGTGATGGGGCTGGTATCACCAAATACCAGATAAAATGCGAAAGAGCCATCCTGTGGGCATTAGGGAGTGCCCCTCTGGCAAGTATCAGAGAGTGAGAAGACAACCCCCAGCTCCAGAACAGACCCCTGCTGTCATAAATAACTCATTGAGGGCCAGAGAAAATGAAACCAAACGCAGTCAGCTTTCCAACAGAACGCCTGTCCACTGAGCGGTGAAGCAGTGATGAAGCTGCTCAGGTGAGACAGCAGCAAATGTTATTTTACCTCAGAAGTTTTACTACTTCTTTTCTTCTGGTAATTTCCGGTGATAGGTTCTTTTTCTAGAAGAGATGTAAACAGCTTATTAAGCTTTGCACTATGACACCCAAGTTTCTGACAGGGAGACGATGCCTAACCCTTGATAATTCCTGGAGGAATCCTGTAATGTTGTCCAATGAGACAGCACGGCTTGCTACCAAGCTTTGTCATCCAGAGACTGATGAGGAAATGAGGAAAACTGAGTTTTTAGCTGGTTTAGTCCTTGCATTTTTTATGGGGGTAGCTCCTAGTTCAAGAATTGAAGCTTCAGAAAGATGTTTCCCTTCTCAACTCATAATTCATTAATAATTTGTAAATATATTCTATTCTTACAATGATGGCCAAGGAGACACAAAATTTTGCAAGTGCTGGAAACTATTCCTAAATGACACCAGCAATAAAGAATCATATATGAACCATTATCACATTTATCAACTCTCAGTTCAGAAAACTCTTCTAAAGCGGGGATAACAAAAATAGCTGATTGCCTTCTTTCAGGAGGCAACTGCTCACCTTCTTTCATGAATTTATACTAGGAGAAACACTTTGGTTTTTTAACTAATGCAAATAGTGCCCTCATAACAGAAACCATCATGCGCTACTCTTGAAAGATTAATTTCTTTTACCATCTTTGAGTAAATAAGAGTATCTGCACAGTAACTGAGAAATTGCAAAATAATCTGTGAGCACCCACAAAGCCGGAGAAGCTGTATGTGGATGGTCGACACCAGAAAATTAAGCTGAAAATTCATGTACAGCCAGCACCATTGGAATTCCCACCAATCAATCGTGACAAAGCCATAACCTACTGCCACCAGGCCAGTTCTGCTGAAGTGGATTCAAACAAGTGACACGACCCCTCACACCCACACACAAGGCATCCTCACACCGCTCAGCTCAGGAGAACCCATATCAGCACTGCTGGCAGGTGAACATGCCCCTCCTTTGTCTCTTCTTCACATCAGCTACACCTTCCCCATCTCTATGAAACATAAATATTGTGAGATTATTAATCCTCCCTGGAAGGATCTGTTGACCAGCAGTCTCTGCTGAAGCCTTTCAGCCCAAGCCTGAGCTGCAGGCAGAGGACCTGGTGTGCCACCACAGGTACAGTGATGTCCCATCAGACAGAGACAATCAACATCTGCTGTTTGTGTCACTTAGCCTCACAGAGAGTCCCATGAGACGTGACACCAGTTCCACAAGATAAATAGAAAATAAAGAAATAAGCAAATCAATTGACTGTTAACTGCCTATTTTTAAGGACAAGGGAGGTCAGGGACTTGGAGAAACAAAGTGCTCTGGCTCAAGCTGCAGCTGGAGGAGGAACTGGCTTACCCCAGGAGTTACTCCTTCTCCTAGAGCATCAGTGTTGGATATGGTAGCTCCACGTTTGCCTCGTTCATTGCTGCTGACTAGGAAGTTCTTCTTTGGCACATCCCCAAACACAGTAGAGTAAGGAGAAGAATTGATTTTCTTCCACAAGCAGGCAGCTTGCTAGAAATCCTACGGACATTCCCAGACAATTAGAGCTGTCTCAAATGTAACTGGCTCCCAGAGGATATGCTTTTTTTCCACCATCACTGATGAGCTTTGCTTGCCCTCGAGATGTGCAGCTCCACAGTTTCTCTACCTGGGTTAGTCCCTCCAAGGAAGTTTGTTAAACAGAATGGACATGACTTTGAAACTCAAGGCAATTTGGCCAAATACGCTGAAATCTGGTGCAGCATCCTTCTCCCTCATCTCATTCCCTACCCTGTTCCCTTCATCCATTTTCATTTTAGAGGGAAAATGAGCCAAAATTGCTTATAAGGGAAACATAGAGTCACAAGGGAGAAAGGTCTACTCTTAGTTCTGGAGATAACATTAGAAAGGAGGATACCACTCTTCATTAATTACTAAATAACAAATAGTACATGTAATATTTCTGGAGCAAATTTTATTATCAGGTTCTTCACCTTACTTGTGAAAAAAGTTACCAATAGGCTATCTTACTCCACGGGACTCTGAAGCTGATTACTGGCCTCAGTCTTCAGTTACCAGAATTTCCCACAAGAGTTTACAAAATGATCATCTCTAACTGACGGGTAATTCAAAAGGTACACTAAATGTGTCAAGGGTCTTGATAAATTGCTTAGAGAGTAACCCTTTAAAATCTACTTTGAGTGCAAAATAAAATCCTAGAAAAAGTCAATTAAAGGGAGTTCTTCATGACCCCTTGCCCTTTTTCAACAGCTTATTTTCAGTTTCACTTCCTCCCCTTCTGCTCAGCACTGGTGAGGCCACATCTGCGGTGCCGAAGCAGATAAAGTGCAGCAAGTCCCATGGCGTGTCACAAAGATGATGAAGAGATCAGAGCATCTGTCGTAGGAAGAGAGGCTGGGACTGCTTCACCTCAAGGAGTTTCCTATCCAAGAGGGAGCTCCTACTTGTGTATAAAACCAGCCAGGCTCTTAGTGGTGTCCTGTGACAGAAGAGGCATATTGGATATTTCACTCTAACCATGAGATAAAAGCTGGTTTTCCTATATGAGGGTGGTCAAATGCTGGAACAGGTTGTCCGGAGAATGTCCCTGAAGATGCTCAAAACCTGCTGTGAGATGGCCCTGGGCAACCTGTTTGAGATAACCCTGCTCTGAGCAAGAGGTTCAACTGGGCCATCTCCCGATGTCTCTGCAAGCCTCATCTGCTCTGTGATTCTCTATTACTTTGAAATATCATAATCAATAAAGTCTATTCACTGACCTCAGCTACCTTTCCTCAAAGCATTGTTTTGCTTTCCACTTCTGGTTGCCCCGGTACTCAGCTGGCATGCAGAGCTACCATCCTCTCCACCCCTTACGAGCAGGGATGGCCAAGATACACATAACCCTGAACATGTCAAAACAAGTTGAGATATATACATATATATATATGCCTTGCATTTATGCTGCAGTGTTCACATATGTTGCAACTTAAACCCTTCCCCTGCACGTCCCCCTCTTTTTCTGTAATAAAATCCATTATTTCAAAGGTACAGCAAGACATATTGTGTACGACCGTATAAACACAATGTCGCTTACTGCACGCATTCGAGAGTGCATTTACCTGCACTCTCAAAAATCCCAAGAGTATAATCTTTCCCAAAAACGGAAAAAAAAAAAAAGCTTCTTTAAGCAGAATAAATGAAAATTACCATGAAACGAACTAGATCTGACTTTCATCTCTGCAGAATTATTCAGTTCCCAGGAGAAGCAAAAAGAATGAGCCCTCCTGTGCTGTTCTGGCTTTAAGAAGATTATTGGAAGTTACATGGGCTGTCTGAGTGCATTTTTGCAAGGACACAGGCACTTGCACTCATGAACATGTGATCTATGCACAAAATAAGTGGGGAAATAAAAGCAGCCTGTAAGGGGATGAAAATGTGGTGAAAAGACAAAAACAATGCACTTTTTTTTCCTGTCTGAAATAAACCTGAAACTCCTAAAACTATCAAACTGTGAGCCATTAAGACCATGTCTACATTTCCTTTTTATATTTTTTTTCCAAAGACCAAGTCTCAGGCAGATGTAGCACCATCCTAATTTCTGACAGCTGGCATTTCTACCACCTCTGGAGAAACTTGCAATATCATGCACAGAAATCCTCTCATTTGCCTGAAGAGTGCAGAATTACACTGCAAGTTCTGTCAAATGTGGCACATGAAGGATAACTCAATTGGGAACCAGAGACAGGTGTCACATCCATATCAAAGATGATCTGTGAACAATTAGCTGTCTCCATTTCAAAATGAGATAAATACCTGAAGCCAACATACATGCCTATGCATCATTCCCTTGAAAAAAAAATCATCTTCAGTCATTGCAATAAAAATGTGCTGTCCACATTTTCACATCAGAAAACCATGCTAAAATATTCTTAATTTTCCATATTATTAACCATAATCAATTATACATATAAATGTACATACACACTTTATGTAACCTAAGTTATTCAGAAGTAGTTTTATATTTAAATTATACGACAAAGTTATGTTTCTAATTCTAGGAAATACAACTAGCGGTACACGATGTGAATTATTTTTAATTAACTTCAAGGCAAATGCAGTGACACTGTTGCTATCAGTAAAACAACACTAAACTGCTTCTAAGAGGAACTTCCTTGGTGCTCATTGTATTCATAGTTCACAAGACCAATGTTATGAAGATAACACTCATCTGTAAGATACAAATGGCAAAAACACTTAAAAACAATAATCTGATTTTTCAGTCAAAGCTAGATTTACCTGACCATGTGCTGCCTAGATATTTAGATATGTTCAATTGCCATTAAGGAACGACAGTGCGTTACAGCCACAAAACCCACAAAAACCCACAAACTACTCCGCAGAAGACAGGTATCTGAGAGCAGTTTAAAAGGAAGAAGGATGGTCCTAAAACTACCGAACCCATCAGTAATTAAATAAGCAGATTCTTCTGTTAACATAGAGAACTCAGCAAAAGAATGACAATGGTGAGATTTCAGGAAATCTCCTGTATTGTAAACTACTGCAGATCCCAAACTGTGAGCGAGTGATGCTTCTCTCCCTGTGATTTTTGTACACCCTAAACTGAAGAAACAGCTTTTCTCCTTCTGTATTATCCACTCAGGGCATGCAGTTTCCATCAAAAGCAAGCACCTAATTATTTTCCAAACAGCGTTTTAAATTACCTGCGCTGTAAAGCAGGATGCACGCAGCGTTTTATCACAGCACGGCTGAAAAAAACTAAAAAATCCTACCTTAGCGGGCAGAAAGGGAGAAGTTCCTCCAGCTCTCTCACCTACCTAAAAACACGGGAGCGAGTCACGGGGCTGAGTTAAGCATCCCTTGCTTCAGAAGGCTGCCTGGGAAGGGGAGCGATGCCTGGGAGCTGGGGGCGGCACCGCTGGCCTCCCCCCGGCAGCAGCAGCTCCCAGCACTCGCCATCGGCTGCCGCCGCCGGGAGCCCAAAGCCACATCCAGACCCGACACCCGGGTGTGTTTCAACACCGCGTATTCAGAGGAAATGACTCAACTATCTCCTCATCTTCAGAGGCTGAGAGCTGCTTCCTCCCCCCACCCCCACGGCAGGGGATGGTGTGAACCCACGGGCTCTCCCCGGTGTTTATCAAATATTGCTGTGAAACCAGTGTCAGAGCTCAACCGGTGAACGGTGAGCTGCAGACCATCCCCACCCTGACTTTGTTTTGCACATAATCTCTTGAGAGGAGAAATACTACACTTAAGTGTTTGTTTTAATAGATGCATCTTTAAGTATTCCACCAAAAAAAAAAAAAAAAGAGATCACATACTTTCTACCCTACTGTATCAACTCCAAAGATACATTGAGATTTAAAAGCAATATTCAGGTACCACCCAATACTCATCTTGTAAAATCTTAGCAAAATTCATTCTTGGTCACTATAGAAATATCAGAAGCTGAAAAAAGAAGGAATTGAGATAAGACTTAAGTGTTAAAAATGCCGGTTTTATCCAACTGAACTTCAACATGCATTCAGATATAACCCAGTAAGTGCTCCACACCTTGTGGAAAAGCATTGTTATTTGTTTGGCATTAGAGCCTGCCCAGTCTGATATACCTGTGGTATGACACTTAATTCATGTCCTTAGTCTCTACCCATCGCAGAGTATATTGCTTTAATTTAGCTTGAATCTTGACTATGGCATGAGAAATGGCCCTCCTTAAAATCTCTGTGTCTTGCACATTTTGTAGTCGTTTTTGCTCCTTTAAGGTCCCTCTGCTGATCTGTGGGCCCTCAGTTTCCCAGGGTTCAGTTTCTCTGCAGTAAATACAGTACCTCTCAGGTGATGAGAAAGGAGCAGCATTAGGAAATGTGGGTTCTCTCCGCCCCACAGAGACGCCCCTGGGTGCCTGGGGACCCCCGCTCAGGCCGGTGCAGTCCACCCGGGAAGACACAAGTCTAGGGTTACATCCAGCGGCGAGATCCCGAAAGGCTCATTTCAAACCTTACGGATAACCAGACAGCACACAGCAGACTGCAGCCAAATGGACAAACAACTTTCCTCAGGAATCCGTATTTTAAACTCTGAAATATCTCAATTAATAGACATCATTAAGGGCTGTAATGAAGCACCATTAAGAATTTCAGATTCTTCCTGCAACAGCACCTTGCTACAAAGCAGAGGAGTTTGGTGGAATTCGTGAACTCATCTCACGGGGTGGCCAACTGGCACACTAGACTTGGTCAGCAGGTTCCACCTTTTTCTTAATTTTAGCTTATTTTATCACTTCAAAATGGTGGAGTTATATATGCTTTTGACATTAATTTCAGGATGGAAAAAACCACAAATTGCTCCAAAAGGAAAAAGAGCAAGTGTCAGTATCAGTCACCTAAGGAAGGAGACTGTGGCTACAGGTTCTGATAGGCCTGGATGAGATGTGATATACTGAAATAACAGAAATCAGAGGAAATGGGTGCATCACTCGCATGGCACAAAGAAAGATCATATATGTGACATATATATGACACACATGTGACCACACATAGGATACTACCGACCTCTCCATGCCATCAGCTGAAGACAACCTACATTCTAGCAGACTTCTTCTCATGACCAGCACCCAGAAGTAACTTAGAAGAACAGATTAATAAGGAATAAAGCATCTCCTTTCTCTACTACAAGATACATTTTCCCTAAACCAGCAAAGTTTTATTTTGAAAAATGACAGGGAGTGATGGTTCAGTTAAGAGGCTAGGGATCTGTGTGGCTTCTGTGGCTTCAGATCTTGGTACCTGCCCTTGCCTGTATCATTTAATCCCTCTATGCCTCATTTTTGACCACGGGAAGCAGTGCAATAATTCTCCCTTACTTTGCAGATGAACAGCCGAGCACCCAGATATTGCTGTGAGAGGGTCCACGAATGGAATAGTAACATTTGTTATCTTCCTGACTACAGATCTGGAGAATAACGAGTTCATTTTTAACTAGCACATACAGCGCTGTCCTCATTTAATGGCAATTCCGAAAGAACCTCACCAATTTTCCATAGAGGAAAAGCAAGCAACGGAGGACACAACACTATGGAAAGAAGAAATTGTAAGGCGTACGGTTTTTTTAAGCGATGTCATCTATCACTGCTGTCTGCCTCCAAAGCAGTAAACCCCATCTGCTCCAAACTAATAAATACTACAAGACAGGTTCTTACACGTGGTCAAAACCCACCTGGGAAGAGCTCTTTGCAGAAGCAGCTTGGAAGACGGTAAAAGAGCCATCACTTTTCATGATGACAGAAGAAAGCAATCTGCAGCTCGAGACCGCAACGATGCGGTGAAACAGGGATGCTGCTGATGGGGACCCACCCCCACGAGCCCCTCAGGCTTGTGGATAAAGCAGGGAGATGGAGACCCCTAAATTCAGCATCTCTCACAACGCCGGGACAAAGTCTTTTTGCGCTCATCTTTTCTTTTCGGTGCCCCTCTCCTTAGTTTCTAAAGGCACGTGACGATGCTACTAACAAATGTTTTGCAAATTCGGTTTCTGAAATCCTATTAGAACAGACAAGAAATCAGCCATTTGGAAGGTAAAACAGGTCTCAGCCCTCGGCTGTGAGAAATTAAACAGCAGACCTGCGAGACTGAGTCAAGCGTGTTTAAAATGTGCTTTTTCTGCTGAAGCTCATAAGCCAATAAACGCACATCATTAGAAACACTTTCTACAGAACCCCTGTGCACATTCCAGCCAGATGACTTCACTCCTGAAGCAATCAGCTGAAAAGATTCTTTACTCATATTCAGAAATAATAAACCGTGATTAACTACAGCCTAATCCAGTTGTTTGAGTAACGCATCGTACATTCACCTGAAAGAGTGGAACAACTCATTTCAGCTATTCCACTTAGCAGAATAACGGTGTTATTTTTCTTCAGAAAACCTTACATCTTTGTGAGCAGCATCCGGTCTCCCAGAGTTCGCTGCACGAACCAAAGGAACCAAAGGAAAATACTAACCTACAACAGTTTGGTAACATTACTTCCCAATTTAGCACTCTAAATTAACACAGAATTAATGAGATAGCTCCTGTTGGTATTGGTACGCTAAGGGGAAAATAATTTTCATTTCATGGAAAGACAGTAAGTGCAACCCTGCAACAACGTCTGATTAGAAGGATACAAGCATATTGCGTCCAGTATTAAACTGATATGTACTGTATTTCTTGCAGCTCAAGAACTTTGTTTAACACGATAGTACTTTTTTCTTAATTCCAGAGGCAGACTTTCACTGTTGGTGAACACCTGATGTTCTGATCACAGGCTCATTTAGCAGCACCTGAGCGATGGGGAGAAGGTGGCCAGGTCAGCACTCCCTCCTTCCTACCCTCCATGGGGCCTTAATTTCATAACCGAGAGGCAGAACAGCAACTATAACCATTAATAACAACAGCTAAATTATGGCACCAAGTCTATGATGCAGCCACTGTGAATAATTCACGTGAGCTAAATTAGTAATGCCGATTTCCCTATACCTTGACTAATGCCTCCGAGTGTTTTCCTCTGTCTAGTGACAGCATACTTCATCTGAATTTCTTATCAATTACATCTGCAGATGAAATCAAATACACCTCACTAAGATACTGAGTTTCCTACCAAAAACGTGAAAAAAAATACCAATACATAAATAATGATTTTACTGAGTCTGTACGACTTTATAGGCCTCCAGCTCCATCCCTGGAGACCACTAAGGAGTTGGCTGCTGCCATCTGGGAAGAAAATGGAAACCAGCTACTCCCTGTGCTTGTGGAAGGCTTGGAAATGAGCACTCTAGTCCTGCCCACACCTCTCCAAGAAGCAGCCATGAGAGTGTGGTTTCCTCCAGAGACGACCAGGCTTCCCAAGCTGTCTGCTCACTACACAAACGACGGGTGACAAGGAGGAAGAGGCCCTTCATACAAATCAGGGACCACAACTGTCCTTCCAAGAACTTCACAACTTCACAACAAACCCTGGCCGAGGGGATTTCTGTAGACATAGGGGAGAGCGAGTCTGGAAGAGAAACAAAAGATCATCTACAAATTTCCCAGGGAAGACAGTATCTACCAAACGGTCTGCTAGAACGGAGTTATCCTCTATCAGTTCCTTCACTGGCACTTTCACCCTACTGGCCAACAGAGAGTAAAAGTGCCTCTCAAAGTATGTTGTTCACAAAAGAAACTCCTGAGGCGGGGATATGGGAGGGGAGGTTAAATCAATGTAAGAGAGGAAAACACAAATACACAGCATTTAGACAGAAAGGAGGTCTAGAAGGCCCAGAACAGGTGCTGCAAACGGGCACTGACGTGTGTAGAGTCCTGTAAGGAGCCAGCAGCCTACACTACAGCCTACTCACAATAAATCTTTAAAAATCAGAAAGACTAGATGGTACAGAGAGGTGTGGAAGAATAAAAGTTAAAAACAACCAGAAAACCAGACAGGGGTGTGATCTGTTTTTCTACATGTTACACACATAGAGTTTATACCAGTTACTTGATCCTCTGCGGTGTATCGACACCTGAAGGTTTGGGGAATTCCACAGGAATACAGCAGTGCTGCTCACCTACTGCTGGTACCTGGTGGTAACCACTTGTGCTTTGCTCACCTGAAGAAGTCTATTTGCTTGCCAGAGACAGACCAAAGCTGCCAAGTTCTAAAGGAGGTCACCAAAACCAAGCTGATAGCCTGCTCCCGTGAGATGACTGGCTTGCTGGGTGAAGGGAGGGCAGCAGCTGGTGTTCATCTTCACATCAGAGTTATCAGAGCTAGGTTGATGGTTGGACTAGATGATCCCAAAAGTCCCTTCCAACCTAGACAATTCTATGATTCCATGATCAACAAAGCTTTTGGCACCGTATCCCATAATATCCTCACCGAGGAGCTTACAAAGCATGGGCTGCCTACATGGACAGAAAAGTAAGCTGAAGACTCTCTACACCGCCAGGCTGAATGGTGCAACCAGCAGTACAAGGTCCAGCTGGAGGCCAGTCACCAGCAGTGTACCCCAAGGAGCAATACTGTATGCTTAGCACCTTCTTCAGTCACAAGGAAGACATAACAGAGAGCACCCTCATCATTCACAGACGATGCAAAACTGGGAGAAGTGGCCAATACACAGTCCTGCTGCCATCCAGAGGAACCTGGACAGGCTGGAGAAATGGAGAAGTGCCAAGTCCTGTCCCCAGAGAGGAATACCACCAGTAAAGACTGGGGGCCAAAGAGCTGGAAAGCAGATCTGCAGAGAAGGTCCTGGTGGACACCAGGTGATGATGAGCCAGCAAACTGTCATTGCAGCAAAGCAGACCAACAGCCTCCTGGACCTCATAAGGCAAGGTATTGCCAGCAGGTTGAGGGAGGTGATCCTTCCTCTCTGCTCACACTGGTGGTGGTGGTGTATTATGGTCTCCCCAGTATATTAAGAAACAACAACAAGCAAGACATGGAGTTACTGGAGTGAGTCCAACAAAGAACCACAAAGACGATGAAGGTATGAGAGAACCTGAAGGGATACAGGAGAGGCTGAGAAAGCTGGGAGCTTGAAGAAGAGAAGGCTTGGGAGATCTCATCCATGGTTATAAACACCAGACAAAGGGAGAACAGAAGATGGAGACACTCTCTTCTCAGCCAAACCTACTAACAGGACAAAGGGCAATGTGCACAAACCAAAATACAGAAAACTCCATTTGAACACGAGGGAAAAAGGCTTTTACTGTGAGGCTGGTCAAACACTGGTTGCCCAGAAAGGTTGTGGAGTCTCCATCCTTGGAGACACTCAAAACCCAACTGGACGCAGTCATGGGCAACCAGCTGTAGGTGACACTCCTTTTGAGCAGGCTGGACGAAATGATCTCAAGAGGGCCCTGCAAACCTCAGCCACTTGGTGCTTCCATGAATATCTTTGCATTTTATCTGATAAAGAACAGAACTGTTTGGGGGCCCACTGATTAGAATCTCATTTCAAGACACTTCAAGCTAATAGTCTTCCTACATTTGCCGATGAAGTAATTACTGATACTACAGTAATTTAAAGAACCACATAATAAAGGTCAATTTAAAAAAAAAAAAGTAACTATTTCCAGGGAAAGTGTACATTAAGAGAATAAATAACAGATGTCAATTATTATTTTATTACAAGCTACTCAACTATGTGGGTTTAAAGCCTCTAAACGCTATAGAGATGATTTTGCATATAGATGCATACAATACTACAAAGAATATGTACAAAAATGTAACAAACCAGATTACTTAAGACACTGGTTTTCCAAGCGCTTTAATCATTGAGTGACTGTTTGGATAAAAATGACAGGATAATGCATTTTTTTGCTCCGTAAGGTATTCTGGAATCTCTTTTTTCAACCGAACAGAGCGTTGTGCACAGAAATGCTCACGAGTTCCACAAATGCAGATGTTGGTCCATCACTCCCCACAACACTCGTGTTCAGAGCCCAAGGGCTTGTTCATAAACCATGTGCAGCTTGTTCACTTTAAAGGTATAAATGATCAAACAGTACATAGGTTTAGGGACAAGGGCAGGCTCTTGGGTCATAAAATTACACCTGCTATGGTATAAGGCTAGCCCATTATACTCTCTTATAAATAGTTTTAATGCAAGAGCTGTTCAATAAAACAAATCTTGACAAATTTTGCCATTGGACTTTTGCTATTTGACTTAGATACTATTCTGTTTTAGACCTCACTATTAATGATCAGATACCGTGTTTTAAAATTTTGAGGAAAACTGATAAGTAAGACTTCATAAATTAGAAAGCTTTGTCAACTTGAAACACCAACTTACACATAAAAGTTCTTTTTTTTTTTTTTCATTTAGCAACAAGGATAGCATCTATGATGACTCAATATTGGTGGAACACTCTCAAAAATAACTTATTAAATTGAAATTACTGTGCCCTGTTCTCAAACCTCAGCAATTAGGCTTGTAGATTTCTAAATTTCACTTCTTAGTATACATACACTATGTCTTAAATAGTCATTCTGAGATGACATCTCACATGTATCACACTATGATAAAGTTAAGCTAACAGAAATTGCATGCCTCTACTGCTGGTAGAAAAGGGAGCAAATAAGCAAGTCTATAGAGAAAGCTATCCTTGCAGTAGATTTGTGCTTGGAAAGAGATGGAAATGTAATTTCTCTTCTTTCCACTAGACCTGATCATTTCACAATTTTAGTTAACTTAAAGTATGTGCAGTTTACAGAAGAGGTGGGGGGGTAAACTATGAAAATATTTAGAAATTTAGAAAATATGTAACCTATGCCAACATAAACATGTAACAGAGAGATGCACTCTGGAAGGAGCTACCACATCCCAAGTTACCCAAAACCACAGTGCTCTGAAACGTCTTCATCTCTTACCAGGAAAAGCTAGCAAAAAAAGAGAGCACTTTGTGCTTTAAACCACTGCTGAATCATGGAAATGCAAAATGCATTTTGATGCATTTAAAATTTAGGTCCAAAAAAGGCAATGGTAAGAGCTAATGGAGTTCTGCTTATTTATTTATCTTTTTAAGAATGCATTTACTTATTCTCAATTAGGGATTTAGTTTCATTGCTCATGCATAATGGAAGATTATATATCAATTCCTGGAAATATTCCTCCAGCCTTTCTGGATTAGGTACACTGGAACTTATTCTAGAGCTGCATTTTACAAAACCCAGGTTTCATTCATCTCTATGAGACAACTGAACGCAACTCAAGGTGATTTTGGTGACGCTACTGCCTTGCTGTATAAATCAAGCGATCTGCTCAGGTGCTTACAGACACTGCAATTCCTTGTGAAAGCCCCCAGACAGCCATGAACAACCTGGATGCAGAATCAGAATGAGCAACTTCATGCTAACACACATATAAATCCCCTGGGACTTTAAAATGCTATTTTTCTGCATTGCCTTTTGATGATCACAGAAGCTCTATCATGACATGCAAATAGGAGAAGTTAATTCAGGACAATACTTAATGTTTTTGTATTCTCCCATAAATACACTTTTAAGTATGTAAGGCAGTTCCCATGCAATCCGGGTTAATATCTCTTCGCACAAACTCTTACCAGCTGAAATATCTGGCAGCATTTCTGGCAGAACTCACATCCCCTCATTTTCTTGCCCTCTGGCTTTGAATACTTCTGACACAACATACTCGATAAGTTTCCTGTAGCTGGCTTTGGGTAGATCTTGTCTGTGTGTTTCTTTTGCCCACCCTCACATTTTTCACATCATGAGAATTCTTGGGGGAAGAAATCTACTTTGACAGCAGTGCGACAGGTAAAGCCACCATAGATCTTAACATTTATTTCACCTATTTTATGGAAATCACAGCATTCTCCCCCTAATTCCAGAGCCATCTAACTTTTTGCCATTGGATTTGACAGTAGGACCCATAGTTTTCATTTGATGGTATGAGTCACAGATTTTGCCCTCAAGACACAAAAAAGTCAGTTTGCCCTTAGTAAACTAAGGGGAAACTACAGCTAACACACAACACCACAAACTTAGATTAAATCCTTAGTCTTTCCATATTAAGTAGTACGTACTTCATTTGATATTTCTGATTGTGTTCTTGTCACCTGTAAAATACATCTCTCAGATCAGCTGAGTAAAAAACTGCCCAGAGATCACAAAACAAAGGGCAGTTGAAATGCTTACACCAAAGGAACTCCTGGTAAAAAGTAAACCCTAAGGCAAGCACTCATTTAGAACTTACAGATGTCATTGCACTTCCCCAAATGAGAGACTAACATCTGAGTAGAAATTCCAGGTCTGTAAACACAATCTCGAATAGCATTGATTCTCTATTTTAAAACTCACAGTTTTGAAATGCGTCTTTGTAGCTTAACTTGAACTTCCAATGTCTGATGTAGGAGGCCAGGGCTCACGTCCGCATGGAGAACCAGGGGGTGCATAAATTTTAAAACATACACATACACCCACGCACTTGCAATTCTGCTAATGACTTCTTCTTTCTAATAGCCGAAGTCTCTGTTAACTAAGTACCATTAAAGATGGTGTCAAAAGTGTCTTGTATAAGGTCCTGCGTTTTGCCTAATTTGAAAAAACATTAAGGATTTTGAAATAAACAGTTACTCATATAAATGAGAGACTACCCACTTAGAATTACACACTTATGCATGAAGGGAGCTAACGTCTTAGTAAATGGTAATGGTATTTAAGAAAAAGCTCTATGAAGAGCAGAACCAGCTCATTTTACATCTGTAGCTGTGGTGCAAAGTGATTGCTGAAGACATAAATTTGGTATAACCAGACTCCTGAGAACTGAGTCTGGTTTCACACCTCTTCATTTTAACCACTGAAAATGCACAGTGTGCCTTCATAGGCACAAGGGGCAGTTTCTGTATTTGTACATGTCTTTTCTACTGCTTAAATAAAATTAAATTATTTTTTAAACAAATATTCTGGCAGAGGGTACAGTTCAGATGTCAACTGAACATAGGTTATGACAGACGTTTGGTTATAACAGAATCCCAAACAAGAGACAAGGAAGAAGGGCCACAGAGTGGCATGACAGGGGGCACTTCTGCTACAAGAAGTCATACAGAAAATAGAAAAAAAAATGAGGTCGGTGCTGAACTGAAACAGCCTGACGTCCTGCTAAAGGAACTAGAAGTAGGAGGTTTTGAGTAGCTTTACAGACTTGTGTAGGTCACCTTGCAGAATACACAAAGTCTGTCAATTACACTGCTTATAAACATAAGACAACGAAGTTTCCAGAAGTGATGAAACAAACACCTCAGACAGCACAAACATCTCATTCACCTCAGGCACCCCTGTGCATCCCTTGACTTTATAAAGGGGCTATACTTTGCCCTTTACAATAAAGAAGTCATCTTCAATACATCAAAGACATGACCACCATGAAAGCGCTTCAGTTAACCTTCTGGACTTCCCTTTTATAGCCACCACAGCGAAGAGGATGAAAGCTGGGACACAGCCACTAAACAGAGATGGACATAAAAACCGTTAAAAGTAATACAAAATTCATAAAGATATTTCCTCCAAATCAATCTAGCACCAGATTTTAACTTTTGTATTAAAGTGCAATTTTGTAAAGTGTAATTTTATGTGCAACTTTGACCAAGGAAGGCCATTATAAATAGCGCTGTGTTGTGTGGTGGTGAGGAAGGAGACAGGGGAGACTCTTCCCCTGGATGTGGTATTTTGTCCCTTTTTCAGCGAGAGAGCAGAGGTGCCTGCTTTCACAAGTGGTGCTGGCTTGTGAATTCCAAGGGCACCACTACGACATTCAGCTCTTAAGCTTGAGGAGGTACAGGATGAAAAGTACAGCAGAAAATATTAATAATGAGATGTTAATACTAATTAATAGCTTAGTACTAGATGCCTCACTGTAACCATCTGAGTTAGACAGAGCCTAAATGTGCAACTCAGGACTGTGCTTTTTGGTGTCAGACCAGCCATTTACAGAATTTGCTCTAAGAATTGCCAGAAGCCTTTAAGTGCTTCAGTGACTTCTGAAATCCACACGTACTGTTCAGTTGTTGTTACAAAGCTCCAGGATCAGAATGCTTAATCTTCTTTCAATTATCACCTCTCAATGATTTTTTAGTTAATTCCTCCTAGACAATATGAACTGCTTAAGTGCAAAAATATAAAACTAATCCACCATAAAAATGCATTTTCTGTGCTAAGTCTTGCTCTTGAAGAAGGGAATGGTCATTTTCTCATTTTAGTAGCTTGCATACTTTTTATTTTCAAAGAGTTTCTCTGTGATGGTCTGTATGGCTTTTTTCTTCATTTCCATAATGATTTCTTCCAAACAATCAGAGAGTAGAATTTATCATGAGTTCTGGGGAAAGGCTGGGCCCAAGAGGTTTCAATAATTGAAAAGGCTGAGCAAAGCTTTGATTTGCTACAATAGGCATTTCCCAGTCTGGAAACCTGAAGAGCAGCTCCTTTTTCTACTCATGTAAAAATGCATTTATGACACTTCCCCCGGCTTCTTCCTGAATCTGTGCTGGATTCACAACATCTTTGTGGCTACAAATATTCAGAATGGACAGCTGGAGCCAGCATTACATCAAATAGTGGCTTCAGTGTTTTTCAAAGCACGGCAGGTTTTGTTCGCTGGAACACTGCAGACCTTCCTGGCAGAGAACAGGGAGTGCAAACCCTCTTCCCCCCCTCCGGTAAAGTAGGACACCTTGTAAAAGCATCACTTTAACAAGCTGTGTT
Source organism: Tringa tobata (assembly GCA_033628505.1). Taxonomy (NCBI): domain Eukaryota; kingdom Metazoa; phylum Chordata; class Aves; order Charadriiformes; family Scolopacidae; genus Tringa; species Tringa tobata. The sequence continues at coordinate 768,385 of JAHREE010000492.1, forward strand.
TTAGGACTGCATTTTAATTTGTTCTTTGTAAGTAGGAAGGCATATGATCTGTACAAACACTTAATCCCAGGAAGAAACACAGAGATGGCCTTTTGCTTAAGTAAGTCCAAAGCTTATCACACTACTCATCACTTAGAAAAAGTCTTCTGAACATGCAAGTGCATATATTTGCATCCTTTCTTCAACAGAGCTTAGATTTTATCTGGAAAGAAAACATTCCTACCTTACGCTCAGCTTTCATCTCTCCTCATGCTCTAATTAGCCAATTAATTTAGCAAACAAGACTTAGAACATATCAAAGGGCCAGCACAGGCAGTTTGTTTTTCTGGTCACATGGCAAGCTTACATTTACACTCAGAAATGTAAGATTTCGGTTAAGAACAAGTATTTTCCACACAAACTAACACAGCTGGATTCTTGCTAAGATGAAGTCACAGTAAGACTTAATTTTCCTACAGGAAGTTTCCTTCATCATGTAGGCTGAATTCAGACCTCGCAGACTAAGGCGCATTGCAACTTCCCAGGCCCTCCAAATTCTCCTTATCTCCCACCTGTCCTGGAGGGTACCGGCTCTCAGCGGCCACCTACTGCTGTTCTGACCTTAGACACAAGCCCAGACCTTCCTGCCCTGACACCTATGTCCTGCCTCTGCAACCCAAATCCAGCAACTCAACCCACCCCTTCCTCTCTGTTCTTACCTGTCTCCTCCACTTTTCTTTAACTTTCCACCCGTGGAGGGGAGACTGGAAGTCAGGATTACCTTCTGGAAGGCAGAAGGTAATTTACAATGAATTACAGAATCAGAATTCTCTCTTAGCCATTTTTCCCTCCTGATTTTAAGCCCGCTCTGTACAGAGGGAGATTGATTCCATTTAACTTGGCACAACAGGACACAGTGAGAATTATGAATTACACGGTATGACCAAGGGTAGGCAATTCAAGAATATGACTGAATTAGGTATTTCATAATTGCACTTGGCACTCGCACAGAAATCACTTGCCCCCACATGAAACCTGACACTGTTGAGAGATGTGAGAGAATAGCAATTTTTTCAACAAAGAAAATAGAACTAAAATTGTGTTTTGATAAAAACCATAGGGTGCTAGAAATACTTTAAAGAAGTGTGACCTCTTCAGCCAAAGCCACTAATGCATGCTGTATCTATCATTAAAAAAAGAATTCAATAAAAGTAGGAATGTGCTTCTTAAATCATGATTTTTAACTAGATTTTTCAGTAAAGAACTCTTACAGACTGCAAGTACCAATATTTTGTACAAACTATGATAACTCACAGCAAGTTATTAATGCTCCACTAATGTTAATTAGACCAAACTCAGAGCACTACTACCATTTCTCCATTCCTTAGGGCATAAAAGAGGCACATTTGATTACCTAGCATTTTTCTATCATTTAAAATTAAAATTAATTTTCCCTGTCCTCTTTCTATTCACACAAAAAGCCCCTTCTGTAAAGAATTAGTCCAAATAAGACTGAACAGAAGACATACATGTACTTCTCCAAATACTATACAAATGTTAAACTTATAATATTTTGAGCAGCCCAAGGTGGTGGAGAAGTAACGCAAGGCAACCACAGGTAGGATGCTGACATACTATACTTAACTCTTTGTTTTAAACAGAGCTCATACTGGCCAGACAAGAGAAAAGCACCTTAGCGTGACCAGTAACTGCCAAGATACACAAGAAAAAGCACACTAACACTCTTGAGCGTCTATTGATTATATCCAGGTAAAACCCCTGTGACAGAGGTCACAGGAAATGGGATACTCGTAAAGTATTCCATTTAAAAAAAATACAAATTAGAGTTAAAGGATTTGCCACCTCTGCACATTCTTCTTGCAGTATAAATTTGCCTGGGAAAAAAGTCACAACAGCAGTGCAGTAAATCACTGCTGGAAGGTACAGTTTGAACACTCTCTGCTCAATGCACAAGCTGTCACATCTCTCAGAGTTTTGCCACTTAAGCCTCACGTCAAAAGGAGACCTTATCTAAGAAAAATACCTTATAAAAACTAGGCATCTAGATACAGGCATGAGTGAGAATGGCAAGAACAACTGAGGAGGAGGTATTTTGTCCATGTTCCAAGCAACGCTATTTTCTTGGATGGGAGAGCTGAGCTTATTCCAAAGTTGTGGTGATAGACAGGAAAGAACCTGATAGTCCAGCTCTTCTACATGTCACAGGACAGTTTGGCATCGGCCTGCAGTAAGGCTGAAGCTGAGAGATAGCTTCCCGTCTAGGAAAAACCCTTCTCATGGTTCTACAGTCTGCAAGACATAAACTCTTTTAAGAGAAATGTCTCATGTGTCACAATCTTCAGAATAAAAACAGTTCTGTGTCCAACACCTGTGGAAAAAAGGAGTTTCATCTGTGTTGAATATATTCTGTTGCAGTCTCTATGACATTTGAGGACATACATAAAATCACTGAAAAAGACAAAGAAAGGGAAAAGGAAAATATATGATCATAACCCCCATCATAAACAAAGGAAGGCCAGAATGACCCTTCAAGAATCAAGTCCAAGCAGTTCAGAACTTGCCCATGAGCAGTGCAATGGCAAACCTCTATGACAGGGCACTTGTTCATAGCAGTACAAAAGCAAAATACAGTTTTCAAACACTCCTTGGAATAGTCTTTTTGACACGTTTATGTGACCTCCACTAAGGTCAGACACTGCTCAACGAGGTAATGCTTTACTGGGAAGCTTACTTGGAACCAATTCACGTTCCCAGTAAAGCATGACCTGGCTGAGTGGTGCCTGAAACGGGAAGTTTTCTGGTTTAGGGCCTCCTGTCCTCGTTAGGGAGCAGGATACAGCGAGTTAATTGCACTGACTGCAGCGATCCACTGCAGCCTCTGCTGTGGCAGAAGTCCTGCAGAAAAACCTCATCAGGAGCAGAAACGCATCAATAAGGGAGAATAAAAAAACAGAGCCACTTCTTTCCTCTCCCTGCCCACTGCCTTCTCAGTCCTCACTGATTCCATACCTTTGAGCTTATACTTGGTGGTGCCATGACACTTTTTGTCAGTTGCTCCTCCCAGGGCTGGCACTGCTGGGGATCGCAGCCACCACTTGAACGGCAAAGTAGACTAAGCATGGGTGCTCTCCTATGAGCACAATTAGCTGTGCTTGGGTCTGTTCATCTCCTCTCAAAGGTCAAGCTTACTCGGCTTTGACTGTCCACATGGCTGGTCTTCACCACAGACATGGCAAGAAGGTTTCGGTATTGCATACATGCAGAATGCACCTGAAGACACTACACCCATGACCAAGGAGCACACAGTGACCTCCACCCATCCACCCAACAGCTTGAACCCAAAGAGCACAGCCTGTCCTCCCCATCTGTGTATCTTCAGCAAGTACCTTCTGCACTGCATCTCCCATCTCTTACTGCCTATCATCACCTATTGTGTGCCAATTACTTCCTAACTGGTTAATTGCTGTGTTCAAACACAAACCACTGGCTTTAGCCTGTATTTTTGATAACCACACCATGAAAACCAAACCATACTGACTACACTTGCTGTCTCAGAAAGACAAGGAAGTCTGATTACCATCTTGGTGGTGATGCTGCTTTCTTTCTCCTTATCCACGGCAAGGGAAACAAGATGGGAGCAAGAAGAGCTGCTGAGTCTAAACTTTTCCTAAGGTCTCATCAGAAATAAAGCACTAATCAGCTGTACCCAGCAAGTTCCCAAAAGGAGCAAAGAGGCACTATCAGTCTGTTCACCACAGACTGAACATAATAAAATCTCCATAAACCCCTAACCCCAGAGCCATTGTGTTCAATTTCAGTTTCCACAGGACACAAACAGGAAGGTTGGCACTGATCCTTTACGAAATGTCTGACATGATTCTTCGTTTTCTGGCACTTCAAGAACTAATAGACAGTTGGGGGATAGCCAACACAGAGAGAGAAAAAAAAAAACACCCTACCAAAACAACCTGCTACTGCAAGTAAGTGCATGTCTGCTAGAAAATGAGGGATATAGACCAGAAAAAAACTCCACATCTTTTAGTCATTTACCAGTAACAACAACTTCTCTTTCAGGATGTCCTCTATCTGAAGGAAATGAGTTGTTGATCTGACAATCCATCATTCCTGACTTCTTCCATGGTGACTAACTTTCAGAGTCACTGACTTTTACCAAGGAAAGCTTTCAAAGTCACTTAGATGTTCTACCAGTGCCCTCACCCTCAGCTCTTTTGATTTTTAACTTGCTTCTGTTAGACCTTCCACTTTCTTTCACTAATTAGTGCTCCACTTCTAGCCTTTCAGGCTGCCACCTATCAGTCTTACATTTTATAGCATAAAATGGAGTTAAAGGGGAAAAAGAAATAAAGAATGTGATCCGCAACATCCATTATTCTCTATTTCATATATATATATGCAAAATGCCTAAGCACACTTGATAGCACCTTCAAAATTACAATACAAATGCGGAATGGTTAAAAACTTTTGTAACAGTTTTCTTTGAAAGCCCAGATCATACTAGTAAACTGAAATTTTGCACTATACATTAGAACTTTTAATACGTACTTCCGAAGTTTGCTCGTGAACAGCTATACTTTTCATTGAAGGGGGTAAGACTTTTATATCCTAAGTGACTAAGCAGACAAAGACTGTAATAATCCTTAGGAAGTACAGTTTAAGTGATGCATCTGTTCCCAGTGACAATCAACCAATAGGTTTGCATCACTCCCTGACCAAAATAGTTCTCAAAGGCAAACAAGCCTCCCAGCAGCAATCTGAGCTGTCTGTATGAAGGCCTCTTAAAGTATGGAAGAGGCAGGGCAAGAAAGGTGCTGCCAAAATCAAGAAGATTGGCAGGAGTCTATTACACAAAACAGCATCCGTAGATTACTGTGGTAAAAGGCAAGACACACACTGGTTTCCCAAAAGCTAGTCAACAAATTGCCCCTGTTGTCCATTCTTCTGTATGGAATATAATGAACTCCCAATATTAGGAGATTTCAAAGTGAAACATTTTAGTTCCATCTTATACCATGCTCACAACATGCAGACTCACTGAAACAGGTAGGTTACTGTCTCTGCTATTAAATCTGTCAGCAAGGATTCAATTCGGAGCTCCTCCTCAAATGTAAATATTGAAATAGTATCACACACAGCAAAATAAAAGCATCAAGCGTGCATCAAAATGCATCAAAAAGCATTTCTTTGTAAGAATGACTTCTACTATGCAGATTTCTTTTAACAGTAATATTTTCTTAAGATTTCTCATTTCAAACAAATACATATTTATGTGCATGCACACTCTTCTATCTTTCATGATACACTTCCAACAAAGCTGTTCTTTCACTGGTTTCCTATTATTATATACATTCTCACAATGCAGACTTTGGGCCAAAAAGACTAGTATCTGTCTAATATACTAATACTACATGGATTAAAAAATGGTAAAATTTCTAAGTGGAAAAAAAAGATAGTAATTTGGAAAATTAATTGCTGTCCCTTAGATTTACAGTAACAGAAGCTTAAGATGGATTCGACAGTTTGCCTCACAGATGGAGAGAGCACACAAAGCAGACAACTTAAATAAAGCATACCGAATTACTCCACAACTCCATCTTGTACAGATGAAAGCAGCTAACACATGAATAGAGACCCATTTGTCTGGTAAAATGCTGGGGTTACGGGGATAAAATCATCCTGGTCCACTGCAGGTGCTTCCTACCCCCTTGATGCAAGTGCCCGGCGCTGCAGGAAGTCAGACCCAAGCAGATGCTGCAGCCCCTGTCTGAAGGAGAGGGTCTACTTGACTAAATCTCATAGGGAACGAGAGATCGCAGCCTAGAAATATTCTGCACGGACCACGTTCTGCCCAGAAACAATACTTATCTCAGCAATTAGAAGGGAATATCCCTCACCGCTATTACCCGTTAGTGAAATCTTAATTTATTACACTGCACCGACTTCCTCCTAGGGAATAAAAGTCATTACCAAAGCTATTGCTGAGACAACTATTTTGGAGTGCTATCCAAGAGTCTCAATTGTCTGGCAAGAAAATATGTCATACCATTCAAACTTTTATGATACTTTTCAGACTTAGGATAAAACGTGCAACAGAGTTTGGAAATTTTTGCTTTCACATCCCCAATGCTAATTTCCAATCCTTCCTTAAGGAATTCTAGTCCTTTTCTCCTGTGTATTAAAGAATAAGAACAATTTCTCTGAAAAGAGAGATCTGAAGTGAAAAAGAAAGAAATCAGATGCATCAGAGGACTGTCTTCTACCAGGCCTCTAAATCTCATTCCTACAGTAAAAATGCATCTGTAAAAAGCAAAGTGAATCACTGAAATGCTATCACCATATAACTTTTAATTCACCAGAATGTTTTGTCAGTCAAAAGTCAAATATATTGTGAAGTCTGGAATGTAAAAAAGATGCACAGTGGCTATTAAACTTTATAAGTTGTTAATCAGGGGTCTTTTCTTTGTGTGCAGCTAAAATTTAAGGTGAGAAAAGCTGAATGTCAAAAGTATGTAATTGCACATTGAGATTTCACAAGATCATTGTATCAGAACAAGTAGGAGCATGAAAAGAAAACCATAAACTTATACAACAAAATTTATGACAGTAGCCTTAAAAATCTCTTCGGAGACAAACAGAAGTCTAACTTTAACTTATGCATAAAAATTCCTAACTGCATATACACATAATTCACCTGATACTATACTCAGTGAGTGGCACCATCCAGTCCCTGACCTTGGTGCTCAACAAATCAACTGCTTCATCACTGCAGTGGATCTGTTCATTTCTTCCTATAAATCTTGCCTCAAATAAGAGATTTTTCAGGAAGCTACACCCTGACATGTTCCAATTCTATCTCCAAATGGTAGAATCAAACATAATAGGGAGTCTGTATTTCTGTGCTTCGTTAACTTCTTTTTCCTGTCAACATTAATTCACTTATATCTCATTAGTCATTCATGTTAAATTACTTTTTTCTCTGTCTTACACTCTCAGCTCTGTAATACCACCTCGTAAGCCTCTGTGAGCTTCTGGAGCCTCATCTTCACTGTGCTTAGTTCAGACCCTTGTTAAGTGTCTCAGGTCTTGGCCAACAGTTTTCTAGCCAATTTCCTAGCTGTAAGAATGAAGATGAACAGTGACAATCTTAGTATTTTGAATCTGCAGCTGCTCGGTTCTTTGATGCTCTTTTCCTGCTTTCTTTCTATTGATGGAAACTCTTCCTTGCATTTTAGAAGAATTCATTGAGTAAGACTAAAGAAAAAGCACTCTTTTGCAAGGCACTCTTGAATCCAACCAGCAGATAAAAGGAAGAAATCAATTATATCATTTTAGTAATTGTTTTAAATCATCTTTTCTCCTGTATGATATGAGTCTGCAAACAATCCTAAATACAGAAAAATGTAAGTTAAGCAGAATTTTTCTTTAAATAGGCCCATTATTTTAGAGGAGCATACAGTGTAGTAAATGACCAGGCAGTCTCTAACATTCAAAATGTTCAAGAGCACAGAATAAATAAAAAAAAAGGGGCTTTGCTTCCAACAGTTTTCTATAAATTCCTTTAATTTTCTCCATAATTTTCCTATATACCTATGATAAGAAACCATGATTAAAACCTCAGTGAAACAAATTATTGCCCTCTTGTACCAGAGAGCAAATGCTAACTCATACGTGCCTGCCACTACCCACTAGAGAATACTCTTCAAACTTGCTAAACAGAAGAAAATCTTCTCCCGAAGCAACTCTTAAATCATTACTATGCTTCTCTTTCTACCCACACTGCATTTAATGCAGTTATTTTAAGTCTCTATGAAAAACCATGAGAAGAGATCATCAGAATTCACAATTACTGCTTTGCTTCACCCACACATTGTACCTACACTGTACTTCCTCCCTCAAGTCAATGTCCTGATCTTAGATGTTCCAGTGAAGGCTAAGCATTGAGCTATTGGCCAAGACACCTTGAGTGCTCAAATATTATTTGCAGCTTAAGTATACTGCCAGTTTAACAAATAACGTCAAAATACATACACAGATGACCTAATCTGTCACAAAATTCCAGTTACTGTGGTTTTCTCCAAGGAAAACTGCCTGCAAGTCAACTCCAGAAAGGCCAATAGAAGACCACGCCATGCCAGAAGTCCTGCAACGACCTTAATTCTGCTTCACTGAAGCACAGATTTAACTATTTCACTGATTTTAACTATTTCCTTGAAGTCTGTAACAACTTTCACCAACCAGTGACTGCCTATACATCACTGATGCCAAAATGACCACTTTGCCATAGGCCTCTGGTGAGTGTCACCAGCCATTTGATGCTGTCCTTCACCCTTCCAGATGAAGTCCTTCACCCGGGAAGTTTTGTTCTGGAGAGAGAAAAAGGAGAGAATTTTCCCTTGTCACACTGAAAGCAGCAATCAGTGCTTTAGTGCCCCAGGCCTCTTACTAAATATAAAGCAAGAGCATGCCGTAAATTACAAAATGGCAGTACTATTCACGTTTAACTCCGCTTCCAGCCTGCCACACCGCTATCTCAGAAGAAGAAAGAACTACACTGCGCTTCGATTTTGCTGCCAGGTACTGAAAGGGCCATGAATAATGCTGTCGGGGGATGCCTCCAAACCCCTCCAGCAGAAATTGGTTTTTAATGCTCCAATACGATGCTGTTCTCGTGACGCCACAGATGACTACAGAAACCCTGAGAAGCACCCTCCACTACAAATTGAGCATTTTACTGAAGTGTTTTGGAGCAATCACCTTTTAAGTGTTCAAGTTACTGCCTTACACAGCTACACCCAACGAAACTCAAGTGCTCTCAGTCCTATGATGTTACTAAATCCTCTCAAGCAGTTTTTCCTCAACTACCTGCTCTTTTGCAGTCGCAGCATTTTATCTGTTATCCAAAACTAATTCATGCAGCATTTCATAATCTTTATGATTAATTCCAGACAGCAGAAAAATAAATATTTGATACTCAAAACCTGCATTCCACAAAAGCCTTTTTCGTGAAAAAACCTGTGCCTGGACACAGAAAAGTGCATAAATTACCCATAAAGCAGCAGGAAGCACACCAAACATGCTGATGCACAAATAAGCACCGAATGAAATAAAATAGTAGTGTTTTAAGTTCTAAAGAGCTGTTTGCTTCTAAATGGTACCTTTATAGTGTATCTATTAGAAAGTGCTACACAAAACCTATATGGTAATGAACTTCTTCTGAATTACTCTTTTATGTATATGCCTACTGAATTACAGAAACATATCTAAATGTGTTATTATTAAAGGTATTTTAAACTGCAAGTTATGTCAGAAATTGCCCAAACTTTACAGATAGGACAACTGATGCACACTGCTTAAGTAAATGGCCAAAAAGGGGAAGTATGTGGACAGCAGATATAAAAAATAGCCTCTTTGCCTCTTGGTGTACGTAGCAAAGGGTGAGGTCACGGTCCCACAGCAACCTTGCAGTGAAACCTGAGCATCTGACACTAGTAAATCCTGGTGTCCTTGTTCTCTGGCTCCGGGCTGCTGGCTGTGCAACGCTGCGGCAGCGCAAAGCAACTGGAAACCCACCAGCCCTGCCAGGGGAGGACTCCCCTGCGAGCCGTGATCCCCCCTGGCAGGAAGCCAGCCCTATCGGCGCGGGGACCCCAGGGATCAGCTGTGCTCCCGACAAAAGCCAGTCCAAAAATACACGCACGAGCTCCTCGGTGCCCACGGTGCCACCACCAGAGCAGCTCATGCCGCGGCTCCTCACGGCTGAGCAGCTCCTGTCTCCGGGGACGGCCACACTTTTGCTGAAAGCCACAAATTACTCTTTTCATAAGCCAAATTTAAAATAACGTAAGTATCAGGAGGAGGTAATTACTCACTGAAGCATCAAGGCTCAGCTCTTCACATCTCTTAATTAGCTGCCACTAAAAATATAAAATCCTCATGTGAGAATTACATTCAATAGCCCTCAATTCAAGATATTACAGGAGGCTCAATTAAAAAAAAAAAATCAGATCACTGAACCAAATGCACTGCTATTGACAATGGCAACATATGTTCTGTAGCTCTTAATCTTGGTACTACAAGAATGATCCTAAAATTTGAATTGGGGACAATAAATTCATTTGACAAAAAATTAATCAATGAGATTAAAAACCATTGTGGGAGTCTGAGTCAGACAAGAACAGGAACCAATGACTAGAATATTCATATATTAAAAAATTAAAATACTGTCATCACTTTTCAGAATGTGATATTATTATTGTATTTTTATGTGGACTAACTTTACATCTCAGCTAAACTGTGCTGAGATTACAGCTCCATTTTAAACAAAAAAGAAACCTTTGAAGTATATGATTCTTAAATTAATTGTTTTACCCTAGTGCAACTTTGATCAAGGAAACACTGCAGGACAGAGAGCATTTTGCCTTTAGGAAGATATGGGTGGCTAAAGAAATTTCAAAAGTGGTCAATTAGATTTTACCCTTTCTTTGTATGAACAAATGATGGTGAGTAATTTTCTATAACATTTATTTCTTCCCTTTCTTCACTGCCCATGTCTTTCCAGCCAACT
>JAHREE010000492.1:793714-821063 GCA_033628505.1 Tringa tobata
CACAGCCCTTGAGGTGGGGCCTCACCAGTGCCCATTACAGGAGGATGGTCAACGCCCCAGCCCTGCTGGCCACACTGTTCCTGATACAGGCCAGAATGTTCTTGGCCTCCTTGGCCACCTGCGCACACTGCTGGATCATGTTCAGCTGCTTATCACCAACACCCCCAGGTCCTTTTCCTTGGGGCAGCTCCAGCCACTCTGCCCCCAGCTCGGACTATCCATGGCGTTGGTGTGACCCAGGAGCAGGACCCGCCACTTGGCCTTGGTGACACTCACACCATTGGCCTGGGCACATCCATCCAGCCTGGCCAGACCCCTCTGCAGTGCCTTCCTGCCCTCAGGCAGATCAACACTCCTGCCCAACTTGAATTTGTAGAAACAAACCGGGCAACTGTACAACTTCTTCTTTTTCCCTCATTAGCCTCTTCATTTGAGAGAACTCTGGTTTTCTAGGTAACAGACAATGAACAACTGGTGATAAATCACAACATTCTCATTTTAAATCATGATAGAGAAGTCTCAGATGCTGAAAATTTTTCAATTACAGCAAAAAGCACCCAGCAGAAATGGAAACAGAAACTGCTTCCTTTGAGAACTAAAACTGCTAGAAAAAGCTCTTGAATAGAGCAAAAGATACAGTAAATTAATGATCACTCTGCTCCATTGTAACTTTACAACTTTTGAGATAACAATGTTATCAGAGGACGGTAACAGCTAAAAGTCTCAAGTTAGCTTTAAAAAAAAGCAATTATTTTGTGATAATTACAGAATCACAGAGTCTTCTAGGTTGGAAGGGACCTTAAAGATCATCTTTTCCAACCGTCAACCTCATTCTGACAAAAAATAAACACCCACAACAAACAAAAAGCAACACCATCACTAAACCGTATCTCCCAGCACCACATCAACCCGTCTTTTGAACACCTCCAGGGATGGTGCCTCAACCACCTCCCTGGGCAGCCCATTCCAATGCCTGATAACCCTTTCAGAGAAAAAATCTTTTCCTAATATCCAGCCTGAACCTCCCCTGGTGCAACACGGGGCCATTTCCTGTAGTCCTGTCGCCTGTGACTTGGGAGAAGAGACCGACCCCCACCTCTCTACACCCTCCTTTCAGGTAGTTGTAGAGAGCAATAAGGTCTCCCAATTGTAACTGAAGAACACACTCCCACAAATATTTGGCACTCCTTACTATAAAAGTTTTGAAAGCAATAATTCCCAGTGGTGCAAAAAATCATACACTCTAAAAAAATAACATAACATGAGAAATTAGTGCAAAGTAAATGAAGTAAAACCAGAGCTCAAAATCAAATTCTCAACTGTCTCCTTCAGTGATGAAGACACAGAACAGACACGCTGGAGAATTACCCATCTCATAGCTTTGAATTTCTAGTAATCCTAAAACTAACACATTATACCCTGAAACATCTTATTTTAGTGGTCCCTAGAAGCCTGTGTGTATTTTTAACATTCATAACGTGCCCTGCTGGTTCCCCTATTCCCAGGACTGTCAGTAATTGCTGCTCTTCCACCTCTCAGCTAATTACATTCTTCCCCCCAAGTGGAGTTTGGAAAGGTGTAATCTCCTGCAATGCAAGTTTGTTCCTGAACAGAGAACATACCTTTGAAAGAGTTTTTTGGTGCTAGTTGATGAATCAACCCCTTTAATCAGGTTGATTTCTACACTTAGAACTTAAAATCGTTACTCTTCAGTATCCCCCTCCTCTCTGCACCTGCTAAATGCTGTATTAACTTTGCTTTCTGTAAACTTCCGACCAGAAAACAAGCCAAAAATAGCACTGGGAAATTCTAAACGAAAACCTCAAATCTAACAGATCATGCTCTGTGGGAGTACTAACAGCTTTAGGAACTTATTCCTGCATGCCTCAGCCAGCTGACGATAGTTTTGTTGTAATTATGCCCTCTGATATTTATATTATTAAATGAGTTTGTTGGAAATTCACAAAACAATACAAGAATCAACCATTTGTTCCGACATCTGAAGGACAGATGCAGATTAGCTATCCTGGGAAGTTTCTAATCAAGCCGGGAGAATACACCAGAGAGCCAAGACATGTGGGAACTGAAGATTTGAGAGGTGTTTGGATTTGAAACCATCAACCATTAGATCCAAAACAGACAATGGATCTAAAGCAGCTTGTGTAAGCTATGCAAAAAGGACAGAGCCAGCAACAGGGAGCAGGCCACCTCAGACAAACGGTACACAGAAGTGGCTCACAACCAAGTAACCCAAAATATAATGGCTTTTAGTCTAGAAGAGACTAAAAAGGCAGGACATCCAAATACACTCTCATGCTTACATCACAAATTCTTTAATATGCTGCCCAAAACGTTTGCATTTACTTTTACATACATATTTTTCTATTGATGAAGCGCATACATAACTTCCATGACTTAACAAAAGGGCAGTAAGCATATAGTAAATCTGTTAATTTTTAAATCATTTCCAGGAATGCAGAAATCCACAAGAACTTTTCATATGAAAGATGAAAAAATAACGAAATATTATACCTGGCAACTGATTATTCCCAAGCACAGAGTCAAATCAAAATTGATCAGACACAAAATGCCAAGGAACAGTGAGATGTGTCAGTCAGTACTCAATAGAGCTGAGCTTAAACTGCATTCAAGCTTACTTCTACTAATTTCTAGACACAGGGAGAAAAATGGTCCCAAGCCCAATCTCCTTCAGGGTTTTTTATTTATCCAGAATTGAAAGTATCGGGCATTTCAGCATCTTCATTTACAAACCGTCCTGAGCCTCTGCTTTCATGTATATAAACCTGTAACATATTAAAAATTAATGGACTTGCTCTTAGAAGCCAGAATCCCGGTCTGCATCGTCTCTGGGAGGAACTGGAGAGGAACAAGAGTCTGCCATATGAGTTTGGGGAGTCCTTATCAAATATTCAGTTAACCTAATTCCTGACAGAATGTGAATTTTTAAATATGATTTTAAATGTACAGGAGTGCATTACCTCTCTGCTACAATTTTTATGAACCGCTCACTTTGAATATATACATGATGCATTTGTTTATGAATAGACAATTTCAAAGTGCATCACATATATACACATTTCAAAGATGATTTAATGTGAGCTTGACACACATAGCAGAAGTAATTCTAAAGCAGCTACTATAACTGTTTAATGAGTAGCTCTGGACAGGGTAGGGGTTGGGTTTGCTTTTTTCCATCCTTTGCTCAAGGAGTATAAATTCAATAAAATTCAAGCTGAAAAGCAAAACAGCTACTGCCCAGTGAATGCAAGAAGACTTACCATAACAGCGATGTAGACTACACAGAAAATGGTAATTCAGCATTTAAATAACAGATGAATCTCTGATGCTCAGAATTTGTGAGCATCCACAATTTGTGAGAATAGACCACAATGTCTAGATAGGCCAAACAACAAAAAGGCTGTAAGATTTCAGCAGGAAGGACACAAAAGAAAGCAACAGATCAGTTTTGAAGTTAAGAGTGCTTCAACAAAAATTTAGACAATTAATAATCTTCAAATCTGTATGAAACTGTGACAACATAAACTGAGATTTGAAATCTGCTGTACTACTGCCCTCTTTTCTTACCAAGCAGAAAGAAAATGTAGGACAGATGGCTTTTTGTGTCAAGATACTGCCAACACCTCTGGGGAATAAATTGATGAAAAGCTGTTCAGATTGCCTTACCCAGGCAGAAGTGATCATGGCAATGCCCTCCAATATTCGGGATATCAAAGGAACTGTTTGACACAGGTGGATCAAAGTTCACAAACGGCTGTCACTGGAGGAGATCTGACAACCACCAGTCCAGGAACAGATTCTAAACTGGATCCTGCTACAGTCCCTACAATTGGATCTGCTGGTGAATGAAGCCCCTCCTGAGGGACACTGAACAGCCCCAATGTCCTTTAGTTTCTGTTCACGGGTGGGGGCACACAGAAGGAAGCTGGTCTGAAAAGACTTAAGTTTAAAGCAATTACATTATCTATAATAAATTCACCTGTGCTGATGAATTCCTAGTCACCTGCAAAAGTGTGACTTCTGCAGAAGAAATTCCAGTGTTCACAAAAATGCCAGGCCTAGGTGGGACACCGTAAGTACAATAAAGACAACAAGCTACACCTCTAAAAACCAAAGATTGGGCTTTCTGGCATATCTTTATTTTGCTTTTACCACTTCCTATTATTAACTGTTTATCTCCGAACAAGTAGCTAACCTTATCTGGAGGTTTTTCTGACCAATCAACAATCAGCTGTACATCCTCCTAAATGTATCTAGCTACCAGCCCTAAAATGGGCACAAATTTATGCATTCAGCTCAAGTAATCTGCATAAGGTACAACGTATGCAGTAAAACTCATTATATGATCTACCAGATCTAACCAGGTCTGGGATGCAGGATATTAATTTAAACCCACTGCATCACCTATCACTGAAGCCAATGCTTTTGCAAGTAAGGTCTTTCCAGATGTTTCTTCTAAGTAACAGTCATATATGCCTTTTTGGGTGACTGCTTACAGTAAGTAATAGCAGAGAATGGCTCTACTCTAGTTAAGGTTTACTGTTTAGTACATAGCTGTTTACTATTTAAAATGATTATTCCTCCAAATTCAACATGCTTATCAGCTCAACTTTGCCGATTCCTTTCAACCCCTGGGATTCAACAGGAAAATTAAAAAAAGTGGTAGCAACAGCTGGTAGAGTTACCCCCGACTGGGCAATGTCCTCAGCCTGAAGGAGCACTAAGTGGAAATTGGGCATTTGTGGTGTTTTCATGCTCCAACCATCGCTCTAACAGCAGGGTGGTACTGACTGGCACCCAGATTACCTCAAGCTACAAACAACTGGTGAGGCTCCTTAGTTGCCAGTTTTTTGTTTTTAATTCATTAAATAAAATCTTAGAAAACTTCAATACAACTAAGAGATGGATTTAAAAAAAAAAACAAACCACAAACAAAAGCGTTCTATATGCAGTATTGCTGTTTGTGCAGAGCCCAGCAATATGCAACTGTTGCACCTAAACAATTTATCAATACAAAGAAAGATGTAGAAAAAACATTGTCTAGTAAGCTAGGCAATATCTTGGGGAGGAAGAGAGGAAAAAAAATTACAAAAATAATAAAAACTCAAGCAGATCTGTGGTGGAATGTACACAAATCATTCAGACAAAGACTAGCTATCTAAGTGAAGTATAACATTGTGAATGATCATGGACAAATCTGGGCTGGAACATTAAAGGAAGTGTCCCATTACCCAAGGAACATGGTCCCAGGACAAGAGAAGAAACAGGAGGGAGAAAGCAGAAAAGATAATGCTTTAACCCGTCTTGTTTATAACTGGGTCATGACTGAAGACATGGTTTTCCCCCAGTTAGCACACTTTTGTAATGGGAGTTTATGAACACAAATTGTAAACAAACTCATTTATGTATGTGGGAAATCCATCCATTTAGAGTCCAGCTCTGAGAGCTTCTGAACTCGGGGCAGAAACCTGCAACATCCCACTGGTGTCACAGTCCCCGTGGGAGCTCAGCGACTCTCTGACTACACCCCTCAGCAACAGGATACAGGAAAAAAAAAGAAAAGGAAAGGAAAAAAAAGAAAAAAGAGAGGAATTTATTTCATAATCCAAGCTCTTAAACACTTGAATGTGGAAAGACTGCTGTAAACAACTATCCTGTTTACCATGCAAAAACAGTTCTTGTGCTTCAAAGTTCTTCTGACCTGGTATATAAATTCTAGATTAAATGCTATCTGCCCATTTAGTAAAGTACATATCCATCAAAAATGCCACGTTTACATCAGTGGAAGGTGCAATGCAAGTACATCCCTGCTACATACAACTTCTTTTTAGAAATGTCAAGGAAAGTACAATGCATAAATAATTCAGCTTTTTAAAAAGAACGCTCAAACCTATTTAGGGATATCACATGCTTTCTGTACTTTAGACTCCATCAGGTTTAACATACAATGTAATATACATGTCATGAAAAACAGAGGAAGCAAACATGGTCTGATTCTGGTCTGATTCAGTAAGTTCTACCCCATAACATATAGAAAAGAAAAAAGATCAGGAAAACCCATACAAATTTCCACTAACCCACCAACTTCAGGACTTCAGAAGTTCCCAGGACTATGAATCCCACACCTTGACTGCCCGGCAGCACGGTGAAGCACACTGGCCTGCCACCAGGGCCATCACATCGCGTGGGCAAAACAGGTCCTCCCCAGGTGCAAAGAGATAGCAAGTCTGCTACACACTGTGACAGGCTGCTCTCAAAGCTAATTGTCACTGAATTGTCAGAGTTGGAAGGAACCTAATAAAAACAACTTAGAAATGCCTTTTTACATAACAAGAACCAAAGGCAGGGAGCTCTTTCCTCGCTTGACTGACATACCTATACTTATGTAATGTTGCAGGAGCAAGATATCATCTCCCCTTCCCCTGCTCTCATCACAAGCAACCTTGCAGGGAAAAAAAAAATAATCTACTGAAGAGACCCTTTTTGCTCTGATGAGGGACTCCTGGATTATAATAATTCTCTGCCTTCTTTTAGGTAAACTGAGCACATTAAACACTAAAGTGTTCTTCTGTTTGGCATTTTCTTCAGCCTGTAAATCATTTTTATGACAACCCAAGACTCTGTTTTTCCAACACCTTCCTGAAGATGCAGACGCTGTGTGCAATATTCCAACTTCACATCTCAAGGTCACTACAGACTGATTTGCTGCAATGTGTTACACTACCTTCTCTCCCTGAATTGCTTGACTTCTAGATCCCTTTTATGATTTCTCCTTTCCAGGACACTATTCCCCTCTCACAGAGATGCATTTGTCATCCCTCAGTGTATAGGCAAATACCAGTTTTGGCTGCATTTAAAAACTGCTCTTTTTTCAAATGAGGCTACTTCATAAAGTCACTCAAGCTGTCATCTATGCCTCTCTGCAATGTGTCGCCTGCCAGTTTTATTAACAGCAAATGCATTTACTTCTAGATCATTAAATAAAGTGTTGGAAAGCATTGGACGGAATGCTCTGAAAAACCTCAGCAGAAATATTTCTGTTCAGTGATGCTAAAAAATGACTATTTTTTGTGCATGACTATTTTTAACATGAGTTTTAATGATACTGTGCAGTGAAAATTTTTAGATACAATCATGCAGCATCGGATGAGCTCCCTGTAATGCTGTCACCGGCATGAAAGGAAAAGGCTAAGCTTATGTCTCCAATCTCCCACTCCTGCCCTCAGCAAAAGCTCTCTAACATCCCCAGCAGGGTAACAGGGTTCTCCTGACCACCATGGACCTCCTGCACACAGTGTGCCACTAAGCTGCTGCGGGGGCACTGTGAGACACATCCTGACACCTCAGGTGTTCAGGGAGAGGACTGCATCTTGCATTTTGAAATTACTCATTTCACAGGCTCTTTCAATAGATGTCCCCTGGCACAAAGACAGGTGATCCCTTCCCTGATACGCTTCAACAATACTGCTAGATGTGTGCCAACAGGAGCATCAGTCATGGACTTTTCCTCAGTCTGCGATCATATACTGTATTTAAATATATCAGATTTAAAATAAATATACCAAAATACAAAGACACTGCATTTCTTTCATTCTTATTTGAATAATACATGCCAAGAGAACTGCAAGTCACTATTTTGCCTCTGTCAACATTATCTCTCGTATAGATTATTCTTTCATGTTTCATATTTTTAAGTCTTTCAGCAGTTGCTTGAACCTATATAATTAAGACCAGTTCCTGCTCCTGGACAAAAATAAAATTGTAATAAGCTACATTACTTCACAAATCTTATATTAGTTTTGTTCTCTAATGAGAAAATATTATTACAGTTGCAGCAGAAAATGCTACAGGCCATCAATATCAAATTATGAACTCCATCACTGCATGTTGTGCACATTTTGACATATTCAAAGACAAATCTATTGCAATTCTTTACAGACAATTGCCCTGACAAAAAGATTATTTGTTTTCATAATTCATCAGTGAGTAAAACAAAGACTTATCAAGTCCTCACAATAAAGCTGCTGACTATGAATGACTCAGTTCATAGCTCCTGCTATAGAAAACGAGTGAGACCAGGGCAGCAGTCAACAACTACCCAAAGAGGCAGCATCTTCTCTGTGTGAAACAGGAACTGGCGTCACATGCACAGATTTGGATTTAGATTTGGATTTCCTACACATGAATAATACAAAAGTTCTTTAAATAGTAATAATAGTAAAATTCCCCCTCCCCTACAAATAATCTGAAGAAGAAAAAAAAAAGAAGAAGAAACACTGTTAAGATTGAAACACTGGCAAACCTCAGTCTCCCACAAGAAAAGATGAGGTCAAACCTAAACGAACATGCACCTCCAGAACATCTTGTAAAACTCTGCAGCTGTCAAAACCTAGATGTTTCTGAGATTAACGTCATTGCACCTTAGCTCCAGCCACATCATCTTCAAAGACATTCAATAAACCCTGAAAACGCCATGTTAGAAAACTGGTATCAGGATATGGGGCAGCATTGCAAAAACTCACAGGCTGAAGAAAATAACTAGACGTGAATGAAAATGAGAGAGAATGGGAAATTGCAAGAAACTCCTTTCATCTAACAGCAAGAAGCTGCAACTGGATGCTACGGATACAAATCTTGCTCAGAAAACACAGTATCCAGTCACAGGGCCATCCACAGGAGACCACTGACATTGCAGTAAAGCACTGAATGTAATTCAACCAGAACAGGAATTCAGAGACTAGAAGAGCTGGCAATAAACATCAGATTCTGCAGCAATGAAACACACAGCAACTGTTCAGACCAGTTCCCATCCACTACCTAGAAGTTCTTGCTGGTCACACAAAGCTGGGAGGGGTGGATGACACCCCAGAAGGCTGTGCCGCCATCCAGCGAGACCTGGACAGGCTGGAGAGTTGGGTGGAGAGGAACCTGAAGAAATTCAACCAGGGCAAGTGTAGGGTCCTGCACCTGGGGAGGAATAACCCCATGGACTAGGACAGGCTGGGGGTGACCTGCTGGAGAGCAGGTCTGAAGAAAAAGACCTGGGAGTCCTGGTGGACACCAGGATGCCCAGGAGGCAGCAATGTGCCCTTGTGGCCAAGAAGGCCAATGGCATCCTGCGGGGCATCAGGAAGAGCGTGGCCAGCAGGTGGAGGGAGGTCATCCTGCCCCTCTGCTCTGCCCTGGGGAGGCCCCATCTGGAGCATGGGGTCCAGTTCTGGGCTCCCCAGTTCCAGGGGGACAGGGAACTGCTGGAGAGGGGACAGCAGAGGACCACAGAGATGAGGGAACAAGAACATCTGTCTGATGAGAAAAGTCTGAGGGACTTGGGTCTGCAGAAGAGAAGCCTGAGCAGGGATCTGATCAACAGCTATAAATAACTGAAGGGTGGGTGTGAGGAGGATGGGGCCAGTCATTTGTTCAGTGGTGCCCAGGGACAGGACAAGGGGCAACGGGCACAAACTTGACCATGGGAAGTTCCATCTCAACATGAGGAGGAGCTTCTTTCCTGTGAGGGTGGCAGAGCCCTGGCAGAGGCTGCCCAGGGAGGTGGTGGAGTCTCCTTCTCTGGAGAGAATCAAACCCACCTGGACACGTTCCTGTGGGACCTGCTCTGGGTGGACCTGCTGTGGGAGGGGGTTGGACTGGATGATCTCCAGAGGCCCCTTCCAACCCCATATCACTCTGTGATTCTGTGGTTATGATGACTTTCCTATACAAATGAAAGGCAAAGCACAGCATCTGTACAAATCTAAAATGACAGCAAGCGCTTCAAATAGTTACTTAATTGTGCTTGCCAGCACAATATAGAACAAAAGAAAGCATTCTGCTTTTCTGTTAGAATCCATGCAAACAGAAGATGAATACACATAAAAGAAGTGGAAAATCTTGAGGCACATTTTAAAGATGAAGTTATTTTCATATATTCATCCCTCAGGTACTTTTAAATGTCTCACGAGATCTTCTACGTTTTCATGAAAAGTATGAAATTATCTAGCTCTCTAATCAGACATAATACTTTGAGCATCACTTTGCAGGCAGGTTTCTGTCTTATTTCAGATATTCTTATTACCATTTCCATTTTTTAAAAAGTCCCATGACTGCAGTTCTGCTTTTAACTTCACAGGGCACCCAACAGCTTCTCTTTGCAGAAGCAGCAGGGTATCGCATCCAGCCAGACAGCGCTGGACGAGGCACACACGGCCCTGCCATCACTTAAGATTTCAGTGGGCACTTAGGGAACAATCTGAGTCATCTGCTCACTGCTGGCACTGAAAGACACAGATGTTTTCAACAGTAAGAATTAATTAGCGATACTTATTAAAGTACTGCCAGTACAACCATTCTGAAACCCTACATGTTACCAGTAAAAGCATTGGCATTCACCTATAAATTGCCACTGAAACCACCTGAAACCTGCCACTAAAAAAAAAACCAAAACAAGCACCAAAACATCCCAACCATTCATTTGCTAGAAACAGAGGATGGAAATTACAGAAGAGAGGTCAGATTAAAATTCCAGTGTCAGCAGCATACTCTTCTGAAGGACTAACAGCTGCAGTTTAGTGAGTAATATTAGTGTTGTGCTCCTCATCACTCACAAGGAGTAGTCTGCTGGCTTATGCCTCTGTGGTTACCTGAAAAAGCACATTCAAAATATTTTCTAGAAGTAGGGCTATAATACAATACCTCATTTTACTAATGTTAATACTTTTCAAGTGACAGTCAGTGTAAGAGCACTATCTGTAACCACTCTTAAAGAACTATTTTCTCTCAAATAGTGCTCATAAGTTTAATTAAACAGATAAATAGGAGGAAGAAGCAAAACTTACATAACACACTGGAGTTTCTTTCAGAACAATTATCTAACAATACAGTTAAATACAACTGAAACAGAGGCAGAGTTTATTCATGCATATCACTGCTCCAAGAGATCTCCACCTCCCTCAAACAGGCTTCATGTCCTACAAGAGGTTGAAAAACCCTTTGCCACTACCACTATTGCGTCTTCCCAAAGAAGTGAGATAATTCCTAACTGGGAAAATACTTGGAATCTACCTCAGAGAGTTTCCTTACTAGATTAGAAATGCTGAAGGAGTTTTGATTTTTGACTACAACTAAAGCTCTGGTTTAAAACCTGCCTACTTGACACAGTTTCTCCCCATCGGATCCAGTTTCTGAGAGGCAGCAAGCCAAGCTCTTCTCCATGTCTCCTTCCTCCTTAAGGAGGCTGCTGCTTAGAGTCTTCTGCCTTCCTGCGCAGGAGCAGCTGCTCAGGGACACATGGAAGAAGTGATCTTCTGCTTTTGTGTTCATGTATCCAGAGCATTAGGAGCATCATTGCCCACAGAGCCTCTGGATCAAGGCAATCTGAAAGTCATGTCACTTCTCCCACATTCAGGAAGGTAGCAAGTGAACTGGTTTCTCCATTTGCACGACAAGGCACTAATTTACTACTAAAATGCAATCCAACTGTATATATTTAACATTTTAGGATCTCTCTACTACACTTGAGATATATTTAAAAGCTACTTGTGAACAGAGCACTCATTTCCAAACAGAAAAAGTATTTGCCAGCATTCTGTCCTGGTTCTTTAAGGCAGTCTACGTCTTACAGGATGGGGGCTAAATAAACACAGCAGACTCATAAACAAAGCTCTCGAAATTATACAGCAGCATCAGCAAACTCCTTTGGGTGAGAGGAGAATGGTGGGATGTCTCGGTGCCCTCCTGGTGTCATACATGGCATAAGCTCTCCTCCCTCACTTCTGGGATAAAACGGTTTCCCTTGCTGATTGCACAAAATAAATTCAGATTAAGACTTTGCTAGTGGCATGGAAAGTAACTAATAAAAACATGAAATCACCATTTCTCTTCCCACTGCCATGTATGTGGAGAGCAGTTTCTTATGCTGTAGCACTGATGGACAAAAGAAGATAAACCTTATGCATACACACACCCCTTCATGTAAGCATACAAATTTACATACATACACTTGCTTAATTATTTCCGAAAAACCCAGGTCTAGAAGAACCAGAAATCTCTCAATGGAATAAATCTAAAGTTAAGCACATTAAGTCACCCAGGTGCCGAGTTTATATGGTATAAAAGTACTTGCACTTCCTGAGGAAGTGCTCCATGCACAGACATTTCTTTCTATGGCCCTCTGACAGCTCAATAGTTAAAGAAATATATATGTACTCTGACATATATGCTTATATATATTATATATATATATATACACCTCTTCCTTCCTGGAACTGAATGGTAGCATTCCCTTTGGGGAATTCCTTTCACAGATAATTTCTGTTGAGGAATTATTTTAAAGTCTTTCATCCTCCCCACTGCATTACTCTTAAAAGAAATAGAAATGCCCTAGCTGTTACACATAAAGCTGGAAATGTGTCAGTTGTTACACATAAATCTGAAAATACTTGCCACACATTTGAACACAGGCACTTTTTTAAAAGCAATGCGCATTTGTTGAAGGTTCCTAATGAGGCATTATGTTTAATGCAAACTACCTTTAAATTAACTTTAAAAATACAGAAACAAAATTTCTCTGAAGAAGCATAGGCAGAAAAATGCTTGATTACAGAGAATGACCACAACAGAATGTAATTCAGTAACTGTAAAAGAATTACTGTAACTCAGTGAAATTCACTATTTTCATTATTTATCTGTTCAACAGAGATTCAGAATACACCCCCTGGTTTTGAGTTAAAAATCAGCAGGATCCAAAAAGCTTCTGGGAGTGAAGAAACAATGAGGGCCTGCCATTGTTTGGCCCTGGAATATAAACCCATGCAACTCATCCCTTATATGCATAAAATTACGCACATGTTAAAGTATTTTACCAGAGCAAGGTCAAAGTGATAAATTAAACTTCTACAGTGGAGGACTTGCCTCATTTAAGTAAAGATGATTGAGACTCTGTTCCACTCCAGACACCTAATGAAGTAAATGTGTACTGCACTTCATTTTGGATGACGGTACACTGCAAACTTCAGTATTCATTATTATTTAAACAATAAGCTACACAGTTTGCCAAAAGCAGCATCAAGTCTCCCAGTCTTGGCCGAAATTCTGTCAGTTTTAGGTGTGATACACCAGCTGCAGCTGGCTGAGATTTAACTCAAGCTAGTCAGGTAGGGTTAACCCAAGCCAAGCTCCTTATTGCTGAAGACACAGTACTTGATAGGGAAGTCGGTGGTTAATAATTAACTCATCTTTACCACTGTGACACTGATGAGTAAGGCACACTATTATCATAGGAACAGGAGCAGAAAGACAGGACTTGTTGAAACGATTTCAGGGAGAGAGTGGCAGCACCCAGGTTTCCCAGCGAGCAGATTAGCACCCTCTGCACAGAAACCCCTTACCTGTTAACAGAAGAGACTTAACACTGCCGGCATCTACACAAGCAAAATAGGTTTATCACAGCACAGGAAGAGTACAGGCCAAAAAGATTTAAAAAGAAAAAAAATAATCCCTAAACACCAGAGAAGTAATATTACCCTATTACGTTAGTTCTCTATCAACAAATGAACAGGAATATTCTGACAGAAAAGCTCACACAGGCTCTTATCAGAAGCAAGCAGATCATGCAATTATTTCAGTTTACCCATTTAAACCACTTACTCTTCTTCACAAGACTCTTTTCTTTGTACGTGCCAGGAAGTACAAATGCATTCACACACGTTCGTAACACAGCTTCTTCCTTCACACGGTGCTTTCCTTCTCCAGCTCTGCAGCCGGGGTAGATACTTTCATTCATCCCATCGGCAAGAAAAAACAAGATTACCCTGAGCCTGTGGAATTAAAATTTACAAATACACTCCCAGCGCTGTCTGAGTGGTGTTTGTCTTGAGAGCAAAGCAGGTACAAGCTCTGCCATTTACGCTCCAAACAGCAATCGGATTTCTTGTTAAGTTCTGGCTGCTCAACAGCAGCTGTGACCTTCAAATAAGCTAAACTTGGCAAGTGAGCCAAAAAAAAAAAGCCCATCTAGGAGATGGGAGTCTGGACACAGTGCAGCCCAGTCATACCATGAGTGAAAAACTCCCTACACAACTTCTGTCCTTCAACTATTTTTTTTTCTGAAAAGTACTTTATAGAAAGTATTTAAAAAAAAAAACACTAACACAGAATTCATATCCCTGAAAAAGTTCTTCCCACACAAGCAGACACACAGCCATCAGGTTGTATTTCCGCTTCTTCCAGCTGGCAAAAGAAGCAAAATCATAACTGCAGTGCCTGGCTGATGCAAATTTTTTTTATTTTATTTCTAGAACAGGGCACTCAAATGCAAAGATGCAGGCAACATTAAACTCTGCCAAATACAATTCTGATTTTCTAATACAGAATTCCACCTTGCCATGTGCCCTATCACCAAATGTGCATTGATGGCCACTTGCAAGGGAAGAGCTACAGACCGTCACAACTTCCACATAGAGACAATATCAAACTCTATACAATGCATCGGTTTTAGGCACTTTTAGGTAGGCTTTGATGTCAAATAGTTTGTTGAACTGGGATCTGTTGCCATCTCTTCTAAATAAGCTGCTCAGGGGCAATTACAAAAACAATATATATATATAGTAGCTTCAGAAACGGGGATCATAGACATTTTTCAACACTTAAACTGACACCGATATGTGAAAAATGCTCACAAATAGGACTCAACTCACAGAGATCTGAACTGACACAAACGGGAATTCAGGCAGATAAAAGCAGCGCTCGAAATCTGACAAATACTCCCAATTTGAGGAACATCTGTTTGTATTACTCAGGTTAATGTTCCAGTCTTCAGGGTCCAAAATGTCTTATAAAAGTCTAATTATTAGGGGATTGTTTGACTCTGCTTTTGTTGTTCGGGTTTTTTTGTGGGGGGAGGAAGTGGGGCAGCTCTTAAGCATTAATAGAAAAATGCAGAGAAAATCCTCTTCCATTTTCTGTTATTGTTATATATGTTGACCTTAAGAACCAAACCAAACCAACAAAAAGCAAAAAATTTGCAAGGCATTTGCATTTACTCTTCCAATGAAGGGTCTTTAGCAAGTAGTAAATTAATTAGTAGTATGAAAACATTATTTTGCATATCAAAATTCTGAAAGATTTTTTTTCCCTTAACATCAAAACCAGTCATGTTTGGAATCCTTTCCCCTTAGGTATCTGTACAAAAATGTGAAAAGCATCCCTTATCTCTTCTAATATGGTTTATGTTTTGTCAATATCAGATTTTATGAAAGGAAGCTGGGAGGAGGCCTGTTCAGAATTGTTACTTTTTTAAAACCTCTCACTAAAGTTTAGATCACAGACTTTTTTTTCCTGCATCTATCATATCTATCATATCTAGGGTCTGACTGTGTTCCAATCTATTTAATTTTTTGATTGCAGTTTTATTTTGTATTTCATAATACCCAAACAACTTGCATTCTAAGAATTAACGTGCTTAGGAGAGCTCTGCTGGTTGTCCTGAAGAATTTAAAGAAGGTAGCGAAAAAAGAAGACAAAAGCCAACAAAATCAAAAAAGAATTGAAATAAGCTTGTAGCTACTCTATCAGTTTAATCTAATGCTTGCATGAAAACCGAGTTCCAGAATATGATCCCCACATGGTCTTCTTTAAGAAAGGGTGGCCGGGAGTATTTTTCCTAAACACCTCATGCTTTCCCTGGAGCACAGCAGCACACCAAATGAATCCCAAAGTCAGACCACACGACCATTCAACCTTGAGTCATTCTGGAACTGAGACCATCAGCTGCAATACTGATCTAAATCATAAAAGTTTCCATACATAGAGAAAATAAATGGCCTTACTAGTAAATGTAGAGTTTTCCCTCTCCAGGTGGGGTTCAACAGTAGGCAAATGCTGACACATACCCATGTTGGATGTGGCAATTTCTAAATTACACTTATGAAATGTATCTACCTCTCAGTTTACCCACATACTGATACACTGTGTGACAGAAGGGTTAAAATCCTTTCCCTAGGACAGAGGACAAAAAAAGCACCCCTTAGATCAAATCCCTGCTGACATAAACCAACCAGTCTTCTAAACTAATTATCTCAACATATAGCTGTCTAAACATTACGTTTGATCATCTGCTCAAAGAATGAACACGCAAACAGACTTAAGACATGCAACACGTATCTGGCTGAGGATTCGGCAGCTCCACACATATTGAGGCAGATAAAATCCCTTCCATGTCTGCTGGAGAGGCAGGTAACCCTGCCAGCACAGACAAAAGGTTTTCCCCTGCGCTGCAGCTCAAGAACAGAACGTGCTGTATTCAAGTTGACTAACAAACATGGGCTTGTTTGGAAAAGGTCACCATGTGTTGCTGCAGAATTTCTACTCTCTCTGCATACCTCCCAACGAGGCTGAACCTTGCCCGGGAGTTCAAGTTCTTCTGCTAGAAGAATCGTGAGATGATAAAATCAAGCAGCTGAAACCAGCGATCCAGCCGACGATTACGGGGTTCATCCTTGGGGAGGGGGGCAAGGCCCAAGGCTAAAAGTACATGTTCCCAGAGAGACTGAATAAAGACCAGCAACACAGCACTCTCTCTGGCAGCCTGACAATCACCTGGAAAGATTGCATTACTTGGCAAACAGAAAAGGGAATACTTTCCACTACTACCCTCTGTTCCTGCTTGGTGCTTCTCGCTGCCAGACTGCTCTGCCTCTTCACCTTTTCCCTATTCTTCCTCCACTTCTTTGCTCCTGGAAGGATCCTCATCAAACTGAAAGTACGTGAAAACACCCCAGAAACTGCAAACATCAATCTAGACCAATTTGGTCTTCAAAATTTTTAAGAAAAAGCAAGAAGACTGACATCTAGGATAGCTATTCAGAGAATTCACAAAATGTTGAATTCTGGTTCACTAGAATTTCGATTAATGCTTAAATGAGAGCTTTAAAAGATAAAGTTTGCAACTGTTAAAAATCTCAGCCTCTCAAAAGCTTTGTGTGAAATTTGAAAATACAATCACCAGAAGCTGGTATGGTGACTTCTTTCACATCATTTTTGTATAATCCTTCCACTGGCAACTTCTTTACAATATTAAGCTGCCTGTCCTTTAATAATGCCTTGATAAATTTTGGCAATCTCATACTTTATGACACAGAAGGTTGGGAGACCTGATGTAATACCAGAACTTCAGAACGTGAGCATCTAATGCACATACTTTGCTGCACATAAATAGAAACCCCAAGTTTAGGAAGTCAGATACCATCACAGCAGCAAACAAAGCGTCCTGTCCTGCACTGTGCTCAAACTCAGCGCTTGTCAAGTAGCATCTTTTTAATGGAAAATAAGCAAATATTTTCCTAAATACAGCTTTGTTTTCTGAAGAGAAAAGCAACAGTATGGTAGCAAAATAAAAAAGCAAGTCCAACTGCCCATCGTGCTTATTTGCCCGTTGTCACACCACTCCACACCTCTGTGTCCCCCACAAGGTACAGAGACAGACTCCAGAACTCTAGGAGCGAGCAAGGGATGGCTCCACCTGTGCTCCTGTCCTTAGTCGACTGGGGAGATGGACAGATAAAAAACATTTTTGCTTTGTAAGTGTCTTTCTGCCTTGACTTCTTAAGTAGTACATGGAGCTTTCTTACGCTGATTCGTTCTTACACTGGCTATACGTTTTCCAATTTTGTGGTTGAGGACGTTGCTGCCTTCTGGTTTGTGCCACGCAGACTTATTTCTCATTTTTCTTAATACCCTCAGCCAGCTTCTTAAAAAAAATAAAAAGAATCACAACTATTTTTTCACCTTCTTTGGTTAGTATTTATGTACCTAAAAATGTAGTTGTCATTACTTCCCAATTGGTGTAATGAAAAGAAGACAAAGAATTCATCTACAACCAGAAATGCCTGACTACCCCAAATTTCAAACAACAAAAGTTTGCCGTGATTTCCCTACTAGAATCAGATGATATAATTTCAAGACGGAGTTTGTAAAAGCCAGAAAGGTTCTCAAGGGCATTTTCCATTTGTTTTCACAAAGCTCCCTCTGGAAAGTTTTCCAGTCTAGATGGGTGAGCGGAATAAACAACAAAATGCTGCTGACATCTGTAAAACCTAGAATTTAACAAGCTCAGTGCAGTCTGAGAGGAAATGCAAATTTAAATAAATGTAGAATGTTATCAGAGAAAGGATGCTTCACCACGAGTCCACACTGAAAAAAAAAATGTCCTCAACTTTAGCTTATGCTGACTTTGCTCTGGTATGCTGCCTGCCTTTAACAACTGCATCCACCTTTTTCCATAACAGCTAACATCGCTAATACTTGCTTGCCATCAAAGTTAAGCTTCTTACTTGTAAGGCATATTTGTAATGCAATGTTTATTTGTAATGCTTTGCATTAAAAAATACACACTAACTTACTTACATTAGCAAATGCAAACACAGTTTGCTTAATCATCGGCTGACCTATGCAACACACTTTAATGGAAGCGTGTGCTGACCTGTGACAAGCAATTTATACTGTTTAGTGGCCGTGCTCACTTCGACAATAAATGCTGAGCCCATTTCTCATCTGTTGCACTTCAGGCCCTCTCTGCTGGACAGACAGGCCAAAGCAGCATAAAGAGCACAGATACCCAAGTCTAGGTATTCAACATATTCATCAATGACCTGGACGAGGGGACAGAGTGTATTCTCAGCAAGTTCGTTGATGATACCAGACTGGGAGGGGTGGCCAACACTCCAGAGGGCTGTGCTGCCATCCAGCGTGACCTGGACAGGGTGGACAGCAGGGCAGGGAAGAACCTCATGAGGTTCAATAAAGGCAAGTGTAGGGTCCTGCACTTAGGGAAGAAGAACCCCAGGCACCAATACAGGTTAGGGGTGGATCTTCTGGAAAGCACTACTGGGGAAAAGGATCTGGGAGGCCTGGTGGATGGCAGGCTCTCCATGAGCCAGCAATGTGCCCTTGTCACCAAGAGTCCCAATGGAAGCCTGGGCTGCACAGGGAGAAGTGTGGCCAGCAGGTGTCAAGGGAGGTCGTTCTCCCCCTCTCCTCTGCACTGGTGAGGCCACAGCTGGAATCCTGCGTTCCTGGAATCCAGTTCTGGGCTCCCCATTTCAAGAGAGACAGGGAACTGCTGGAGAGAGTCCAGCATAGGGCAACGAGGATGATTAAGGGATTAAAGCATCTCCCCGATGAGGAAAGGCTCAAAGAGCTGGGGCTCTTTAGCCTCAAGAAGAGAAGGCTGAGGGGAGACCTCATCTATGTTTACAAGTTCCTAAAGGGTGGGTTGAAGGATGATGGAGCTGGATTCTTTTCAGTGGTTTCCAGCGATAGGACGAGGGGCAATGGGCACAAGCTGGAACATGGGAAGTCCCACTCCAATCTGAGGAAGAACTTTTTTACTGTGAGGGTGACAGAGCCCTGGAACAGGTTGCCAAGAGAGGTCGTGGAATCCCCTTCTCTGGAGATCTTCAAGCCCCATCTGGATGCCGTCCTGAGCAATGTGCTCTGGGCAATCTTGCTTAGCAGGGGAGTTGGAGTAGATGATCTCTAGAGGTCCCTTCCAACTCTGTCAAATCTGTGAATCTGTGAATCCATAGGTCAGGAGGGCTTCTCTGGGAGAACCTGGCTCATCATTGGTGGGAAACACTGAGAAGGTAGCAAGGGTGATAGCGCTACACCCCACAGCTCTGTACACATCTCCCTGGCCCCCTGATCCGTAGCATGGCCAGCAGAGCTCCATCAGCTCAGAAACCCTCCTCTTCACAGAATCACAGAATGATATGGGGTTGGAAGGGACCTCTGGAGATCATCCAGTCCAACCCCCTGCCAGAGCAGGTTCTCCTGAAGCAGGTCCCACAGGAACATCTCCAGGTGGGTTTGAATGTCTCCAGAGATGGATACTCCACCACCTCTCTGGGCAGCCTCTTCCAGGGCTCTGCCACCCTCACAGGAAAGAAGCTCCTCCTCATGTTGAGATGGAACTTCCAATGTTCCAGTTACCTCTTGTCCTGTCACCACTGAACAAATGACTGGCCCCATCCTCTTGACGCCCACCCTTTAAGTATTTATAGGCATTGATCAGATCCCCCCCTCAGTCTTCTATTCTCCAAACTAAAAAGACCAAGTCCCTCAGCCTCTCCTCGTAAGAGAGATGCTCCAGGCCCCTCATCATCTTTGTGGTCCTCTGCTGCACCCTCTCCAGCAGTTCCCTGGCCTTCTGGAATTGGGGAACCCAGCTCCTCTTCAGCGAGGAGCCTCAGCTCAGAAGGTGGGAGCAGACTCTCTGCTGCCAACCAGAAACACACTCTGCATTTGGAAAACACAGAGGGACACTGAGGAACAACAAAAGCAGTATTTGAAACAAGCAAATAAGCCTTTTTCAGGGATATAAAGACTAAGTTAAATGCCACCCTATGAAGGAAGTTTAAAAGTTAATTTTCCTGCTTCAGTAGAAAACCAAAGATCTGCAGTAGTCAGACTACAGCGCACACCCTGTTATCTGGTTCCTTCTAAAAGGAAGTCTTCAGGGGCCTCACCAACAGTCCCACGGGTTCTCACTCCCAGAGGCATTTCCTAATTTTCACCCCTCTTTTCTCACTGACCTGCCTACTTCAGAAGTGCCTTAGCACTCAAATGACCCACTTGCACAGATAAAACCCTATCTTTTAATTTCTTGTTTATCCAAAGAACTTAAGAGATCCTGATGAAAGAAAAGGTCTGCACTCATGGCTTCAGCTATCTTCCAGTTTCTCCTTTCTTAGGACATGCCCATGCTTTCCTCAGGATGTGCAAGGACTCCTGTGGAGATCTGAACTCCTTCGGTGGGACTGCAACAACTCCAGAGTAGGAGACAAGACAGCAACGTTCAAAGATTGCCATGATTAGTCCTTTTCGATGCAGGTTTTCGGGTTTTTTTTTCCTCTCCCCAAACATAAGCAGGCACCGAACAGTATCAGAGTTAATGTAACTTTCCACTCAGAAATAGCTTTGAGGGGCTCTGTCGTGAGCCCCACTCTACAGGACAACATTATGTCCCTACCTATAGTACCATGCCACAACAGCCTCTGGGCTTTACCTGCAAAACTACATGATACATATTTGTGTCAGTAATTTTCAACAGAACGAAATCTCACAATTTCATGCTTCACTGCTAAAATAACCAGCTTCAGTTTTAAGAGTTATTTTGACCAATTACTACCTTACTGTGTCTACAGCCAAAGAGTAGAGCAAGACTTAACAATTTACCTCACTGCTCCTTTTCCTAGATGGACAAACTGAAGCAAGAGTTAAGCCCTTGAATTTATCCCACCCACCACATAAGAACAGTTAGGCAAATGAGTCATATTCATGGATACGATACATGTCTTCCATGCTCTCCACATTAGTACACAGCAGCCAGAGTCAACTGTCACGTTGTAAAGCATCACAATTATTTTTTAGTGGGGAAACAGTGCAGCAGCATTTATAGAAAGTTACTAACTGCAGCCGGTCCTACAGCAATCTGCATTACTCTGCAGACACAACCAAGCTATACATAAAAATAATAAAAAATAATAATAATATATACATCCTATAAACTAACTGGAAAAAAATATGGCCTTGATGTTTAACTAGTGATCCTGAAGTGAAAATACCTCAGAACTTACAAAGCAGATAATGCTGCTCAAAACCCCTGGGAAAAACACAGCCATGTTTTGCTGAACAAACAGCTCAGATGCAGAAAGTGCAGCACGACCTAATCAGCTCCTTCAGCTGACCTGGCTCATTAAGTTATCTATTTTGCTAGTTGCAATTCCAATACACAAAAAATTGCTCACTGCCAGCTGGTATCAACTAAAATAAGAAACATGGCATTATTTTCCTTTTTCTACCATGTGAAAAATCTGTTACTGTCTGAAGAAATGCAAACCATCTTAACCTTGAAAAGAACAAAATAACACAAACATTTTCACTCAATAGGTAAAGGAGGTCCAGTGTCTGGTGCTAGAGATAGTTATAGCAATTTTACGTTGTTATGTCTGATTAAAAGGTTAAGGTTTGTTCTTATTTTTAAAAAACAACATTCCTTGCCTGCAACCTCACTGTGGTTCAAAATCAGTCTGCACAAAATAACGCACAGAGACTAGCAGAAGATTAAAACATAGATCCTTTTCTCAAACCACTCTAGAACATACTAGGTGAAATATGCCTCCAAAGCATCAAAAGAACATCTTCAAAAGCTAGGGAAAAGAGACCACAAGAAGTAGGTAGAGAAATTTGGGGTTTTTTTCCTACTGCTTTGATTTCAGCATCGATGCAACACACTCAAATCTTTTTGGAACTCTTCTTACTTTCAGCAAGAACTAAAGACAAGAAAAACAGAATTAAGGCCCCTATTGTCTGAACATAAAGTGATAGCTGCAGCCAACCTGAAAAAAAACCTAACAACAATAACAACCTTACCACCCTGAAGCACTGAAAAAAGCCTGAAAATCTTCAGCTCCATAGCTGATCAACAAAACCAACAACAGTTCTCTTATTCAGTCCTTGGCTGAAACATGCCTCAATCTATGGAGTGATTTTGTGACATTTTTAAAATCTAAAATACTCAGTTACTGTCACTGTGTGAAGTTTCTGAGCAACGGTCAGGAACGAGGAGGAAGAAAAGAACCGGGTTAAGGGGACACTGAAAAGGACTTTGTGTTGGCCACTAACCTGAGCAGTTCCCTTTCCTTCATGGCTGACTAGTTCTCAGAGGTCTATTTCTCCATTAAAACAGGTTAATCTCTGGTCCCTCTAGTTCTTAACACACCTCTCTGAAAACAGGGTATTTATACAGACATCAGTAATGACAAAGGAAAAGAACTACCACTTTGCTTGGATGTTTTTTCAATACAGAGTCCATCCTTTCTTTCCACCACTCCTGATCACCAGGAAAGGGTAGCAAAAGACACTCTGCAAGTTCCAGAGAAAGTGTGAAGCAAGAGGAAGCGAGCGCACACCAGAGATGCTGGTCCTTCTCTTGCTCCATACTTTTTGCTGCCTCATCAGCAATCCTTTCACCCTCCTCAGACTGAACAGGAGTGTTTGTCTAGCTCAGCAGTTCTTCCTTCTCTCTCTTCTCACACATGTACATACAAGCCACTTAAATATTTTTGACTTATTGTGGTTTAATAAGTGGCTGTTAGCTGACCTGTATTAACTGACCCAGGAAAACATCATCAGCCCACTGCAAATTCAAAATAAAATATGCTCTAGTAACCTCACTGGCTGCAGCTGTCTGTACTCATTCTCCAGTTTTGCAGCAATGTAATGGTGATTCTTCCATATATGGAGGTAGGCTGTTTTTTCTTTAGTGTACTTGTTTTGTTGAGCGTTCCCTGCACTTGTAAGCATATGGCATTGTCATGCTGAACGATGCGAGGCCTCAACAAGGCTCCTGGCTGCCTGTGATCCATGGGCAGCCACAAGCCTTGGCGAAGCTGAAAATGCAATAGCAACACTCAGTTTAGTTAAATTGAAAGAGCAGCTTTGTATTAGCCAAAAACTGTGAAAAACGCAACCCTAGGGACTCTTGACAAATGCCACATGCTGAATAGAAACCCAGGAGCGAGGAACCGACTTGGATGCAGCTGTATGTGTGTATGGCAAAAGCAGTCATAGAAACAGAAAGCCAAAGTAACGGCCAGTAAAGATTTGGGAAGAGTAATGGCTATCAGGGGTAGCCTCAAATTATAAGTAAGGAGATTTTTTTTTGCTCATACTTTACCCAGCAAAACAGAGGAGCAGAAGGGACTGTTTACATTCCTTACGAATTAACAGGATCTTACCCAAGAAATACTTGACTCATGAGTTTTCCTACTAACATCCCTAAAGGCTCCAAGCAATGCATAGCCATTCAGGTCTAAGGAAGGGTAGAATTTGTGTTGTTTCAGTCTTTGTAAAACTAAAAAAAAAATTCTAAAGCTGAAGAAAAGCTTAGAACAGAATTTGAACTCTGTTATCTCTGTAATACCCACTATTCTGGCTTACCAGCACTTACTAACTACATGTCTTGCATTTACAGTGTATGTGCAGACCCTATATAAAGTGTGCCATGGCATGAAGCACCATACATGACAAGCATACATACACAGAGATTTACTTGTATTATTTGCACAGTTCTGTTAGTATGCAGGGAACCCAGCAACCTCATAGATAAAATACAGGCCATGTGATAAAGAGCAGTGTAACTTTTTTTAAATACCGTGTTTGCATATATAAATTTATCTCTTTATGCTTTCATGACTCCCTGCAGCTCACATTGCTGTTATGTATGGCTGCACTGGGATCTTTGCATTACTGAAAAGTTTTATGGAACATTTGTTTCATTTTTCCCTATAAAGCTTTTGATAGATCACTTCAACCTGAACAGTTCCAATTTGATTTCTTTCCTGTCCCCTGCTTAATAGTCGTTTCATGCTTTAAGCTAAATCAACCAAGATGAACTAACCAACAGCTAACACCTGGTGAAAAAAAAAAAAAAGACCCCAACATAATAAACCAAAAACCTCAAGAACTAAAAAACTTCAAAACCTAACTGGCTTTTCTCAGATACTTTTAACATGATCACATGCCATAGTTTAATACTACTGTACAACCTAATCGTTCGTTAATGTTAGTTTAGTTAATGATTAACAAATATTTAACTTAAGCAGTTATCTGAAGCATCTGTAGCTTTCTGTTCAGAAGTCACCTAAGAGACACAAAAAGGGGCTGTTAACCTTTGACCTTGTAAATATCAACACCATCAGTTGGAAGGATTATGTGAACATCAAACTAGCACTCTAATGGGACATACATGAACTTCAGCCAGCACTTTAACTGGACTTTTAAATAAAGTGTTCATGTGCTTAAGCATGTGAGGCCACTGTGCCATGTTGGAAACTCCTTATAAATACTTTTGAGATTTCCTATAAACAGGTTTTCTCTCAGAGATCCCTCACCCTCTCCTCTCCTCCTGCTCAGCTGAGGAAATCTCTACCATGTGTATGTTTTAAAACTTGGGGTTTTGCCCCCTTCGTAAAGCTGCATTTCCTTTCTGTTCCCCTCCACAGCCCAAGGATCAGGGTGTGAGGACTGCACCCCTGGCAGTGCCTGCAGGTTAGAGCTGCAAATGAACCAAGGGTCTGGGCTGCCTGAACCACTCCACCTCCCAGGTGCAGAGCACCAGGAGCAACAGGGAGAGCCGAGCATCCAGAAATCCCCCACAAGCAATGTAGGGTAGCTGGTGGCACAGAAAACCTCAGCAGCCGCATGAGGACTTTGTATCTGCATCCTTCGGTCATTATTACTGTTTTTATGAACAAGGACACAGCTGAGACAGCCACAATTTAAAGCTTATACCAGATGAGAGGAAGTCTTAGAATGAAAACCTGCAAAAATGCATTGGAAAGTTCATCCTGATATGTATTTCATTTTTATTCCACTAAATGCTTTCTACTTGCATATTAGCTTCACCCCACCAGTGAGATTTTCATGAGTATCTTTCGGAGCAGACTTTCAGTCTGTCTACTCACATTTACTTACAGAGTTTACTGTGGGATTTCCTCTATTGTACCACACAGGATCACATGCACCACATGTTTCTTCAGTGTTAAAGTTGCTTCAATTTTTACCACAGTTCTCATGACATTCTGAGGTTTTCTTCAGAGCCCCTAGAATCAATACACCACAGTGAAAAAAAAAGTCTTTTTCATTATTTTTTAATTATTCTTTTAATAACCATTGCACTCTTGACTGAAGATTCAGCAGAAATTGTTTCCTGAAAGTCATAAGGGAGCCTCAGCGTGCATCCAAAATAAAAGATTAGTTTCACTCTCACAGTTTCTAAGCTTGTAACTCTAAGAAGCGTGAGTCATTCTTGAACGCTCAAGGACAGCAGTACAACACCGCACTTCGAGATGAATGCATGATTACCTCTTCACCACCCCAATAAATTCTTAGAGCACTCATGGTCACAGTAAGTCTAAATTACCCTGTAACAGGATAGCACTTTTGCTCCACATGTGTCTAGGTAATTGTCTTGATACCTGACTTTTCCCCAGCAACTTCTGTGGTCTTCTCAGCAACAAAATATGTAACAAACGTTTAAGAGGAACACTCCATTTTTATAACAGTCAGAAACTTGTCAATTCTCAGCACCACTGACTCAGTGGAAGTGTGCACCACAGTACAGCTTGAACAAGTACCTTACACACACATACAAAGCAGCTAGTCCACTGGCTAGTAACCTACACGTAAACAGCATGAATTTACACCTTCCGGGGATGCAAGAATAACTTCTAAATACAAAACGAATTTTAAGAGCAGATTCTCCTGACTGGCAAGCTCAACGTGCTACAGGATCTGTCAGACAAAGGACATGCAGATCAATAATTTTAGACAGCTCTGGCTCAGGGCCACACTGCTGCTCCCAACACTCTTTAGACGAAGTTGCAGCCTGATTCTGCGATGAGAAGAGCATTCAGGAAAGCAGGGGCTGCCGTGATACACTGCTGCATATGCATCATTTTTTCTCTGCAAACAAACTTTGTGTTAGAGACTTACTGTCTGATAGTGCCTTGGGCTGTCAGCAGCCAGGAACCCCTCACATGCAAGGAATTCACCAGGAACTGGCACGAATCATCCCAGCAGCTTGATACCATTAGAGTAATGTAAAACAGCAAGACTTGAATTTTAAAGACTTTAAGTAACCGAGAGTCACAGCCAGAAGCCTGGATTAACAGAGGCACTTCTTTAAAATCAGAATATGGATTCTTCAAAAATGAGATAATGACAACATAAATCTTTAGAAGTGTAATAATGATTCAGTAAACTTCTGTTTCCATTCTTTCTTACTTAGAATATGCTACTATAGCCACATAAAAAAATCTATCGCGGTCTCCTACAGTAATGCCTTAAGCAACTAGTTTCTTCTAAAATCACTTTCTGGTCACATACTGTGAAGCTCTGCTGTAGGTAGGCATCCCAGGAAAGAGGAGAACAGCTGAGGATACACCTAAAAGTCTAGAAAGAAGGAAAACACAAATAATTCCTTTTGGCTCTTTCTTCCTCTGCCCTTTCCTCTTCTATACGCTGACCCCCTTACTTCCCCATAAGGAATTTTTCAAAATTTCTTGTGCATTATCATATGGAATCATACAATCATTCAGGTTGGAAAAGACCCTTAAGATCGTTGAGGCCAACTGCTGACCTAACACTGCCAAACCCACCACTGACCCATGTCCCTCAGCACCACGTCTGCCCGGATTTTAAATCCCTCCAGGGATGGGGACTCCACCACTGCCCTGGGCAGCCTCTGCCAAGGCTT
>JAHREE010000492.1:825964-848150 GCA_033628505.1 Tringa tobata
TTAAGAAACTATGAAATTGGGGGGGGGGAGGGAAACAGACAACTGCTATCTAGTGCAAGTTACCTACAAGAGATTGAACTATTTCTCTGGTATTTTTAGTTGAGCTCTTCCTTACAAGCCAAAGCCTTTTTCCTAAAGCTTTGTAATGAACATTCACAAAGGAATAAATTAGGAAGATTAATCTAACTCTGCAGTTCAGCTCTGACCTAAAAATGCAACGATTTTGAATTTACAGAGATGAAATGTACAGCCTTCAGAACAAATCCTTGTAGGCCAC
Source organism: Tringa tobata (assembly GCA_033628505.1). NCBI lineage: Eukaryota > Metazoa > Chordata > Aves > Charadriiformes > Scolopacidae > Tringa > Tringa tobata. Next base: position 826,242 of record JAHREE010000492.1, read on the forward strand.
TGGATGAAAAAAAAATAAATCTTAATCTATGTACCTTCTGTTTCTCATTACATAGTATCTCCGGCCTGTCCCTATTCATCACTCTTCCATAGTTTTAAAATTCTCACTTAAATGTACTCCAAATCAAATCCAAAAAGGTTAGCTTTATTCTAAATTTCCAAGGCTATCTACCACCATATTTCCAGGCTAAACTCCTCCTTAAAATTAAGTTCTATGCATTGTTTTTCTAAAAAAAATTGTAGTATAGAATTGTTTACTGTTCTTCTATGTTTTCCATAGACAAAAATTCACAGTTCCCTCCCAGTCATATAAAAAACTTCAGACCAAAATTAAGTTTAGCTCTGTCTACTGCATTGTTACCAGCAATAAAAATTGCAACCAAGATCACAACGATCTTTTCGCCCTATTAAAATTAAACAGCAACAACCATCACAAGGCGTACTTCTTCAGGCCATATTTTGGCTGCCAAGGATGCAGAACTGCCACTAGAGAAATCTGCGGGCATATGGAGATCTCCTAGAATCAATTTGCTCCTCCAGTTTTGTCTCCCCTGAGAGGCTCCACCACCACCAGAAATCCCGAAACAGGACCTCAGCGCTGGAGGGATCAGTTCACAGGCCAGGCTGCAGGCCCAACACAGGGGGCTTCTTGCTCTCTCTCACACCAGGAAAATAATAGCAGAAAAAAAGGAGCTGTGTTTGTCTGAGCCTAAGCACCTGCACTTCCACAACCAGTAACACCAGAGAAAGGAATCTGCTCCACCACCTGAAGTGAAAACTGACACTAAAATCACTGATCAGTTTGAACAGTAATGGCAGTGGCCAGCAGGCCCCGGGGTTGCTACCTCAGCGCAAAGGCAGATTTACTGAGATATTCTACATTGCTTCTCTTTTTTTCTTTTTTTGAATATTTGCTCGTTATATTGGAAATTACGTATGTCCAGAACATCTGACACAGCTATGCAAAGAGCTGGTTTTGGAGCAGGTAGGAGATCCCCGAACACCTCAGAGAAGCTGCTTAGCACTGCCCTGGCATTTTCAGAATAATGCAAAGCAGCACAAACACTGCGAAAACCCGAATTTCGGCTGCCTTGATCACCCAGTGGACACTTTATCAGCGTATAAAAGGGTCATGAAAGGCCAGGAATAGTACAGAATCCCACAGATGAAAAGAAAGCCGATTTCTCTCCAAGTTTCTCCAGGAGGAGCGTGAGATGGACTCTAAAAATAAATCAACAGTAATTCAGAAGTCTTTTACAGTTTGTCAGTCAGCAGCTAGCATGTCACATACTGCTGGGGGGGAAGTATGATTGGGGTTTATTTTCTTGTATTCCCCTAGTTTCCACTGTTAAATCATATTAAAACAGAGATAAATACAAATGTTATAAATATTGTCTTTTCCATGCAAACAACTGGAATTGGCATAAGGCTGTTAATCATGGCACAGGTAAGAGAAGCAATCTGATAGTCTAAACAAGGAGACGGAAATGTGTTCTCTCCAATAAAATATACTACAAAACCACATAAAATTTTGAGAAGCTACATACTAAAAGGAAAGGGAAAAAAAAAAGCCTCATCCAAATGGGTAGCTCTCCACATAGAAGAGGATGAAAAGAAATCAAATGTTTATTGCAGACATCCACCTTTTACAAACACCAAGCTGAAAAACATTAAAATGACAACTTAAACAGACTGCCTTCAGCAAAATACTTTAGAAAACTACTCATCCATGACAAGACAAGGTTCATCTGATGACAAAGATTATTAAATTGTACAAGGTTTGTTACTTAAATTGTCTACTTTTAGACATTGTGCACACACGGGAAAAAATATTTAGCCATCACATCCTAATCAAATATGTAAGAGCTGTTATCAAGAATTACCTACATTTACATGGAAAGCAGGTAAATTAGCCCTCACTTTTCACTACTTTTTAATAGAAGTCATAATGACAACATTGAAAGTTGGAGGTATCTGGTTTTTTTGTTCTCAATGAAGATATTTTAATTTTAAGAGTAAATGAAATGAGCAAGTCTCCAGCATTAACAAAGGAATAAACACACATGGAAAACCGCATTATTAGGTAGGTGATAGCTTTGACTATTAATTGGCTATGCATGCATCTGATGTCACCACATATGCACCAGTTCCTAATAGAGCACTTCAGTGATGTCATAAATTATTATTTTTTTTTTTAACATACAGAACTTAACATACTAAAGAGACAAAGATTATTTCCCCTGTCCTGTAAACTGGTACTGAAACGCTAAGACAGCCATCTCCTGCAACCAAAATCATTCTTTGGCATGGTCTCTATTTTCTTTTCTGCAGGCTACTAAAAATTTCAGTATCATCTTGCACAAAAAGGTGAACCAAGATTTCTTCCCTAAGCCCATTCTTGCTTCATTTCACATTGAGCACTCTTTATGGAAAAAAAACACAACCAAACCCAGATCACCAAAAATAACAACCTCACCCCTCAAAAAATGAAAAACAGTTGAAAAGGTATTAGCACCTACATTCTTAATTGCTAGGTGACAGATTTGCGTTTACTTATCTGTTTTCTACAACCACTACATCTTTAATTTTTTCCTTTATAGTAGCACACCTTCAACAATAAGCACATAAAATGATTATCGAGAAAAGACTGTAACTTGACAGGAGGCAGTAGATTAGAATTTCAACATTTTCTGTATAGGAAGGCACTAAACAAAGGTCTCCCAACTCCTAGATGACAGGTTTTACCTCGTAACACAATGGGCTGGGAGGCAGACACAAGCACATTCTTTTCCACCACACGATGTAAAAGACTGCTTCTTCAAATTTTTTGTATGGATCCCGATCTTACTGCTGGGAAGTGCCTACCAGTCTAGCAAAGGAAGCTCTTCAGGGCACTGAGACACAGACCCACTTACTTCTTAGGTATTAGACACAGACCCATTTATTTTTTAGACACCCAGTTCAGACCAAAACTTTGCAGGGGGCTGCAGTACTTCCAGATGAGCACAAAGCAGACTCACTTGCCCCTGGAGAACTCTGAAGTCACACAGAGCTACATTTAATGGGTTGGAATGCCTACTGTGAAGGGACTCCTGACAACTCCTGACCCTTGGTAGAACCAAATGTCTCACCATTGCTTAGGGTACCTGTATCCCTGGAGCAAAACTTAACTACACCAAACCCAGGGCAAATCCTGAGCAGGTATAAACTGATCCTTTGCCTTGCATATCACAGACCTATTAACGCCAACTGAGGATCTAGCCTTATACAAAAATTAATTCCAAGTAATAGAAGCAGTCTACACTAAGAATAGTAATTAATGTAATCAGGTCAGGCATAGAAGGGAGTTCTTCAACCCATAGTGAATAAGCAGAAGCCACTTAAAATTCAAAACAATTAAATGCTAATTAGCTTTTTGTCAATTGCCTGCTAAAAATGATACTGCTCCATTTCAACTGTGTTTCTTCTCTGCGTAATGAACCACACAAGGAAGGAAAAAAGAAAAAAGCATAGAGAGAGAACTCAGTGTAAATCAAGTCTGTCTGCAGCTGCAGACCAGGAGGAGTCTACCTGCAGTAAATCTCCAAGGGCAAAGCAGGATTGCAGGACAGGACCATTCTGAAATGGGAAGACCAGAATTTCCAGGTCTCACAGTCTAGGGCTGTAAGAGGCTGAACATTTCACTGCCAATGTAACTTTTTACTTCTACTGGGGAAAAAATAAGGAGGTGGGAGAAATGTGAAAAATATCAATCATGTACGTTAAGCAAGCATCATCTTAAATGTAAGCACACTTAAACCACACTTCATTCAGATAACCCACACTTGAATTAATAAAACTCAGAAGTAAAGCAAATGAAGATAAATCCCACACAACGCAAATAAAACTTAAGATGTGCGGGTGGGGAGGAGAGGGCAATGAAAGAGAATCACTGAGACTGAACAACAGAACATTAGAGCTCAGGGGCAAGAGGGTTCCCTGTTTATCACAGGCATGCAAGCTCTTGGGTGGAAAGGCTCTGGAATAAACTCCGTGTATTATTTGCCCATATGCACTGTCAAGCTGCTGTTACCTCATAGGGGACAGAAAGGCTATGCTGTTTCGTTTTTATAAATAATCCACAGCATAAAAATATTGAATCTTCCACTTCAAACCTCCCAAGTTCTCCTTTGACCAAAAATAGGTGTGATTAACTACATCAACTCCTTTGTTTTAGCCACACATTAACTGCATAACAAACAGTAATATTAAAGATGTCAGATACTTCAGCAGCACTCAAAACCAAAGAGTACAGTTTTTCAGAAGTAGTATGAGATTAAATACAGTCCAGTGAACACTACAGACTGCAAAAATATATCCTGTCAGGATTAGGTCAGAAATGTGACAGCAAATTTTTTATTTTTTTTCCCACTACTTTATGAGTCTGCAGAAGGCCAAAACAGGCAAGAATTGGTTGATGAAAGATTGCAGGTATAAAATTTTTTAAAGTCTTTTGTAGGACAGGGTCGTTTCCAATTCCTGACACAAACTAAAGATGACACTGCCAAAGCAAAATCTTTGGGTGAGGGAGGCAGGGTGACCTCTGTATCTCACACATCTCAGCAAGCACTTGTGCTTTTGATACACGGAGGCGTTAGAGATTCTGGGGTTGTATGCTACTGATGGTCATACCCATTCTTTCTGTCACAAGTCCTTATGCAGTATTCTCAACCAAACCAAACAAAAAAAAATTATTCTCCCATTTATCAAATAACATTCTTGACAGCGTTTTGGCTCAAGGTCATGTCTTAAAACTTACCACTAAAGAACTCCCTGAGACACACAGCTGAACTTGGAGGAACTTGTATCCAACACTGACCTTGAGACACTCAGCATCCCTGGTCAAGTGCCATCTAAATGAAGGTGCACCTGAAGTCTGCAAAGCCTTCCAGATATGAAAGTTTCAGACACTCAACACCACAGGGCTGTTCTGTACCCAACCTTTATCTGAATCCTTTCAGAACTTTCACAGAAAACATCTTCTCACCCCGGCACCCTGAGCAAAGCCATAAGGCATAAATGCTTGGTGTTCGCCTACCCTTCAGGACATCAGAGAAAATGAGCAGAAGGAGGTAGCATATTCACTTTAAACACAATATCCCAGTGTACCTGAGACAAAGTTCCAGTGCATCTTGTTCTGCCTAATTTGGAGCTGGAATTTAATCAGGTCAGCTAACACCCACCTAAATGCTCTAACGGTCACAGTGTGGTAATCTGGGATCCCTCTCAATCTCTCTCATGAGACGTGGTCTTCCCGTGCATTAGATGAAGCAATTTTGAGACCACTAAGTGAAACGGATTCATTTTCCAGCAGCTCAAGTGGATTAACTCACCCTGCTGGCACAAAACAGATCCTACAGAAGGCATCCAGAACCTGCAAGCAGATGGGAAACTGTAATGAATGAGTATATCCCAAGTCCAGTGACAGATCGAGCACTCCTCTGGTTGAAGCTCCCATTTATATGGTTCCGTTTTGTAACACGAGCACCTTGGGGAGAAAAGTCAGTTTTCATTCAAATTAAAATACAGTCTTCCTTACTTTATCAAAAAGTTCATCATTATCTGAGCAGTATCCTTCCCATCCTGAAAAGTCTGGCATATTTTCTATATATCATACTTCACTGACAGGCAAGGAAACAAATTAATCACAGCTTTACATAAGATATCACATATGTCAGTTTCCAAGTAGCTTCCTTAGAAACAGCAATTACTGAATAGAGTAGCTGATGGTTGTTTATTCTTCTGCTTTTAACTGTCTCACTGTCCTCTGCTGTTTGCTTGTGACTGCTGTCACTTTTTATGAGGTTACATCTCACCTTAAACTTCTGTGGGCAAAACCTTTCATTTCCATATATGTTTCTGCCTTACCATCCCTAGGTAATAAAGCAAAAATTGATCATTTCAGTTTGAAATTTAAAAGAAAAATCTAGTGCGCTTCTGATAAAAGCTTTTTAATTGGATTTATTGATCTGTTAAGAAACTAAAATACCAATTATCAGAAAATTTCTCTCCCCTCAATGAACCAGTATGAAAATCCATGACTAGTTATTCCAGACAAAACAGGTGCATTATCACCATTCAAATCATATACTTCAGGAAGCACAAAGATTTTTCCCAAACCGCAGATCAACGACGTATTTACAAGGAGAGCACATTAATCTCATGCTGCCATTACTAGGTCACTCAGCAAGTATGTCTCATGTTCTGAAAGTAATTGTACTGGAAAGCTCCTCTGTGGGCTGGAAAGCTGCTTGACTTGGAGAGTAGCTTATTCCTCGGCCAGTTTATTACATGCCTAATTTTTTTCTCTAGGCATTTTAAGGTCATGGAGGACTCTCAGAGGATCTCACTGATAAATATCAGAAGATATTTAAGAAAAATACTATTATATCAATATGCATGACTATTTTTAAGCTGATACCAATACAACAAAGATAAATATAAAGGTCTAGTGAAGGGAAGTCAACCTTTAAAACAGAAGCATTTTACATATAAAGACAGCAGACGAGATGAATCATAGCACATTTATTTTGGATTGCAAAAAGATTTCTTGCCCCCTGTTGGCATAAAGTACATTACAATCCCAAATACAGGGAAAGCTGTAGGGATTGAGGAAGGGCAGGAAGAGAGATGAGGCTGAATTTCTGTCTGTTTTTTAACATTGACCAGTTATAAACAGACAGTGTGTCTGGGCACCGATGATTGAGGTGATGCAGAATCTAGTTCTGTGTTATTAGGAAGCAGTCTAACTGTCCACGCTTTACAGTAACTACAGCTCACTGCAGGAAACAATATCAGACATCTGCCATAAAGAAGCACAAAAGATTGCTTTTCTTGTTTATTGTTATAATGGCTAGTCCAGTAATGATCTTGTCCTTCACATTTTGTAATCCCTTCATCTAGACACTACTTATGAACTGATGCATGACTTCTACATGGGAAAAAAATGAAGTGTGTAACTGTTCAGTTATTTTTTTGGAAGCCACAGTGTCATTTTGGAAAAAAATCCCCAACACTTAAATGTATTTTAGGCCTGAAGGCATTTTTTCCATTATAGGCAATCAAGCAACACAAATAAAATGTGTTACTTACAGTAGGTTGGTGCTTTCTGATATACAATAAATAAATAAATAAATAATGCTAGTTTATTCTTCTCCCATGGGTTATGACAGTAGATTCGCAAACAGGAGAAATGACATTGGTTTTCTGTCTGTCTAAACAAACTACAACACGGCAGACTGAGAATCACAACTCACTCTAGTTCTAGAATAGTCTAGAATAATCTAGAATAGTCTAGAATAGAATAGAATAGAGTAGTTCAGTTTGAAGTAACCTACAATAATCTAGTCCAACTGTCTGACCACTTCAAGGCTGACCAAAGTTAAAGGATTTATTAAAGGCATTGTCCAAATGTCTCTTAAGCACTGCCAGCCATGGGCCATCAACTACCTAAGAAGCCTGTTTTCAGTGTTTGATCATCTTCTCAGTAAAGAAACATTTTGTAATGTCAAGTCTGTACCTCCCTGATGCAGCTTTGAACTGCTCCCATGCACCTCGTCACTGAATACGAGGGAATTTCTGAAAATTTGAAGATAAGCTATGAAATACAACAACAGGTTCCCATCTATGCGGTTCAATGAAGTCAGAAACAATGATTTCCATTAAATTATATGACAGAACAAATCATTCACATGCAATAACCTGGACAATGAGCGACACATTAACCAGAATAAGTACACCTGATGAATGAGAATTACGTAGAAATCCTGGATTTTGTGAACATTCATACTCAAGCCCTGGAATAGCTATTGCTTCTTTTAAACAGGGACATCACCTGGTGACAAGAACTGTACATGATATAAGCATATATAGCACAGGACAAATTAAGTATTTTGTACTCTTCACAAGATAGTTTCACAAGATAGAAACCTTATTTGTTATTTCCCTACATATCAAATACTTCAGATAAAAGACAATATATAAAACGTCAAGATTTTGTATTTGCTGGTCATAAATAACTCACTTTCAACAAGACTTGCTTTTAAATAAAGCATGTTCACATTGCTGCCTTCTCAAATCTCCAACTTCATTTTCAGTACTGAGAACAAGGATAATGTCAAATAGTTTTACCCTTTAAGTCTCTTAATACCTCAATCTTATGCCCAACAACAAAAACTTCAGCAACATGGTAATAAACCTTTCTGTATTTTAAAAATAAACTCATGGGTTGTAGTTCTGCACCGCTCCTCACAAATTCAGTCAATAAAAGATGTCAATCCTTTTTTCTGCCAAACCTCAAAGTGCTGAAATATTGACTTCATCATGCACTATATATAGCTGAAAACCGCTCCATTCCCTGATGAATTCATAAAAACCAAATGATGACTACCTCGGCCAGGATGCCCTAGAAAGTTGCAATAATAGAAAACCTCTCCTGTCTCCGTTCCCAAGCGCCTTCCGAAGGACAACATGCCTGCAGATTCCAGACAGTGAAAGGGAACAGACCAGTAGCTTCTGAAGGCTGTACCCAAATAACGTGACAGTGACACAGTAGTGCAACCCTTCTGCAATCTGGCATCCATCTGTCATCACACCCGTGTGCAGCATAAGTCCGTATTCTTTTAATAATGGAGACCTACAGATCTGCTTTACCAAGCACATAAACTGCAGGGCACACGTGGAAACCCACAACCTGTAATACTAACCATTAGTAAGAGTATTATGCAAATAAGACACAGGAAGGAATGCAGGAAGACTGAAGTGATACTGATGCTTTAAAGTACTGTATTATCATTGCAATACTATTAAGATGATGACTCAGTGTGAAATAAATGGTCCAGAGTTGGCCCATTATAAAACAACAATAAATGCTGATGATGGTAACAACTGGGGCAGTGAAAGACCCCCATTCCATACAGAACTTTGAATTGAGAGACAAGAAAGCACAATACCAGAAAAGCTGCTGAAATTCACTAGGTAAATCTCTTGGGACTTTATTGTGCCTCTTCTATTAGCACATAAACCGTTAGTACAGAAATTACGGCACCGATGAAGACACGTGGCAACGCGAGGGGAGAGCAGAAGGGACTACTGTCTAACAGAAAAGTTTCTGCTTGTCTTCCCTGTGTTCCCCTCCACTTCACCTACTTCCCTCTGCTCCATGCACGCATGTACATACGTGCACACTCACATGCACACTGCTTTCACCTATGGAAACCAAATCAAACCTGTTGTGATAAAACAAATTTCCCAGCAACAGCTGACAGCAGTCCTACAGACCAAAGCACCTGTCCGTGACTGGCCACCTCCCCTGGCAGCCCAAGAATGGCATTTATAATCCCACTTTTACTACCCCATCTCTTTTTCCCCTCTGTTGCTTTCACCTGCTATCTCAACAGCAATAAAAGTAACACACGTTACATCAATCATATCACAATAAATCAACAGAATGAAGTCATTCTTCTTTGCAAAAAAAAAAAAAAAAAGGACTGACAGAGCAAGCAACTGACTGTTATCTTTTCCCTCAGAAAAGGACTGCCAAAGATTTTGAGTGTCTTTGTCCTGTGTAACTACTCCATTCCAAAATGCTTCATGCGTTGTCTAGGACCCACTTCTCCTGGGTGCCACAATCTCTCCAAACAATAACTCTCAAAACTTTGGTATGGAACCTCCAGTGCCTTTGTCAAAGAAATAAATATGTCAAGATCTCTGTGCTTAGAAAGACAACAATCCATACTTAATTGTGATTAAGGGATGTCAGCAGGACATCCTAATGTACATAGGAATATTCTAATGTACTATATGCAGCTGCTTCTCTATCTACAGCCAAAGCAACTGACAGCAGGATTTTTACAAAAGACTTTTTTTGAGTAGAGATCACGTAATATGGCAACTGGCCACCAAAGCCTTAAATGGCAGTGCTGGTATTCCTTGTCTAAATAATAAAATGTACCACCACCTGAGTTCTGTGATTTGTGATCACCATTACAGTAAACAAAAGTATAAGCAGAAACAAACAGGAATAATCATAAAGAATCCCTTTTTATGCCCTTACTTTGTTTTTGTCAGTAAATGGTTCTAGAGTATGGCAGGTCTTCAACGCCAAGATATGCATACTTAAGAACACTAGCTAGAAAGATCAAGTAAATTCAATATTAGCCTGCAGTTCTGCAACTGACAGAGGCTTCTGGCAATACATGACTAACTACAGCTTGTATTATTCAAAACGTTGCTACAAATAGGCCTGAAGTTAATGTTTGTCTGGAGGAACAGCAGGACAGAACACCAGCAGAAAGAGCAGAAAACTGTAGAGCTGCAGTTAATATTTGGCTTCTGTTATCTGAAGTTATTTAACAAGGCTTGAGATGCATGCTATCCTTCAATATACCACCTTTGAGGGGAACAGAGGAACCTTGTATGTCCTTGAAAAAGTCCATTTGTGTGCAGTTATTAGAGACAATTTCTTCTAGCAATTTGTACTCACAGGAAACAAACAGAAGTTTCTCAAAATTCTCAAGTTTTAAGAAAAATTGGAAAGCAAAATAAACAAGAATTTATAACAAAATAAAGCAGCACTTTGCACGTTGACATAGTGCTACAAAAGGTCTACTGGGAAAAGCAGAAAGAGGCATAATTCATAATACTACAAGCATTCCTTTTTCTATCACATCAGAATTTTTAGGATGGTTCCTATTTCATTTTTCTAGTCTTGGTGAACGTAAAGAGGTATATGTAAACAGGGAAGTCACCCAGCTCTTCTGCATGAGGTGACTAAGAAACACCTGCACTGCCTCTGTAAGAGATCCATGAAATACAGAAGTACTGATAAAACTTTCTAAGGCCAAGAAGCCCAGATCCAGCACATCAAAACAAACCTATCTCACTGACACCTAAGGTGTCATCTGGAATCCTAGACGCAGCATGCCATATGCCCAAATACTGCTACAGCCTCACACCCAGTGTGTCTTCCCCACACAAAACCACATCGCCATCCACCATATGTTTATAGTCGGAAAGCCAGGCAATCAAAGCATCTGGCTGCTGTAACAGGGGAAGAAAAGCAAATAAAAAACAACAAAAAACCCCCCAAACCCCTCCCCCCAAAACTGCATAGCTACAAATTTGAAAGGAAAACTCCTTCATTCTGTAGATCTTTTCATAAATGTAGATCTCCAACATATGACAATGATCAGACTATTGTTATTCCACACTAACTCACACAGAACACTGTAGCATAAATCCTAGCTCATAAATTGCATGAGATTAACTGTTATCCTGCATATTGAACTACATTTATTAGCTGGATCTTAGATATAAATCTTATAAACATGATAGAGATTAAAATCCCCAATTCTTTTCACTCAGAGAGGGATTTTTATGCATCACACAAGGGTTACATTATGAATACACATTTCCTCCTTCACATTTCCTGGACTCCAGCTGATTCCCACATGGTATTACTGTTATTTTTGTAAAAATGTAGTAGAAAACCAAATTGCAAAAGCCAGTTCTTGTTGCATAATATGGTTTTCATTATTAATACTATACTGACTACAGTAATTCGGAACATCAAACACCCACCTAATGTCAATAATGTTCAAAACTTAAAAATGGAGTTATTAAAACTGTGGTTAGTAATATTTAATAATGAAAAGTCTGTGCCAAAGAGGGCACTAAGCCTCTAACTGTAAGAGTAAGGATGTCCTTAATACCTTCAATTAACAGAGTTTCATACTTCTTTCTACTTTTCATCAAGCCTCCCAGAACCTCAGACTCTCTGCTGTGCATGGAGTTTGACCTGATAATCATTCCTCACCCAGCAAATACAACAATAAGAAGTCAGCATTTGATTTCTCCTGCTGAAAAGAGTTTTGTCCCCTCTCTCCAAGAATTTAGAGCCTTTAGCCTTATAGGATCAGATGGATTTTTTTTAAGACAACGCTTAAAGGAATAGACAGAATTTTCTAGCTTTGGGGATTAAATAAAAGAAACTACGAGTTCCTGGAAGGTAACGTTTTCTGGACAGAGCACAGGAGCTTTGCCACATGTGAAAATGAAAACTGGGCAAGAATTAGTTTCTGGAAAAAGTCTCAACTTCTTGCCCACACATGGGGCCTGCCAGCATATAGAGAAGCCAGCACAGACTGAAACCACATTTCAGCCAGTGACCTTTGCTGCATGCTTTGTTCTAGGCTCCAGAACCAGGTACAAACACCTTGGAAAGAGAACCTGGCTCACAGTTATCAACAAAAGCATTAGCTATAGTTCTCCTTTTCTTATAATTACATGAACTACAGCAAAAGCCACCTTAACCAAAAACAGGCAACAGAAAAGTGTCTGGGTTTTCACCCCTCTGGCACTACACAGAAGATTTTGGTATTTGTCTAAAACTTAACTCCATAAAATATTTACTACTAGCTACAGGGCACTCTAGCTGCAGTTAGTAATAACACACATCAGAAGCAGCAAACAAGTGTTTTAGCAGCACTTGCATCTCTTACTTGAGAGACATGAAACAGAACAGTTCGCACAAGGTGAGAAACCAATGAGGATATTCATTAACTGCAAGGTACTGAATGGCTTAATTGGATATACCTCACAAAGAACCTGTCAGGCACATTAACTTTATCTTGTCCATCAAATGTTTGCAAGCCTTCAAAGGATCATTCATCTTTGCCTGACATGACCACAAGCACAGCGGAGACGGCAAACGGAATGCCGCCAGATCAGACACAGCCCAACCAAACGGCGTCCTACCCCTAGCGCGCCTGGCGCTCAGACTAAAGCCAGCTTCCTTATGTAAACAGCACTCGGGCTTTCTCCAAAAAAACATCTGATCTGCCTGATACCACATTTCATGACTCATTCTTGAATATGATTTCCACAAGAAATGGTTGCAGAGCTTCCCCAGAATAGGACAGCGGGAGGAAAGCAAAAGTTTGAACACTGCAGCATTTCAAAAACTGGTCTGATACTGAGTTTTACAGAGTGTATTTATAGTGTCAGTGGTTAATAGAGTAGCTAAACAATTGAGTAAATTGGCTTCATTTCTCTGGAAAGAAATTTACTTCCTCCTTCCCCTTTCAAACGAGCAGAGAGAAGCTAAAGAAAAATCACAAAGGTATAAAGAATTAGATTTACACATATTTCAACAAAGTTTGAAATACAGCATTCATTCAGAAGTATGCACTGTTGTTGCCTCTGGATTTTTTGCAGCAACTCGTGATCTTAGTATGAAGGAGGTAGTGCAGAACTGGGAAAAATAAGAAGCATTTGATGTAAAAAGTAATTTATAAAAAGATCTAAAAGAATGAACAGCCAGGAATGACAGAGAATACAGGCTGAAGGAAGGAATAAATTCCACTCACAGAAGTTTACACTTCCCAATATCAAAATGAAGAGACAGTTCAGAGGAAGTGCTGCAGATATTTGAACATTTTGACAGCTTAACAAAGTCTGTCCCACTACCTGAAGTTCCCTTCCTAATGACAGCAAAGGCTCCAGGCATGTTTCTGCTGTGCCATTACCTGCCCTCAACATTGTCCAACATTCATGGCATACACTTCACGCATGAAACGACACATCATCAGAATAGCATGTCTGTAACTCACCACAGATTTTTGCTCTGCTACATTTCTGGGGGAAAGGGGGAAGATTAAAAAAAAAAAAAAAAAAAAGAAGCAACAGTCCTCGAGATATCAACTACTTATCTACACAAGGTCAGTAAGAAAATAATATATATCTCAGTAAAGCAGGAGTTGGGGGTAAGTGGCAGAAGAGTAAGCTGATCAAACAAGAGACGGTTAAAGCATCATATATTCCAGAATTTTTCCGCTTAGTGGGAAACAAAATGTTCAGCTTTGCAATTACATAAACCCAAAGAATAATAAAGCCAAGAACTCCATTTTTCCCCCATCTTGTGACAGAACTTGCATTGCGCTTAGGGTTCCCAGAGAAAACCACCTGTCAACACGCTCTTCTAACCTGCACCTTTGGGTCAGAAAAACTTCACTAGAGACATGAAACACTGGGACAGGATCTTTCTGTGGCAGTGGTTACACACTTCCCTGCAATGTTAGGTCATAGGGGTATAAGACACAGGTCCACAAGGAAAAACTCATTAATTGATGAAGAATTCAGCAGCTACTGCTGGTACCCAGCTTAGCAGTCAATGGTTTTTGCTGCCGAAGTAAGTGGGAACACATAAAACACGAACACCACATCATAATCCACAACAGCCAAAAGATTTATTTTAATCATCAGTGATGCTAAGTCTCAAATGCATCAGAGAACAAGGTTCTTACTCATTTGTAAGGATAAAATGCCAAGTAATTACCAGACTGCTATCAGTACTAATGAATGGAAACCCATATGACCATCAGTAGAAAAATTTGATGACAGAGCAACACAAACAGATCACCAAGTCATTACTTCCTTAGGGGATCTTTAACACAAACATTATGCATGTTTAGTCTTTTCTTTAAATACAAGCTGAAAAATCACATTGCTCCAGAAGCAATAGGATTTAATGGACATTGTTCTTAAAGTATTGATGCAATGCCCAAACACAGTACTGCCTCTCCCATTTTCTCATGGAGATGCAAAACTAAAACTAACCATTTGAACCAACAAGGCTACAGGTACCTCACAACCCTTCCCACAATATGTTCTATCCATGGGCCACAGCTAAATTAGCCCAGTTAGTCAATTAGCTAAATTGACAGTAGCTAGTCAGGCCACTGGATTTGCCCACCTGGAAAATCAACTAATTTTTTTGGAGGAAGAATATCACATGCTTTGTTAATGACTTACTGCTGAATCTCTTCTCAGACAAATGCAAAATTTGTCAATTCAACTGGCTACAGAAAAGCACAAACAAGGCAAAGCTGGATGTCTTGCTACAGAGACAAAAATGGTCAATTTACCCTACCACACTGTTAACCTGTAGTGGCAGATACAACCTATAAAAGAAATACGAAAGGAAATTGAAAAAAGAGTAACAAAAAGACAAGTCCTTTCAACGTTACTTTGCTACACATCTTTCAGCAAATATTTCAGTTAAATACTACCTTTCAAGAAAATCTTTATCCTATATTGCACTGTTCCATGTTAATTGCTGTTAACAGTTCTGTTTGGAACAAGCAGAGGAATCTATTTTAGGGCTTTTATATACACTTATCACCCCCCAGTCACTTATATAGTTTTCACTGAATTTCACTGAATTTTTAGAGTTGGAAGGGACCATAGAGATCATCTAGTCCAACTCCCCTGCTAAAGCAGGACCACCCAGAGCATGTCAGATCATGCCACTCAGGACGGCATCCAGGCAGGTCTTGAAAATCTCCAAGGAAGGGGACTCCACGACCTCCCTGGGCAGCCTGTTCCAGGGCTCCATCACCCTCACTGTGAAAAAGTTTTTCCTCATATTCAAGTGGAACGTCTTATGTTCCAACTTGTGCCCATTGCCCCTTGTCCTCTCACTGGCAACTACTGAAAAGAGTCTGGTTAATTCCTAATAGTTAATTCCTTCTCTCCAGGGAAGTAATTAAGAACTTGGGAATTTTTAAGAATTTGAAACTACAAATGTTATTTCGTCAATAATCTGAGGCTACAGATTTTATTTGGTCAAATGACTACATAGGAAAGCGTATCAGCAACACCCAAATATAAAGGAGCACAAGACTGCTCGCCATCCTTATTAATTACTTGGATTTGCTGTGACATAGTCTTCCTCTTCACCAAAAAATCATCCACATGAAACATGTGTAAAAAGGTGGCTTTACTGACAGATATCCCAGTATTGCAAGAGCTTTATCCCCAAGTCCCAATTCTCACAGGTTGAGTATGAAACTTTCAAAACTAGATTTTTTGACAGCAATGGTCAATCATAGCTCTAAGTCTTTGAAATAGGAAACCTCTGGTTTAGTGGCAAGGTATGAATCAGCTGCCTCACAAGACTTCGAAACTTACAAGTCCAGAGGGGTCATTTTTCTGTGTGCTTGCTATGGTTTGTCATCAGTTTACCATTACAGAAATACATGGAACATGCACTGCTGTTTCCCTGAGCAGAACACAAACTCTACATAAAACTCCATACTGAACTAAAGGTGATCTAATTTGTAGTTCTGATAAATTAAGTCAACCACAGATAAAGTTTGGGGGGAACTGGCCTTCTTTTACAAGGGAAGAGGAAATTATTTCTTTTTTTACACTTAGCAGCTTCAGGGCTTACATTGTAGTTCCCTCCTTAAAATTCCCTAGAAGATAACACGATATCTGAAATCTAGGATCAATAGTAAGATTAGAGAGGAAAAGCCAAATTCAGTTTTCAGATCAATGCAGAGTTCTCAGCTGCCTTGCTAAAGACCAGCAATTCATCCAAGAAGAAAAAAACAAAAAACAATGCTTGGGTCTATTATTATATTAACACCACATCACAAGACAAAACAGTTAAATTGGAACTACCTACAGAGCTGGGTGCTGAATGACACACTGGCAGTTTTTAAACTGTTTTAGTCATATTTTTTAAAACACTAAAAAGTTCTTCTCTTTGCAACAGTACAGTAACCGATGATAAGTCTTACTGGTATGCCTAACAATTTTCTGCATCCAACATTTCAACAATAGTGACAGAACATTTTTCAGCATTTCTAGGAAAAAAAATTTAATGCTATAATCATGTGTAGGTGTTTGTTTTACTTGTTTGTCTTTACTTCTAAAAAGTTCAACACAAGTTAGATTGTTATGAAATACATACAGGAGTACTCTGAAGTAACTGAGTTTTCAGTGTCACTTGAAATCCAGCTAGAATCTCTACACTGCAAGTCAATCACTTCACAGCAGAATCAGCTGTGAAGCACTTTTTGTTCCTTCAGTGTAATCACTGTTGCAATTCCTATCCACCAACCATCTATTATTCTCCATGCTATTATTTTGCTATGAACACCTTTACATATGAGCAGAGAAGGCGGGGGAAGGGAAGAAGAGAACATAAATGAGGTCATGGATAAACAGTAAATCAATAGCTGCTACCAGTTCACTTTAAAATATCTAAGTATTTCACCCGAGGATAAACGTGAACTGGCCAATTCTGAAAAATGATGCAGCTGACTTTGAAAACTCTGGAGAGATTCTTTAGTTAATTAAGCAGAGGTTATTCAGGATGTAATTAAGTACAGTGCTGTTATGCCATCTCTTGATTTTCATGTCAGTAATACACCGACACTGTATTAAAATACTGTAAATTGACAGACTGGTCAGAGGCTGACAGAGCATAAGAAACAGATTAATGCATCTCAAACTGCTCAAAGATAAACCTTTTATCAGAAATTAATACTATGACAAAACAAGGCAATGCAGAACGTCTGATAAAATCAGATGTCTAATTGAACTCTCAGAGAAATAAACAGCCTTGAGAGACTGCAACAGCTTTCTTAAAAACAAATGAATGTTAGCCAACAGCTTTTCACTCCTGCTTGCTATTTCTACTTCTATGTGATTTCTATTAACAAGCTCCAGGCTCTTCTGACCCAGCCTAAACATTTAGTCATCTTATGCTCTATGTGTCAGGGGCCAGACCCCCAAAAGGAGGCTTTCTCCTGTTGCCTGTAATTTTGCTCTGTTATTCTCAGAACACTGCTGCCCTCAAATCATGTTCCAAATACCTGTGAAAATTAGCTCTCTCTAACTCTTCTTGTTTTGTATTGCCATTATCTCAGGAAAAGGCAATCCTTGACAGTCAGAAGTGTTAAATTTTCCTCACCACCTTCACCTTTCCCAGTGCAGTTTCTTAGAAATCTGAAGCAGCAATTAAGATTCTCTTGAGTGACATAATCTGTGTAGCTTTTCACTGACATTTTCTGCCTTTTCTTTTGTCTTTATTTTATTCTTTTGCCTTCATTGGCTGGATCAATTACTGAAACATGACCTCTAACATACGCCCATTAGACCAAACAAGCCAAATTTTTCCCTGTGTAAATTCACTGACTCCCATGGCTCTAAGCCAGATATAGATTTATTCTGGTATACGCAAAAAAAAAACATACACAGCATGCCAGATTTTCATCCCCCTTCACACCAAATTCAAAATTCTCCTCTCTTCAGGCTTGCTCACAGCTCTGCCTTTGCTCCCCTTTCATCATTACTCTTCCCTTTCTCCTTCCCGATGTCTTGGTACAACATCACGCTCCTTGCCCTTAAAGTTCAACCTTTCTTCAAACGACCCAGCTCACCAAACCACCCCTTTCCTGCAGATCTCTCTCATGCACCACACATCTCATCTCACACCGACTTTACTGAGCAATACTTATACAGAATTATTGACAGAATGAGAGAAACCCTCTATCAGGGTACACATCACCCGTTTTTCTCATCATCTCATCTCTCTTGCATCATGCTGTGTTACACAACCCAGACCACTGTTATCTCTGACCCTGAAGACCCACAAATGTAGGTCTGAAGGATGCTTATTAATTAAGCAAATAGTTCTGTGTGCAGCAAAACTAACAAAGCTTCATTTCCTATGGCTATGCATCTAGCGGTTGAGCAGCAGCTCAACCTCCCCCCCTCCTCCCCCTGCAATAACCCCAGAGCCCTCCCACATCTCAAGTTTACCCACTTAACCACAAAACAGGAGACAGACGGGGAGGGAAGTGGTTAAGAACCTGTCTGCTCTTTCAGCTTAATGGTTCAATCTGGACATACTTTACAAAGTCACAAAGTTTGTTGCTACCAAATCATTACTTTGCAAGACAACCCTCAGGAGAAACATGCCCACAGGAGTTCTCTCTGCACTACCCGGACTGCAGCCTGGACAGCCCTTCAGCCAAAAGCCCTCTCCCTAATGATCTTCACTGTTGGTTCAAGATGAGGAATGCCCACACCCACATTCCCCAACCGAGATGATAAAACACTTGTAGGTTCTTTATTATTGCAAATCTTAAGGAAAAGTGGTATTTCCGCCCTCCTGCTTTTCACTACATGATTAGGACAAACTGCAGGTGGTGTAAAGCTTTCCACGTGAAGCTACATCTCACGTTCAGAAGAAAGGCCACGCTGGCAGGGGCACTGCTGGGTAAATCCAAGCTCCTGCTGGCAAGAAGACAAATTATAAGGCACAAGTGGAAAAACCCTTGCTGAACTGCCTTGGGGTTCAGCAGCACACTCAGCCACTGCAAGTCCCGTGGAGCAGTAGAATGCCTGGAGAGCCATTGTCATCTCCAGCCCATGAAACACTCCAAGAGGCTTCCGCCACCCTGGGCTCACTTCCCTCAGCTATATGGAGATGACTGGTTGCCATATGTAAGGTTAGCAAAGGTTTGGTCGAGCAAACCTGACACACAGCCTTTGGAAGCTGGAAGAAGGAGGATGTTTAATTCCACATGTTAATTTCATTGTTCTGATGAACCATGTTCACACTTTGGCTAGCCTTTAAAAGGAACGTAAGTTTACTGCCAACAAATGCCCTTCTCTCCCCAAAACCATTCAGTGACAGCTTTGAGAAGTATTCAGTCTTCGGGGGAGAACTAGATCAGTAAGTAGTGCTCAAACGTAAGGGTTATCCTTTGCACAAGGCTCCACTCTTAAGTGTGCACCATTACTCGAACAAAAATACTAACCCAAGTCACTGCAACAGAGGCTTTATTCAATGCTGAGAAAACTAGGGCTCTTCCAGGTTGTCCATGTCCAATGCAGTATCACTATACCCCATTTTAATTAGTTCAATTTATTTTTTTAATGGTTTGACTATGCCAAAAAGTACATTCCAAGATTAAATCCACACAGAGTAGCGCAACTTGCAATTCTTCCCAGCCACTGCATTAACTTCTGCTCCTTTTCACTGAGGACAACTGTATTATTTCAGCTTAGAAACACACAAAATGCGACTTCTGTTGGGATTTTATTTTTCCCCATCATCTTCCTTAAAATACCCAGTAGGTCTTTTTGTGTACATATTTGCTAAAAAATTCAATAGTCTTGATCTGAAAGAGGGAGTAGCATTTGCTTGTTCTCTTATTTCAATCAAATCTTAAATACATTTTTAAGCAAGTTGTAATTCTAATACTGCTTTACTTTTAGAGAATTTGCTCTCATTTTTGTGGTTCTGCTAGTTGCTAGAATTTTCCGGATCTTTGGACCTGTAAGGCTAAAATGTAATGTAAGGCAATGAAAATGCGGATGCCTCTGGAAGTCTGTGCTACCATAAGTAAAACATGGATTTGAAAAATGTAAGTTATTCCAAACTTATGTTACCAGACTTCTAAACCCAGCGCTCAGAGGTGTGTAAATGCCTTGACTGAAGTTAGGCAGGGACCTTACCGACCTGAGGGTGCAGCATGAAAGTGTGCAAGACTCAACTCCCAAAATACATTGAATCAGAAACTCCAGCCGGTCAGAGTGGAAGGCACTTGCTCTGTAACAGACCGTTCAACAATGCCAGACACAAATAAAGACAGTCCAAGAGTGCCTTATAGTCCCTGTCTCATTGTCCCAACTATCCCATAGCTGAATGAAGCTGGTGAATTAAGTTAGGTTTAATAATCTAGCGATGAGAGGAGCAGAGGATGTGCCGATTACGGAGCAGCAGAACAGCTGTTTCAAATCATCCCTCTGGAAAAACCATCGTGATCAGCAGCTCTGCAAGCTCCACCAACAAGCAAGGGCCATAACAAGCTTTATTGAATACCAAAAATAGCAATTTTGGTATGCCAGCACAGCCCAAGCTAACGCTAGAAACTGCTTGGAGGAATTGGCGATAATCCTGCTAATTAAAGACAAGTGTTAGAAAGCTTGGGTACCACTTTGTTTTGATTCGCAGTATTCTTTCCAAATGTTATGACTGTACCTTCTTCAAAACAAGAGTAATGCCCTCACAACTAAATAACAATTGACATGTTTGGTAAATAAATGCGCCGTTTCTTTGCTGAACACAAAAGTGGAACAGCACTGGAAAAAAAAAACAACCACATTTTTGTATTTATTAACTGCCAGACGTAAGAGTCCATAAAGCAGAAGAATATCCTGTAGTCCTGAACAAAAATACTTAAAATGTGCCATACATTTTTGTTACCCAGGGGCGGGGGTAGAAAGGGACCGACTAATGAAGGGAAATGCCCACTTCGCAAACGCCTGTCAAAATAATCCCAGGTCAAGAAGCAATGACCTAGACCACACATAAACGTGGTTTATGCGAGGGATAACCCCCGCAGTTTCATGCTGGGACCCGCTGACCTCAAGGGATGCTCGCAAGTTGTCGCTAGACCCCGACCACAGCTTCTGACAGAAGCCAAATATATTCACACAGTTTCTTTTTGACACCAAAACAGACAGCAGCATGCTTATTACTTCAGTTATTCATTTCTCCCTAATTATGACAGAAGACAATATGTAATAATACGTATTAGCCAACTATTGCTGCAAAAAAAAGCGGATGACTGGTTAGAATTACACAAACTCCAGAATGACTCATATGTTTTGCACTTTCCTCGCAGGAGATTTATTCCAAGATTCGGCAGCCCCTATTAACACTAGCTTCACCACTTAATTTCAAAACTAACGGTGGGAAGAGCTACGGCTTTTCACACCGCCTTCCCCCGGCAGCGAGGGAAGAACCACTGTTTCATCAGCCTGCACCGACAGCCGCCGGTGACGGTGCCTGGTACCTTCTGCCAATTAGCCACCTGCCGTCTATTAAACTCGTACTAGTGGCAGTCGTTCGGGTGTCCTGCAGAAACTAAAGTAATCATTGAAAACAGGATTACCAGGCAAGGGAAAAGTGGAGGTTGGCTGAGTGTTTACCTGAGCAAAAGCCACCCTGGAAGCGTCAAGACACCAGCAGCGAGGGGCTCTTGGAGAGAGATGGGGGGCTCTGGGG
>JAHREE010000493.1:0-14039 GCA_033628505.1 Tringa tobata
GGGCAGGGCAGGGCTTGCAACAGAAAGACAGAAACAGAATATTGTTTTGATCCTTTCTTCTCATTACTAGTCTTTCCTGAAAATTTTCTTTTCATGCTTACTTTGATGTGATTATTCAGATTGCCTAAGATAATAGAAGTTCATAACAATATTGCCCTAACTGAAGGAGCAAGGGTGGAATTCAGGTATCCACATGAGAACCATTACATCTGAGTCGGTGCTCTAGACACCCTTGGACAGGCTTTTTCTTTCTGAGTGTCTGGTGTCTAACATCTAGTCAGTTCAGTATTCTGCACTTAATAACAGATTTGGGCACCTCTTGATGAGTCATCCCATCCAAAGACAGATGGGTCAAGTAGTTGGAAGAGAACACACCAAGCAAGGGTCTGTTTCTCAGGTGGATCTGGACTGGCAACATACGAGTGAATTAGTCTTAGCTCGATGGGCCCATGACACCTCGGGCCATCAAGGAAGAGATGCAACATACAGACAGTTTTGTGACCGAGGGATGGACTTGACCACGGACACTATTGCACAGGTCATCCATGAATGTGAGACGTGCTGCAACCAAGCAAACCAAGCGATTAAAGCCTCTTTGGTATGGAGGACGACGACTGAAATAAAAATAGGCACTTGGGAATTGTGTGGGTATATTGTACACACTATCATGCACCAGCCTCCAGGAAGAACGAACAATACAATGGACTGCTAAAAACTACACTGAGAGCAATGGGTGGTGGGATCTTAAAACATTGGGTTACACATTTAGCACAAGCCCAATCAAAACTTCCACGTACTGTGGAAAGGAGAAAACTCCCCATAAAGAATATATTAGGGAAGACACTCTGGGTTAGTCCTCAGGCCAAGGCAGACCTATATGTGGGATTGCTTTTGCACAAGGCCCTGGGTGCACTTGGTGGATGAAGCTGAAGGATGGGGAGGTCTGATGGGTATCTCATGGGGCTTTGGGTTTGGGTGAGAATAGCCAATAAAACAAATTGTATTATGTTAATGGCTTAATAACCCTGCCAATGTATGTCATCACTGCTACATTTGCTATATGCCGTATCAGTAGTACTACAGTAAGAATCACCCAAACTAATGACAGATGAACTTTGATGAAACAGAATGAAGTGCAGCGGTGATGGGACCAGAACTGGCTTCAACAACTGGTGCCCAGCAACTTCCTCAAGATAAACATCTTCAACCTGCAGACTGTGGGCATGGGCTGCACCAGACCTGTCAGCTGCAAGCTCCAAATACAGCACGCAACAGTCCAGCACCATACACGATCTTGCCTGTCCTCAGAGACTGTTCTAACAGACGGATCCCAAAGTCATGAATTAAATTAGCTCAATGGACATTTTAGAGGGATGGCCCATAGACTATGGGGATAATATCTGTATGCATAGATGTATACCTTTATCAAGGACAGGGAAAACTGGTGGTGGTTAATTGGAAAGTGTAAGATCTGGGTATGACGTACGTGGTATAGAATAAGGGATGGATAATGTCCTGGTTCCAGCAGGGATAGGGTTATTTTTCACAAAGAACTGGGACAGGACACAGCTGGGACTGTCCTGGTTCCATCCAGGATGGCGATCATTTTCACTGGGGCACAGTCTGAATGACCTTAGTCAGTCATCCCAAACTAGCCAAAGGGGTAGGCGATACCATGAGATGTCATGCTTAGTATATGACTTGGGGAGTTAGAGGTGGCGGGGAATTGCCTCTTGGGAGTGGAATGGGGCTTCTCCGGGTTTTGTTTGGGGAGTGGTGGTACATTAATCGTGTTTTGTATATTTCTTTATCAGTATTATTGCTCTTGTCTTCCTCCTTCCTTTGCGGTTCTGTTAAACTGCCTTTATCTCAACCCATGATTTCTGTCTTTTTCTTCTAATTCTCCCCCCATCCTGCCACTGAGGGAGGCAGTGGGTGAATGACCGCGTGGTGGGTAGGACTAGGGCAATGATCATTCCCCTGTACTCGGCACTGGTGAGGCCACACCTCAAGTGCGTGGCCAACTGGGTCAAGGTACCATCTCCAGAAATCATACCTGTATCCAGGAGTTTGCCCTCTGTTCTCTGCACCTAGGCCACTCTGCAGACTGTTGGGAGTACCCCTTTATTCTGGTCTCAGCAATCCAAAAGGCAGACACAGTACGTCTAGGGTCTGAGAATGTCAATCGTTTTTCATCTTGCTCAACAAGGAACTGCAGTGCAGGCTAAGACTGAAGGTGGTGAATGTCTGTGTAAAGAACCACAGTACCTAAAAATGAAGCAGTTGGAAATCACTGCACTCCACATTAAAACTGGGATTTAGTGTCTAAACATAGGTATGTATCTAATGGTTTTAGAAATGTCCATACTTCACAGACATGAAGTATGGCAGACGACCTGCAACAGACCTGTTCTGGATCCACTGGCAAAGTCTGGGTAGCACACTTGAGGTTATTTAACACGTCTATAGTGGTCTATGTAAATGCAAAGCATGTGTCTCATCACTGACCATAATGTGATTCTAGAAAAGTAGCAAGAAACATAAAGACATTTTAATATATAAAGCTAGGCAGGACAAGCCACGCTGCTAAACCCAATAGAGGTGTAGCACGCCATAAATGTAACACATGCTAGCTGTCTTCAGCTATACAGGAAGTCTGAATGGCAGGAGAGTCATTCAGCTGCCTAAACATAGCCATCAAATAATCATGTAATACCTTGGATTGTCCAGGACAGGTCAGGTATGGCTCAAATCAAATCCTGCAAGAGGCACACATGCTTCTGTATCGGAAGCTGGGTATCAGATAGGGTACCGTAAAACATCTAAAAATGATGGAAGAAGCATCAAGTCCTTGAATATCTCCCCTCATTTAGATCTATGCCATTAATTCCTAATGCGTTAAACTACATGCGATAATCAGTAGTTTTTCAGTCACTTTGCAATATAGTCACTTTCTGCCAGGAAAAAATTTTCTCCCCAACATTTTTTTCAGGGCACATCTCATCTCCTGATTCCTAAGAGTGTAGATCAAGGGGTTCAGAGCTGGGGTGACAGTGCTGTACATGAGAGACACTTGCACATCCCTTTTAGGAAAGCTTCCTGAGGAGGGTGGTGTATAATTGCAGAACACCGGTATGTACAGCAGTGCCACAATGGTGAGGTGGGAGGCACAGGTGGAAAAGGGCTTCCATCTTCCTTCCTGGGCCCGGACTTTCTGGAAGAGAAAGGAGATGATGTAGAGGTAGGAGAAGACTATGAGAACGAAGGGGCCTAGAGCAATAGATGTGGTGACAACGTTGAGGAGGGTCATGTTGAGGCTGGTAGTACTGCAAGCCAAATTCAACAGTGGCTTGATGTCACAGAAGAAGTGGCGAATGTGATTGTGGCCACAGAAACTCAGTTGGGAGGTCATGACTGAGTGCATCGTGGCGTGTACAAACCCAATGGACCAGCAGGCTACCGCCAGCAGCAGACAAGTCCGTGGGCTCATGATAAGGGCGTAGCGCAAAGGATTGCAAATGGCCACATAGCGATCGTAGGCCATGGTGGCCAGGAGCACAGCCTCAGTACTGCCCAGGAAGTGGAAGAAGTGGAGCTGGGCCAAGCACCCTCCAAAGGAGATGGGCTGATGCCCAAAGAGAAAGCCAGTCAGCATCTTGGGAACAGTGACAGTAGAGTATAAAATATCCAGGCAGGACAGGTTGCCAAGGAAGAAATACATCGGTGTGTGGAGTCGGGGCTCAAATATCACCATGGTGACAATGGCACCATTTCCCAGAAGACTGGTCAAGTAGAGTAGCAGAAAGGCGATAAAGAAAAAGTGCTGCAGCTCCTGGACATCGGTGAGGCCCAAAAGGATGAACTCACTGGTCTCTGTCTGGTTCAGCATTGCTGGAACAATGAGAAGCAAAGGCAAGACGTCAGGGTTCCGTGGTTGTGAGGAGTAACAGCATTGCAAAACTCATTACTTTCTATGCTATTTTGATACAAAGAACTTAAATGGAGTCTTCTCCTACGTTCTGTCTGGAACAAATAAAAGAGTAAGATATTACAGAGGGGAAAATATTAAAATAAAACTTTCCCTCTATGCATAACAACAGAATATGTAAAATGTAAAACATTGCTGCTTCTCCACATTCATGTTTCAGTTCTGATCATATGTCATCTGGTCAAATACCTTTCCCCTATCTCTTCTCTTTCTCACACTTCCCTTCTGTTTCACTGGTGCTATTTTCTCCAATTGCCCGATTCCCACATCCAGTGAAAGCAAAATTGTTCTCCCGATCTTCTTTTTTATTTATTTATTTATTTTAGGACTCTTGTTTCAATACAAATGCCAAGAAAAGACTTTGCCTGGTTTTCCAACTGTATAAATTACAACATAATAAAAAAAAAGATAATTCTGCACAAACCTCACTGCACTAGCAATCAGCATTTTTCCCATTGTCGTAGGGCCCCCTGGTAGTGAGCCAAAAAGCAAAGCTGAGGACCAAACCAATGTATTTTATGGAGGTAAAAGACTGAGAATTTCTGTTCTCCTTTTTTCTTGCATATCTGCTTGGCATTCTTCTAGCTGAGAGATTAATACTGCAGCTGACTACCGCAAGTTCTCAGGGGCTTGTAGTTATTCAGCTAGGATGCAAGGAGGAAGCTTTGCAAACTGTACCAGAAATCTCTGATAACCTAGTTAGAGGGAGAAAAAACTCTTTTTATCACGTTCAGAATGTGCAGAAGATCAACACCATCAGGCGGGAGGTAAATTTCCTATTGCTTTGATCAGTCTCCTGAGATGAGATTTGTGATTCAATGGTGAGTTGCAGAGCAACAAGCAGTTCCCTCAACAGAATACATAGATGAGCCATCTGCAAAACAGAAGACAAGAAGTGAAGCAGCCCACAGAGACTAGCTAACAATGAACAAAAAAAAAAAAATAACAAACCAAAAATCTCAAAGCTAATCTAAAACCAAACAAGCCCCCTCTCTCCCCCCCTCCCTCCCCTCCCCCTGCAACCCCCTGCAAAAAAAAAAGGTCAAACACAAATATCTCTATCGCAGTGCACAACATTTAGGGCTGAAAGTTCTCCTGGCAAAAGAGGCAATAGAGGCATGAGTTGTGCAGCCTCATCTGAACTGGAGCGGTGTTTGGGCAATGTTTCCCAAATCTCTTTCAAATATTACAATTTGTGAAACCAAGAATGTGTTCCATCCATTCTGATGACTCAGGATTTCTGATGGGTTTTTTGTGGGGGGGTATTTCACAGATGAGGAGGAGCTTCTGGCCTCTTTGTAGTCACAAACACCCCAAATTTGCGTCTTAAACTTCATTTTTAATCCTCTGGAAAAATTTCCACAACTGCTCACACAAGTAACACCTTCAATTCTCGTCCATGCAGTTCAGACGTCAGTGTGCAAATCGCATAGCAACATTTGAGTCACACAGATGCCTTTTTCTAGGAAGGTGGGCTGATTATTTCCTCTATAAAGCTCTTGGCAACTCAGCTCCAGGCTGATCTCGGGTTTCAAAACCCAGTGTGTGCAGCATGGTTTTGTAGACAGACAGAATAATGGAGGTTGGAAGACACCTCTGCAGTGTCTGGTCCTTTCCTCACTCCACACAAGGCCAACCACACAGGATCTTGTTCGGTAAAGATTTCAACAATATTAAGGATATCTTCCTGGGCAGCCTGTTCCAAGTCTGAACACCCGAACTTCATCCATCACCTCACATCTTATCACCATGCTCCTCTGAGAAATATTTGGCCCAATTTTCTCTAAGAGAATCCACTACCACACTAGGTAGTTGCAGACAGCAACACAATCTCCTTCTCCTAGGAAGGGACAAGGATGAAGAAACCCAGTCCCCCAGCACATCCTTGTCCTCAAGGTGTGTCAGAACATTAATTACCCTGGTGTCCCTCTGTTCCTCTGCTGGACTCACTCCACTGGGCAATGTATTTCCGATACTGGGCAGTCCAAAGTTGGGCGCCTTCTTCCAGAGGTGACCTCAGCAGTGCAAAGAGAGGGGAAGGATTGCTCCCTTCCACTGGCTGCCTGTGCTCTTGCCAATGCAGCCCAAGATGCATTTGGATTCCTTGCAGCAAGGGCACGATGCTGGAACGCATTTCACATCTTGTCCACCTAACCCTGAAGAGTTGCCTTTTCTGCAAAGCTGCTTTCTATCCAGTCATCCTCTGGCCTGCCCTGTGGTGTGGGATTATTCCTATCTTCCCATATGTCCAAGTTTTCATTTGCTTTTGTTGAACTGCAGGAGGTTCCGGTCAGACTGTTTTTTTGGTCTGTCAATGTCCTCCAGAAGACAGGCTCTACCCTCCAGTTTGGAAGCATCAGTAAATATACTGAGAGCACACTCTATTCCATCATTCATGTTATTAATGAAGAACTTAAACTGTAGTAGCCAAAGTACTGACCCCTGAGAAATACCTCTCGCGGGAGGCACTGATGAGGCCTCGGCCTTGTCAGAGCAACTGCGACCACGCCCTGCCTATAAAAAACAGAAGCGAGGGTGGCAGTAACATGGAAGACTGGGAACTTGTGACATCAAGGACCAGCAGGAGGAAAAGACTTCCCCCAAAGCCCTTGCACAACCTCTTTACTGCTCTTCAGAGCGAAGAGGGAAGACTCACTACATCAGGAGAGATGCTGGAGTTGGGTAAGGCAACTTGATCTGCTCCTGCTATAACAACCAGCACAAATAAGAAAAGGTGACAGGCGACAGTGATAGGCAACTCTCTTCTGAGAGGTATGGAGGCACCCATTTGCTGGCCTGATGCACTATCTAGGGAGGTATGCTGCTTACCAGGGGATCGTATCAGGAATGTCACAGAGAGACTACCAAGCCTTGTACAGTCCTCTTACTGCTGTTATTTCATGTGGGCGCCAGTGACACTGCCAGGAGCAACCTGAGGACTATCCAGAGGGATTATAGAGCTTTGGGAGCAGTGGTCGGGGACTCTGGGGCACAGGCAATTTTTTCATCAATCCTCCTGGCCAAAGAGAAGGGAGTTGTTATGGTCAATCATAGCTGGCAAATCAACAAATGGCTACAAGACTGGTGTCATAGCCAGGTGTTTGGCTACTTAGACCATGGGAATCATTTTAAGAAACCTGGTCTACTGGGGCCTGATGCGGTCCACTTATCGGAGAAGGGGGAAGAACATCTTTGGTCAGAGGCTTACCAAGCTGGTGAAGAAGGCTTTAAACTAGAGTCACTGGGGGAAGGCAACTGCAATCCATTGCACTCCTAGCAATATGATCCGTGAGAAATACCTCTAGTAACTAGCTGCCAGCAGGACTTTGGTGGGTAAAAAACTGGTTGAGTGGTTGGATCCAAAAATCTGTATAGGCTGAGGCCAATGATGTGAGGTTCAGCAAGGCCAAGTGCCGGGTCCTGCACTTGGGTGACAGCAACCCATGAACAGTACAGGTTTGAGTAAGAGTGGCTGGAAAGCTGCCCAGCAGAAAAAGACCTGGGGGTATTGGTTGACAGCTGGCTGAATGAGCCAGCAGTGTGCCCAGGTGGCCAAGAAGGCCAACAGCATCTGGGCCTGTATCAGGAAGAGTGTGGTGAGCGGGACTGGGGCAGTGATTGTCCCCCTTTTCTCAGCAGTGGTGAGGCCACACCTCAAGTACCGTGTTCAGCTTTGGGCCCCTCACTGCAAGAAAGACACTGAGGTGTTGGAGTGCATCCAAAGAAAAGCAACAAAGCTGGTGAATGGTCTAGAGAACAAGTCTTGTGAGGAGCGGCTGAGGGAGCTGAAGGGAGACCTTATTGCTCTCTACAACTCTCTGAAAGGAGGTTGTAGTGAGATAGGGTTTGGTCTCTTCTCCCAAGTAACAAATGATAGGACAAGTGGAATGGCCTAGGTAAATCTGCTGTAGAGTGGGCTTTCCATGAACTGCAGTTCCCCACTACTAAAACTTCACCCCGGACACCCAGCAAGCCAGGAATTCTAAAATTGCCCTTTTATATCCTGTGACATTGAAATGTCCTTCTGCAGCATGTGCATATAAAAGCCACAGGTAATACATACCTTTGTCTTTCTGTGTCCTGGAGTTAAGTTGCATGCCAACCTGACCTACCTTCCTAAGACCTAAATGCTTAGGTAGTGACCTCTTTCTTATTTCTTATCTCAGAGGCATAACTTGTATGTACATTCTCTCCACTGACTGTAAAGCAAGACTCGGATCTAGATTCCTATCTTTAGGACTAACAGAACCCCATAGCTGAGTTCCCTTCACCAATAGGCACCAATCTCTTTCTTACCTGTCTGGAGCTGCACACTTCAGCCAAATATGAATGTCTAAAATGCTTTAGATTAAATTGCCTATGAAAGCACATCGTTCTTTTGACTGCAGGTGAAGCTTCCTACACAACCAACTAAAGCGCATATCTTAACCTCAGACTTTACCTGAGCTGCAATATAAAGCTGAAACTCTTACATTTCTTAGAGAATTACAGTACTGAAAGAGCGTTGTTATAGAACAAAGAGAATCACCCAGCAGCAACAGCCTCAGACTCTGTACTCCAAATCCAGGAACTACCTGAGACAGCACGAACAGTTTGTCAGGGGGAGGGACGTCATCACTTTAAACATGATCAGCAGATCAACTGTTGCAAGAATTCCACACCATTGCTTTTCTCTCAGGTGATTTTCTTGTTTGAATCTTCTGTAAGTCACTGGCCCTTCACAGCTAAGCTAAGAAGCTGATGCTATTTGGAGCCTGTAGAAGGGACATCAGCCTTGTACTGATGAGTGAGTTTTAACTTGGAGTTGTTACCCTTTAACTACTGTTATCTTCTTTCTTACTGAGCTAATAAAATCATTCTGCCTTTGGAGGTATTCAAATGTGTTCAAATTAAAATACTTAACAAGTAGCCATTTGTATTTTAATTAATTCTTGACTGTAGTCACTACTGAGAAACAGGAATGATTTATCTCATCCGAGTTGAATGCCGAGAAAATACATCTTTCTCTCCATTAGTTACAAATAAATCCTTACTAGGTAAGAGGTGAATTTCTGCAGTCTAGATTTTCAAAGTCAGACATGATGTGTCTTGATGACTACTTCTTGGAGGAAGGGCTGAGATACTTTTTTATATAAGTAGCAAAATCACCAAAAAAGTATGCAGTTACAAAGAGGGAGACAAATATATCAGGATAAATAAATGCGCAAATGTGAGCAGATGAGGCAACTATTTGCTTGTCTCCTTCTCCCTAAATGATATTAGAAAAACTAAGTATTTTATCCTAGCTTTTTTTTCCAGATAAATATTTAGGTCATTCTTTGATACTAAAGAGGAGCTGTGGACTCCCTCAAGGCTAGAGTGGCCTTACAGAGAAATCTGGATAAACTAGAGAGCTGGGCAATCACCAGCCATATGAAATGTAATGAGAGCAAGTGCCCCATTCTTCACATGGGACAGGGTTAATCTGGGTACATGTACATGTACATACTTCTGACTTGGGATACTCTATGATTCTATGATTCATTGTCAAAATGAACGTATCCCTGCTTCATGAAAGGCCTTTTTTTATTATTCTGAAAATTACTTTCGTTGAAGGGAAAAAATATACAGAAAATACTCTAATAATGCTAAAATACAAAAAGAAAATTAAAACATTAATGCTGAGTTCAAAAAATGTTTTGATTTTATCAAATATCCTTTCTCCACTATTTTGTTTTTATTGTACTTATTGTTTAAATCTGTTTTAACTAGATCAGAACCTCCCACTACTCCTTGCTGGGACTTTTTTATTCACCAAGCCAAAAAAACCCCCTAATATTCTGCATATAGACACCTGAAAGTATATATCTCTGGAAACCTCAAAACATCTATTTAGGGACAACCACAAATGCATCTATAAAAACAATAAATAAAAAGGTATAAATCATGAGCAAGTACATTGGTGTCAGCAAGGGTGGCCTGGTGCACAACTGCAACAAAGAAGAAGAGGAAAAAACTGCTTGGGCTGAGTTAAGATATTATTCATGGACCTTCAGCAGCATAAATGTCTGTACAGCCATCATTCATGAGAAGAAGAAATGTGGGAGGTGATGCATTCTAGGTCCTCCTTGCTGTGTTATGCTCATGTGTTATTTTTCAATCTGCAAGTGATTCCATTTGCCCCTTTTGCATTATCCAGGAATGATAAGTAAAAATTGAGTAAACATCTCTATCAAGTTTGTATAGAGCTGGGGAGACAATTCTGACATTTGTCATGTTAAAGGAGATGAGACTGAAAATTATAAAATTACCTTCCCATCAGGCTAGTAGAAAAGAGACTGAGAGCAGAGATTTGCTAGACTGAGATCACTATTGAACCATCACTCCTCCTCTGGAGGGCCTACACTGAATTACCCTCCTTGAGCTCATGTGACCAGACAAAACACACAGTTGTGTCAGCAACTTCTAACCAGTGATTTTTACAGTGGTACCTCTACACTCCTCACTCTCCAGGAAATTCCTGCCTGGTACACTTCCCTGTTTTCCTCCAGTTTTATCTTTTGTTTTCACAAATTTACATTTTGTTTGTTTTGCAGTCTCCTGGATGCTGACAAAACATTAATGCAAAATCAAAACATGGTGACTGAGTTTCTTCTATTGGGACTTTCCATGATCCTAGCTTCCAGATTTCACAATTTCTGGTGGGTTTGTTTTTTTATCTAATGACACCAACTTGGAATGTACTTATTGTTCAGGTAATAAAAGTGCATCCTCAGCTTCAGTCCTGCATGCATTTCTGGGTCATCTAGCTTTTGCTGATGTTTGTTACTCCAAAGTGCCTGTTCCAAAGATGCTGAAGAACTTCCTCGAAAAGGAGAAAAACATTTCTCCCAACGCCATTGTATAATTTTATACTTTTTTTTTTTTTTCTGTTAGCTTGTGCAGCTGTTTTTATGCTCTCAGCAATGGATTATGACCCATACACATATGGTCATATCACCAGTATGCTTATGATGATATGCAAAAATAAGACTGTGAAAGAGAGTTGTTGAAAATGAAAAAGAAACTCCTGGTTTTCAAACAGCATAAAACATGACTTAATTTAGTTCAAGTATAGAACTATCAGTACAGAAAGTTCTTGTAACACAAATCAGTTCATATATTTGCCATCTCATGTGCCCCAATTAACTTTAAACCAATGCCTGTGATGGCCACACATCTCAGCAGAAGAGTCAAAGAATAAAAAACACGTACAGATCTATATATCGTTAAAGTTAATGGAAGTTTTTTCCCTACTTATTTATACTGGTTTGGGCTGGGAGAGAGTTACATTTCTTCATAGTGGCTTGTGTGGTCCTGTTTTTGATTTGTGATGAAAACTCATCAATGTTTTAGTTATTATTCCTGAACAGTGCTTACACAGCATCTGCTTCTCATGCTGCCCCACAAACAAGTAGGGTAGGGGTGTGCAAGCAGCTGGGAGAGGAGGCAGTTGGGACATCTCACCCCAACTGACCAAAGGGATATCCCATACCATATGGTGTCATGCTCAGCAATAAAAACTGGAGAAGGAAGTTTGCTGGGAGATGCCTTTGCTCAAGGGCTGGCTGGGCATTGGTCAACTGATGGTAAACAGTTGGGGATTTTTTGCATCACTTGTTTGTCTTGATTTTGTTTTTCTTTGGGTTGTTCTTTTTGTTGCTTGTTTGTTTGTGGTTTTTTTCTTTATTAAGTTGTCTTTATCTCAAGCCAAAAATTTCTGCAATTTCCTGCACCTTTCCAATTCTCTTCCCAATCCCACTAGGAGTGATTATTTTACTGAAGTCAGGGTTTTGTAAAAGGATTCATGAAAATCTGTTACTGCATGGCAGTAGGCTGTTTTGTCTTAGGATCTCTGGCTAAGAGTTACTTACTTAGACAGTGATGAGAGGAACAATGATGAGATGGGGAATACAACCAACCTGATTCATCTGACTCAGCCACCCAAAGACCATCAAAGGTGATTCAACATGTGGAACTGTCTCCCAAGTTGTATACAAACTAAGGAGAACTACTGCATAAAGGGGTATAGAACTTATTATGGGTACATGTGCATGGGGAGATACTTGGATAATGAACAAGAAAATGTGGGGTCTGTACAGGTGTCCTGGGTCTGGCGGGGATAGGGTTAATTCTCCCCAGGCCCTAGCAGGGACACAGGTATTTCATCCCATGGGAGCCATGCCCAAGGGGTAGCCTGAGCTAGCCGGGGAAGGGGAGGGACAGGAAGTCCCGGGAAAGGAGGAGAGCGGTCGGGGGGCGCCTCGGGTGCGGTCGGCGAGTGGCGGTACCGTAATCGCGATTGTATATTCCTCTGTTTCTGTTATTGTTGTTGTTGTATCTCGCTCCCTTTTGCTGTTCTGTTAAATTGCCTTTGTCTCAACCCACGAGTTTTGCCTTTTTCTCCCGATTTTCCCCTCCCGGTCGGGGTGGCGGTGGGGACTTGGGTCTGTGCGAGAGGCTGCCACGTGGTTCTTTGTTGCCGTCTGAGGCCAAACCACGACAGTCCTTTTTGGCGCCCAACGTGGGGCTCGAGGAGGGTTGAGATAACGGCAGGTCTGACCAGAGTACGCCAAACGGAATTGTGTATCTACAATTATTGTATTAGTTGCTGGGCACAATGTTGTTTCGTTTGTTTTCATGGCTGTGTTATGTGAACTCTTACATGCTTTATGTCCTCCCTGTGATGATGTTTATCACCTCTGGGAGAGGGGTCAGGATTATAATTTTGCTGTCCTGTGTGATATCAGCTTATGATGTGATAGCATCACTGTTCAGATGGTTTTGTTGGGGCATTTATTCAGCACTATCTTCCTGCCCATATCTCAGAGAATTTATTAGTAAACACACTGAGTCTGTGAGGGAAGCAGGGGGGGATATATTCCCCAGCTCTTTCACCTCCCTTTTTTCTTTTGTGCTGGGTATGCCAATTTTTGAGAACTTTGAATACCCTTGGAACATGCAAACCAGTTTGGTCCTATTGCTAGGTCTTCTGAATGTGTTTCAGCTATTGTTTAAGGTTAAGCGACTATTTAAGGCTACCACCCAGAGATCTGCCCCGAGGCTGGAGAGTCAGGGGTGGCATGGCAGGTGGGAGAACATGTGCAGGTATCTAGAGAGTTTTTCACCTCCAATGGTCTGGGATTTCACCACTGAACAATTACAGGACCCTGATAAAATGATAGAATATTTGAAAGGAAAATGCTGTGGCTATTCCAGAGAGGCACAACTCACTGCCTTGTGCTGGGCCTTGGCCAGTATCTACCAAGCATTGCTCAGTGTTGCGCAGCATCCTCAGGAGAAAGAGATGGAAACCAAGCCAACAGACTCTGCAACTACCCCAACCCCTGGGACAGACTCTGCAGCTACTCCAACCCCTGTGACAGACACTGCAGCTGCTCCAACCCCTGTGACAGACACTGCAGCTGCTCCAGCCCCTGCAACAGACATTGTGGCTGCTCCAACTCCTGCAGCAGGCGCTGTGGCTACTCCAACCCCAGTAGTGGGCACTGCAACTGAACCAGAAAACCAACCTGTGCCTGTATCAGTTGCCCCTGTCCAGAAGAAGAAATACTCCAAGAAATCAGTTCGCTCAGCAAAGGACGACGATGAGCCAGGGTCATCACGAGAACAAGAGGAAGAGGCAGAGCCAGAGATAATCACTCGATCCCTGTCCCTGAGCGAGCTGCGGGACATGCGAAAAGATTTCAGCCGACTTCCAGGTGAGCACATTGTCACCTGGCTGCTCCGGTGCTGGGATAACGGAGCAAGTAGCTTGGAATTGGAGGGTAGGGAAGCCAGGCAGCTGGGATCTCTGTCTAGAGAGGGGGGCATTGACAAGGCAATTGGGAAGAAGGCACAAGTCCTCTGTTGCGGAATGGTTGCAGGATCTGGGCACAGTTCACTGGAAAACTTATGTGAGGCTCAGTTGTCATGAGTTAGCCAGAGTAGGCCTCAGAGACATGGCAAAACATCCTGACAAAGAAGTTCTGCAAGGCTGGCAAGGACGTCCTGTCCTTGAAGATAAGAAATA
>JAHREE010000493.1:23720-81442 GCA_033628505.1 Tringa tobata
CCCCTTGGGCATGGCTCCCATGGGATGGAATACCTGTGTCCCTGCTAGGGCCTGGGGAGAATTAACCCTATCCCCGCCAGACCCAGGACACAAAGATATGCTGACTATTCCCGATGAGCATTTATGTGATCATAACTCCCATGTTCTTTATGTGCCTGGAAACAGTTCACAGGATTAGTTGCTCCATCACCTTCCCAGGGACCAAGATGAGATTGACCAGCCTGTAGTACTCTGTATCCTCTTTCTTGCCCTTTTCAAAGACAGAAGTGACATCTGTTTTCCTCCAGACATCTCTCCTAATCACCATGAGCATTCAAAGACTATTGAGAATGGCCTCACAATGACATCAGCCAATGACCTCAGCACTCATAATAGGATCCCATCAGGGTTCATGGACTTATCATAGAATCAGAATGGTTAGAGTAGGAAGGGACCTTAAAGATCATTTAGTTCCACTCCCCCTGCCACAGCAAGAGACACCTTCTATTAGACCAGGTTGCTGCAACCTGGCCTTGAACGCCTCCCGGGAGAGGGCTCCACGACTTCTCTGGGCAACCTGGGCCAGTGTCTCACCACCCTCACAGTAAAGAATTTCTTCCTAATATCTAATTTAAATCTCCCCTCTTATGTATGCCTGGTATTCCCTGACCCGATCTTCTGATCCTTGCTCCAGACTCTCCCCCTGATCTCTATGGCCTGGGATTCCCAAAGGCTGGTCTTGCTAGTAAAAAACAAAGTAAAGGCTGCATCAGCCTTTTCCACATCCTGTGTCACCAGGTCCCCCATCTCATTCAGCAATGGGTCCACATTCTCCCTAGTCTGCCTTTTGTCACATTTGTACTTCGAGAAGCCTTTCTTGCTGTCTTTGACATCCCCGGCCGGATTCAACACTATTTCAGCTTTGACTTTCATAGTCAGGTTTTGACTGCATCTCTGCATGCTCAGACAGAGCAAGAACATTTGAAAAGTAATAATTATCTCATGCAAACTTCCAGGTAGATGCTTTAGGGAGTATACCTGTGTGGTTGATCAAAAAAACCCCACCCACGCACATGCACGCACACACAAGCAGCACACACTGGAGGAATGCTCTGAAAAGGCAAGCGGAGGCTAGGAGCCCTTGAGGCTCAAAGGAGGAGGATGGAGCAATTGTTCACAGCTGTTGCAAAAGAAACCAAATTATCTCAATATGAAAGGAAACTGGAGGGTACTTTTTGTTTTGGTTTGGTTGTTTTTTTGACGAACAGGCAAAACCTGTAACAACCACTTGTACTTAAATGCAGACATGGAGCAGGGCAAAATTAATTTTGGAGTTATGCTTATTGTTAAAGTAACATAGCTTATGTATTTATTAGAGTGGAAGCAAGCCTTGCTGGGCCCAGAAATTTGTCGATGACCCAGCAGCGTCACAAGCAAGAGCTGGACAAGCTGAACAGATGTACATCCAGCCACATAGCTGTAGACCCTGACCTGTAAGGGACACTTCTGCCTGACCTCAGTCCCAAGGTGGACTGTTCTCTGAAAGAACTGCAGCATGGGGAGAGGTTTGTCCTGAAGGACTGCAGCCCCCAGGGAGGATCCATGCATGAGGAGGAATGGGCAGCAGAAACAAAGCGATATGAACTGACCACACCCTGCACCACCACTCTGGGAGGGAGGAGGTAGAAGATTTAGGAATTAAAGAATGAAGTTGAGCCCAGGAAAAGGGGGAAGGCGGGGGCAAGTTGTTTTAGTTTTGTTGTTGTTTCTTACCATCCAGTTTAGTTTAATTATCAATAAATTAAATTTATTTTCCCCAATTCCAATCTGGTTTGCCCATGACGGTTATTGATAAGTGATCTCCCTGTCTTTATCTTGACCTATAAGCTTTTTCATCTTATTTTCTCTCCCTGTCCTGTTCTGTTGAGGAGGGAGAGTGAGAGAGCAGCTGGACAGGTGCCTGTCTGCCGGCCAAAAGAAGTCAATCAAACATGGTTAAAGACATCTGCATTCACAGGAGTGAGAGAATGAGACAATTCACACAAATGAAAAAGCCATGCAACTCGTGTCAGACTAGAAGCAGGATGAGATCCTGCTATACATGGTGTACAGTCAAGGAGTTGCAGCTCAAGACTGAAACCTTTTGCAACAGGAGAATATTAATGGCTCCTCTGTGATATTTCCCAACTGTGATACAAAAACTTTCTTCTTGTTGCACTCGTTTGACTTGTCTGTCTAGATTTTTCAGGATACAAATCTAGACTTTACTGGAGTTTATTAAGTGTTAAATACTTCAGTCTTGAATTCTCATCACCTAATTTTTCACCTGTGTCTTACATTGAGTTACCACACCATCACGGGGAATGCTTCGGATGACCAGCAGATATCTATTAAAACATAAAAATCTTTCATTTCCAGAATAAAGTGGACCAAAGCCAGGAGGGGGATGGAGGGATAGGGTAAGGCCTATAAGATAAGCTATTATTGTAATATTGCTTACCATTTTTCAGGATATGTAATATATTGGTATCACAAGTTCACAGAATCACACAGAATTACAGAATGGGAGTTGGAAGGGACCACTGGAGATCATCTCATCCAACCCCCCTGGCCTGGTTGGACAGCAGCACATCCAGGCGGGTTTGGAATATCTCCAGAGAAGGAGACTTCACACTCTCTCTGGGCAGCCTCTTCCAGGGCTCTTCCACCCTCACAGGAAAGAAGTTTTTCTTTAGGTTGAGGTGGAATTTCCCCTGTTCCAGTTTATGCCCATTGCCATTTGTCCTGTCGCTGGGGGCTACTGGGATGAGTCTGGCCCCATCCTCTTGACACCCGCCCTTTAGATATTGCTCAGCATCGATGAGATCCCCTCTCAGTCTGCTTCTTCTTCCAGCACCAGCCTTTCCACATCAGAGAGATGCTGCAGTCCCTTGATCATCTTCATAGCCTCCACTGGACTCCCTCCAGTAGTTCCCTGTCCTTCTTGAATTGGGGAGCCTAGAACTGGACCCAGTGCACCAGGTATGGCCTCCCCAGAGCAGAGCAGAGGGGGAAGATCACTTCTCTCGACCTGCAGCCTTACTCTTTTTAATGCACCCCAAGAGACCATTGGCCTTCTTGGCCACAAGGGCACATTGCTGGCTCAAAATGACATTGCAATTCTCTATATTCATAACACCATTGTTAGTCAAGCATTTTTAATGATCTCTTGAAAGTCTTCTTAGGTACTGGGAACCAAACATATGTCAAATCCCATTTTTTCACCTAATGGTAGTAAACTAGATAAGAAAAAGAGTAAGAGAATATCCTATTATTACTGTTAACAAGTATATCAGGTACTCGTACAGCTCTGAAGACATGGGAGGAAACTTCGCTTGTACTATACTTAGACTGCTAGCATGTCCTAAAACATACTGCATATTTATATAGACCCTGGATTTAAAAAGTTAATTTAAATATGATTTAATCATATCAAAATGTTGCTGCCTGGAGACCTGATCCTACTGGGAGCACATGAAAATTCAAATACCTCCACCTGTTATCTGTAAGAGCCTTCAGAATCAGAGAGGAGGTGCTGCCTCTTACAGAGGAAAGCAAAGCGGGGTTGGTTTTTTTTTCCCTCTCTGTTCATAATTTGTCTTCCTCTCTGCCTTTGGAATTATTGCCCCTACCAAAGAGAGAGAGAAATATCTACCAATTTTAGTAACATAGGGTAATATTGCAATTCCCATTCCTCATTCTTAGTCAGTTCCTAAGGCAAAACCTGGTTGGAGCAGAGTCTGGAGCTGCTATTACAACATACAAGACGAATCCATCCCACCTACCTTGAGGCACCAGCAATACAGATTTTTACATTTGAATTACTCACTTGCTCATCTGCAAGAAATTGGAACCCGTGGCACGAGCGATTCGTATGTCTATGGTGGAGAAATATTAATTATACTGAGAGTATACTTGCTTATTTCTATTGTCTATACAAAATTTTGGCAACTGTAGTGCCTATTTTGCTGATAAATATGTTGAAAAATAAATCATGGGGTCTGTCTGTCCATCTGTGTCTTTCTAGCCTTCTCATCTCCTCATTTGCTCTTTCATCATTGCTAAGGAAAAGAAAAAGACATTTTCAGAAGTCCTGAAAACCCCAAGACTCCAAAATCTTAAGCTATTTAGTGGTTATTAGTGATACAATTTAACTGTTTTGTAGGTAACAAGAGTCTTCCTTCTTCTGTGGATGGAAGCCAAAACCCCACTGGACATACAGGTATCTCCATGGTAATCTAAGCAATTTATTTCTCATTATTAGTTTGGATTTTTTGTTACACGTATTTTTTTTTTTTCATCTCATGCGTTTGAATCCTGAAGAGAAAATGTTAATCCTTATTTGTCTTAGAGTAAAGCTAGATTCTAGATATTACAGGCCACATTATCTCAATCTCAATGGTGTAGATACAGAAAAAAAAAAAAAGTATGATTCCATATGTAAAGCATATTATTCTCCTTATGTGCCCTTCAAAAATCTGCCAAGTACATTGTGGCTGAAACAGTCCAGGAAGTTTCCTGGACAAATAATTCCTTTATCAGATCTGAATAGCTGATAAATTCCTAGAAAATGTCAGGAAGGTGTAGATGACCATTTTCATGTTGGCAAATGTTTGCATACTGACCATCTTTTACTTGCTGTGGAAGAAGCTTATATAAAATGAAGACTCAGAATATGGATTTTATATGATTTGATGAAACAAACATAAGTGCATGAACACTTTTATTATATTAAACCTGTTTAGGTTTTGATCATACTTTTCCAGGGTTAAAACTGAAAATAATGTAGGTAGATCACTTCTGCTTAAGTCAAAGTGGGAGTTGGAAAGCCACGGGATCTCCATATCACCTAGTTTAGAACAACAAGAAGTAAATGAATTTCAGTTAATTCCAGGTATCCAGAAATTTGGTGATTGTATACTCACTTCACTATTGATACCACCTGTCACCCTTGGACATCCATTTTAGAAGGAAATAAATTGTGCTTCTGTATTGTGCTATATTCCCTGTGATTCATTATAAAGTGATTCTAAGATGACTGTCTCACATTTAGATGTCTATAGACATTTAGATGCTGAAGTTAACTGAGACACATCCAGACCATCCAAAGTGAAATTCTTCTGTGATCATAGATGCCACTCTTATGCTAAAGTGACCTGCCCTTTTGAGGTATCCATTTCTTTCCATATAAAATAAACACAGAATGGTTATTCGAAAAGTATAGTATGTGTCTATCTTCTGTTCACCTAATTTAGAGAAGATGAATCCCAGACTGTGACCATTTAGATGACCTTGTACAGATTTCCCAGCCAAGATTTTTTTATGCTGGGATCACTGTCTAATCCAATCCAAGTTTCACCTCATGTTTTAAACCCCATTTTACTTGGAACTGTAGCTATTTCTGGGACCACAAGTCTATCCCAAGCTACTAATCCTTTTGTAGTGTGGGGGTTTTTTTTTCTTCTTTTAGGATGGGACCAGTTGAGGAAATGAAGCCAGGAAACCAAACCGTCGCTACTCACTTCTTACTTTTGGCGTTTGCCTTCCAAGGAAAGATGCAGTTTCTATTTTTCACGATGATTTCTGTCATGTTCCTGGCCACCTTGATAGGGAACTCTCTAATTGTTGTGATCACAACCATTGACCCTCTCCTAAACACGCCTATGTACTACTTCCTAAAGAATCTTGCTTTGACAGAAATCTGCTACAGCCTGACCATTGTCCCCAAGATGCTCACAATTCTGCTGGTGGAAAGAAAAAGGATTTCCTTCATAGCTTGCGCCTTGCAGCTCAACTGTGTTATTCTTTTTGTTACTTGTGAGTGTTTCCTCTTAGGTGTCATGGCTTATGACCGGCAAGTGGCAATATGCCACCCATTGCATTATGCCACCATGATGAGCAGGGGTCGCTGCTTCAAGATGGTTGTTGGGTCTTGGCTGTCTGGTGTCCCTGTGGCTCTGGGCTTCACCACATGGTTATTTACCATGCCCTTCTGTGGGAGAAACGTGGTCGATCATTTCTTTTGTGATGTTGCTCCTGTGTTGAAGCTGGTGTGTGCAGACACAGCCTTGTTTGAACTACTGATTTTTGTTGCTATTGTCATAATAGTGATGATTCCCTTTTCTCTGATAGCCATCTCTTACCTTTGCATTATCCATGCTATTCTTCAGATACCCTTGGCTGTAGGCCAGAGGCAGGCCATTTCCACCTGTGCAGCTCACCTGGTAGTAGTGACTCTTTTCTATAGCACAGCTGGCATCATTCACCTGCGACCCAAGTCCAGCCTCTCATCCAACATGAAGAAAATAGTTTCCCTGTCTTACACAGTTGTCACCCCCATGCTCAACCCCATCATCTACAGCTTGAGGAATCAGGAAGTCAAGCAAAGCCTGAGGAGATGCATTGACAAGTGGTTACTTAGGAAGCAGATGGCCATATTTCCTCTGTCTAGGTGATGAATTCCTTGTAGCCGCACAGAACATAAGTGTTTATTAAAAAAAAAAAATAAATAGAATTTATGAATGATGTGAAATTCTTTTCAAAAAGATCTGTGATATTTTATCAATCCTTTGCTATTAAATACATAAAATATCTGGCATTTTTTACTCACTATCATAAAATAAATTATAGTTGTTGTAACTCCATCCTTGCAAACAAATAAGTAAAGCTGACACAGTGTAGCAATATTACTCAAATGGATTATAAAATTCTTATCCTTCCCCATCATTATACTTCTATGTCCATAAGTATATAAAGTCTCTGTCTTGGGAAAAAAAGAACTTTGTTTTCCTCTCTGCCAAAGTAAAAGTGATAGACTAGAACTTCTCACACACACACACATACACCCCCAAAAAAAAAAAAACCAACAACAAAAAAACCCCAACCCAACACCAAAACTCAATAATCAGTTTAGAAACCAGTTAGTACCTTATGATTGGAGGGGAGGAGCTGTGTGTCCTGGAATTGTCCCTCCTACTGATGGGAGAGATAAGATTCAAGTCTAGATGTGAGCTGATTTTTTTCCTCTCAGAACAAAGATTTCTTTCCCAAACTAGCTAGTAACTTACTCACTTTGAAACAGAAAGAATAAACTGAAACATTGCCAGCAAGCTGCAGTAGCTTTGATCTAATTAATTCTCATCTGATGTAGACTGAAAGGAAGCTATGGGAGGGAATTGTTTCTTAACTCATTGAACCTGATACTTTCTCTCAAACTTTTTCTGGCTTGCCAGATGAAGTGTTCAGTAAAACGAAATGTGACTTGTTTCTCTCTGCTTGCTTCCATTGAACTTCAAGCCCAATTCTGGTCTTGCTTACATCCAAGCAGCATTTTCTCTTCCAATTGGTGTAATTAATATCTAATGTTCAGTTCAGTACAGTTCAGTAAATCACTGTCTCTTAAACCAGAAGTAACAAAGGCACAAGGACAATTTTACAATTCCTGGTGTATTGAGTGTATGTGGCAAGGTTTTAGCAGTGGGGAACTGCAGCTCATGGAAAACCCATGCTGGAGATTTATCCTGAAGGATCACAGCTCCCAGAGAGGACCCACGCTGGAGCAAGTGAAAAGCATGAGGAGGAAGAAGCCACAGAGGCAAACTGTTATGAAGTGACAGTAAGCCCTCATTCCTCATCCCCCCCTGCGCAGCTTGGGGCTGGGGGGAGGTAGAAGATTTGGGAATGAAGAAATTAAGTTGAGCCTAGGACAAATAAGAAGGGATGGGGGAAAGGTGCTATCTGCGCTTATGTTTTATGCACATCCTTTATGAAGGTGCTGTTGAAGGCAGTGGGTTGTATGGGGCAATCTGTGTGATGATGATGATCTGTCAGTGTCATCTCTGTGTGTGTATCTCTGTGTGTGTGTCTGGGCTATGTGGTCAGCTTCACTGTTGGCTGAACCTGCAGACAAGAAAGTGGCAGCTGCATCTCTCAACCTGGGCAGAGACCC
The DNA here is from genome assembly GCA_033628505.1 of Tringa tobata. NCBI lineage: Eukaryota > Metazoa > Chordata > Aves > Charadriiformes > Scolopacidae > Tringa > Tringa tobata. The sequence goes on from JAHREE010000493.1 coordinate 31,687, forward strand.
CGGTTCCCTGGGCACTGCACTCGGATCCAGCAGCTGGGTAGGAGGATCCTGGGCCAGAGAAGCAGGAGAAGATGGTTGTGCTCTAACATCACTTCGCAGCCTGTTACAGCCTGTTATGATTTAGGAAACCACAACAATTTACTGTCATTCAGACAACTATTTCTCACCCCATGACCCCTCCCCAGCCAAGAGGCTGCTGCCATTCCACAGATCAGTTGGCCCAAGTGGCTCATACTTGCTTCAAGAGCTACTTGTCCACATTTATACTGGCTTGGTGATTCCCTGACTTTGTACGTACCCTAGCCTTTTAGACAAAAAGACTCTGCCTGACTATCAGCATTGTTCAACAGTTCTTTGACTTGTGTTTGCTGTGAGGCATATGGGGAAAAATTAGGGTTATTTTCTGCTTTTTAATATTTTTGCTTGTCATTCTTTTACTTTAGAGTGTCAATTTTTGGTGCTTCTTGATCCAATTAACAGGAAGGTGCTCTGATATATCTTTCAGGTGCCCAGGGATACTGTTCTATCTACAACTTTTCTCCCCTCATTCTTTGGGTCAATAATAGCTTGAAGGACACCACCAGAGTAGCCTGTACAATATATCACTCCAATATGGCTCCTCTTTAGACTTGAGATATTTAAGTGATTTTTTAAGATTCCTTAAGAGTTCATAGATAATAAAATGGATGTGTGGCTCAAAATGAAGCAGAGCTTATCATGGAATCACAGAATGGTTAGATTCCCCATTTTTCTCCCCAAACCTTACAGTTTATTTCCTGATTCTGTGGGGGTGCAAGATTATGCCGGAGTGGATTACACTATCTGGGATATTTACCTCTGGTGCTGTGATGGCTCCTAAGTTTCTGTTGCTAATTTTGTGATGTCTAGCACTCAAAGTCATGGGAATAGTGATGGGATGGGACTCAGTACATCTTGTTTGTTAAGGGAGTTCGTTAAGGCTCCATTCGGTTTCGGTTCTTATTGTGATGCAGACTTGTGACAACCCCAGGCCAAGCCATTTTTGCAGTTCCCCCCCCCAAGTTACATATGCATAGACAAAGCAAAGTGGAGACAAAGCTGAGCCAGATGACAACTCTCTGCATCTCACCTATTGTGCTCTGAAACCAGTTTGGCTGGGTGCTCCCATAAACCACCAACACCCCCAAGTGGATCCCTTACTCACAACAGATCGCATGTGATTGATTGCATGCTCAATTAATACTAATTAAACATTGCTAATCCATATAGCTACTTAATTATTATAAACTTTTTATAGATAATTCCATTAGATATAAACCATTGTCCAAGCCTGAGACTAAGATTGGACCTAGCAACACCTAGGCCCCATAAATTGTTTAGAAAGCAAGAAGGTCCACTCTGAACCTTGTGACTCAACAAGGGGGCCTTCCTTCCCCTTTGCATCTCCAGTCTCTGTGTGAATCATTCTATTCAATTCTAACTCAATTTTCCTTTGTGTGTTTCTTCCATGCAGTAATTAACAAGGTGAACATTGCCATCAAACTTATTGAACCTTGGTAAACCACTGTTAAACTTTGTTAAATTCCATCAAATTTTATGAACTCTGTCAAATTATTATTTTACCTGAATAAAACATATTGCTTCTTTCTTTTGAGTGAGGTGCATTTCATTCATCAGCAACAGTTGGTATATCTTATAGTCAAGTGAAAGAGTTTGAAAACCCATCTTCAAAATGTTCTAAAATGTTATTCATTTTTTGATAATAATACACATGTAATCATTTTTGGTACCTAAAAGTATTTTTCATCATAACTGGGTGTGCAGGTAATTTTACAAGAACAGTACCAGAGGGAACTGCAACTGTCACTGGATTTGCAATGCAGTTGTGTTTCTGAAGACAGTGAGAGGGTTGATTTTTATCACTGACAGCTTCACCTATCACAAGTCCTAACAGAAACAGTTGAAGACACACAGTCCACAAGATACTTGATCACAAAGATAATGTTGTTCAGTTTCCTTTAACAGATCAACCCCTATTAGAAAATGTTTATTAAGTTCATTTGTAGCATATTAATTTAACAACTTTAGACTTGAATGAAAAGCAAGAATTCCCTGTTGCATCATATGCTCATTAAAAACTTGAAGTCCAGCAAAACTCTTTCTCAAAGGCCATTTTTCCTATTAGCCACCTGATGACTGTACAGAGCATTACCATCAAGAAAAAGCTTGTTACACTTTGCTCAGTCAATCAAGCCCTTGGGTAAAAATAACACAGTGTGAAGGGTAATCACAGTAGTAAAGTTTCTGAAGTTTTAATGGGCCCTCCTGAGGCTACTAGCGATGGCGCTGCTGCAGAAAGCCTAAGTGCCTCCCCTGGGGGGCTGATCAGAGCAGAAAATAAGAGCATGGTTACAGGAAAATTAAGGAAGGAACAAAGGAAGTGTGTTAAGGAGGAAACTAAGGAAGTGTGGGCTGAATGAGGGGACACTGAGGTGGACTGAGAACTGGCTGTGTGACAGAACCCAAAGGGTAATGATTAATGGAGCAGGTTCAAGCTGGAGGCCTGTAACCAGTGGTGTCCCCCAGGGGTCAATAGTTGGTCCAGTCCTGTTCAACATAGTCATCAGTGACCTGAACGAGGGGACAGAGTGTATCCTCAGCAAGTTTGCTGATGATACCAAACTGGGAGGGGTGGCTGACACCCCGGAGGGCCGTGCTGCCATCCAACGAGACCTGGACAGGCTGGAGAGCTGGGCAGAGAAGAACCTCATGAGGTTCAACAGGGAAAAGTGTAGGGTCCTGCACCTGGGGAGGAAGAATGTCAGGCACCAATACAGGTTAGACGTGGACCTGCTGGAGACAAGTTCCGAAGAGAAAGATCTGGGGGTCCTGGTAGACAGCAAAATGACAATGAGCAAGCAGTGTGCTCTTGTGGCCAGGAAGGCCAATGGAATCCTGGGCTGCACAGGGAAGAGTGTGCCTAGTAGGTCAAGGGAAGTCATTCTTCCCCTCTACTCTGCACTGTTGAGGCCACAACTGGAATATACTGCATCCAGTTCTGGGCTCCCCAGTTCAAGAGGGACAGGGAACTACTGGAGAGAGTCCAGCGAAGAGCAATGAAGATGATTAAGGAATTGGAGCATCTCCCTGATGAATAAAGGCTGAGAGAGCTGGGACTCTTTAGTCTGGAGAAGAGAAGGCTGAGGGGAGACCTTATCAATGCCTATAAGTATCTAAAGGCTGGTTTGAAGGAGGAGGGAGCCAGACTCTTTTCAGTAGTTGCCAGTGAGAGGACGAGAGGCAACGGGCACAAGTTTCCTCAAATATGAGGAAAAACTTCTTCACAGTGAGGGTGCCAGAGCCCTGGAACAGGCTGCCCAGGGAGGTCGTGGAGTCCCCTTCTTTGGAGATTTTCAAGACCCGCCTGGATGCAGTCCTGAGTAACATGCTCTAGCTCTGGGCAATCCTGCTTCAGCAGGAGAGTTGGACTAGATGATCTCTATGGACCCTTCCAACTCTGAAAATTCAGTGAAATTCAGTGACATAATTTCACCAAGCAGCCTCTTTGATGTGTCCTGTCAAAGAAAGAGGCTGAGTGCTGATCCAGAGCAGGAGCTTTTCAGGCCTCATCTGCCTCTGGCTTCTTTCTGATCAGTGTGAAGCATGCAGAGGAGACACTCAGGCTGCTGGGAGGCTGCAGCGGCTGCACAGCAAAGGTGCCTGAGCAAAGGTGTTAGTCTGGCCCACACATCACTGTTGTCCCAGCCTTGGGACTGCCTTCCTCCCCTGTGTGCCCCAGGCTCAAACACTGCTGCTCAGTCCTGCAACACAGCCCTTTTCCTGATATCCCTCTGGACAAGCCAGCAGGCCCTTGGCAGTCCAGCCACATAGAGATGGTACCCAGACTCTCCACACCACCTCTCCTCCTGCCCCAGATCATATCCCCACCTCAACAGACCCCATTGCTTCAGTGGTGCCTCATAAGCTGCCCCTGCAACCCCTGAATTTCCACTCTCTGCAGAGCATTCCCCTAGCTTTCCAGATATGGATGGGTGCTCTTCAGCCAAGAAGAGCATCTTCTCTCTGGTTGTGACAGCTTGCAGGTCCCAGTTGTTCCAGCCCTGCCATCTAGCTTTGCTCAGTGGGTCCCCAAGTTCCGACGCTCAGTGTCATACCCTCTTCCCCATCCCACAGCCTTGAGCAATTCCCTGAAATGCTCTCCCCTCTCATCTCCCCACCACTGCAATACTCATCCAGCTCACCCATTACCCCTAACTGAACTGCCATCACTCTTCCACAAGTGTCCCCAGTGGGAAGTTCAATGGAAATCATTCTGTCCAATGGTCATTGTAAAGATTTTATGTCCGAGATCAAGCTATGAGTTCTTCTCTACTGAAGAGAGCTGTTTTAACAGTAAAATGCACATGTAGTCATGACATGAGTGTTGCTCTGTAACTGTCTAAAAGTAGAGAGAAACATATTTTCACAGTGTCTTTAGGTCTGGTTTCATGAACCTTAGGGTTGCACACATCTACACATCACAATATCTAAGACAGAACCAAGTGAAACCCGGTCTATTTCACCGAAAAATGAAGACATAGCTTGAAATGCATAAACAGAAAGGAGGAAGGTGTATTTCAAGTTAGACTAAATAATTAGCTCATCTTCTACAGATGCTAAAGATTTCTTAACTAAGATAAGAAGGCAAGGTAGCATGGGAAAAAGAACTAGAGGGGAGAGGGGCCCAGGAGAGCTGGGTGGTATTTAGGGATTGCCTCCTCCAAGCTCAGGAGAGGTGCATCCCAAAAAAGAAGTCGGGCAGAATAGCCGGCAGGCCTGCATGGATGAGCAAGGAACTGCTGGGCAAGCTCAGGACCAAGAGGGAGGCCTATAGAGGGTAGAAGCAGGGAAAGATGGACTGGGCAGAATACAGAGAAACTGTCAGAGTCACCAGAAACCAGATCAGGCAAGCGAAAGCCCAGGCAGAACTAAATCTGGCCAGGGATGTGAAAGATAACAAGAAAAACTTCTATAGATATATCAGGGATAAAGGTAAGATGAGGGAAGCTGTGGGTCCCCTCCGGAGGGAAGTGGGAGACCTGGTCACCCAGGATGCAGATAAGACTGAGATATTGAATGACTTTTTTGCCTCAGTCTTCACTAGCAGGGGCCATGGCCACACTGCAGAAGATACGGAGAGCAAGTACAGGGGCTCTGAGAATGAAGAACCACCCACAGTACAAGAAGATGAGGTTCGTGACCTCTTAAGGAACCTCATGGTGCATAAGTCCATGGGACCTGATGAAATCCATCCACGGGTCCTGAGAGAACTGGCAGATGAAGCTGCTAAACCCCTCTCCATCATTTTTGAGAAATCGTGGCAGTCTGGTGAAGTTCCCACTGATTGGAAAAAAGGAAACATAACTCCAATTTTCAAAAAAGGAAACAAAGAAGACCCGGGGAACTACAGGCCAGTCAGTCTCACCTCTGTGCCTGGCAAGATCATGGAGCAGATCCTCCTGAAATCTTTGCTAAGGCACATGGAAAACAAGGAGGTGATTGGAAACAGCCAACATGGCTTCACCAAGGGCAAATCGTGCCTGACGAATCTGGTGGCCTTTTACAATACTGCCACAGACTTGGTAGACAAGGGCAGAGCAACTGACGTCATCTACCTGGACTTATGCAAAGCATTTGACACTGTCCCGCATGACATCCTGGTCTCAAAACTGGAAACTCATGGATTCGATGGATGGACCACTCGGTGGATAAAGAGCTGGCTGGATGGCCACGCCCAAAGGGTTGCAGTGAATGGCTCAATGTCCAGGTGGCAGCCAGTAACGAGCGGTGTTCCGCAGGGGTCAGTATTGGGACCAGTACTATTTAACATCTTTGTCGGAGACATGGACAGTGGGATAGAGTGCACCCTCAGCAAGTTTGCTGATGACACCAAGCTCGGTGGCACAGTTGACACGCTGGAGGGAAGGGATGCCATCCAGAGGGACCTGGACAGGCTGGAGAGGTGGGCTCGTACAAATTGCATGAGGTTCAACCAAGCCAAGTGCAGGGTCCTGCACCTGGGACGTGGCAACCCCAGGCACAAATACAGGTTGGGTGGAGAATGGCTGGAGAGCAGCCCTGAGGAGAAGGACTTGGGAGTGCTTATGGACAAGAAGTTCAACATGAGCCGGCAGTGTGCGCTGGCAGCCCAGAGAGCCAACCGTGTCCTGGGCTGCATCAGGAGAAGTGTGGCCAGCAGGTCTCGGGAGGTGGTTCTGCCCCTCTACTCTGCACTTGTGAGACCCCACCTGGAGTACTGTGTCCAGCTTTGGAGTCCTCAACACAGAAAGGACATGGACCGTCTGGAACAGGTGCAGCGGAGGGCCACAAAGATGATCAGAGGGATGGAGCACCTCTCCTATGAAGACAGGCTGAGAGAGTTGGGATTGTTCAGCCTGGAGAAGAGAAGGCTTCGGGGAGACCTTATAGCGGCCTTTCAATACCTGAAGGGAACCTATAGAGGAACTGGAGAAGGACTCTTTGACAAGAAGTGCAGTGATAGGACAAGGGGAAACAGTTTAAAATTGGAAGAAAAAAGATTCATATTGGATATAAGGAAGAAATTTTTTACTATGAGGGTGGTGAGACACTTTAACAGGTTGCCCAGGGAAGTTGTAGATGCCCCATCCCTGGAAGTGTTCAAGGCCAGGCTGGATGGGGCCTTGAGCAACCTGCTCTAGTGGGAGGTGTTCCTGCCCATGGCAGGGGGGTTGGAACTCGATGATCTTTGAGGTCCCTTCCAACCCTAACCATTCTATGATTCTATGTTTCTATAATTCTATAACTCAGAACATGTAGAGAAAATTTCTGGTCGGTATGTGCCAGCCTATACATCTCTTCTTGGGTTACATCTATTCTTATTAGATTAAGTTCTCACAAAGAGCAATGTATCATTATTGTTACAATTGTTGAAAAAGCAGCCAAAGACACACACACAAAAAATAAATAAATCCGGCGTTCACAAAATGTGATCAGTGCTAATCCTGTACCGTGGGTATCCACAGAAGAAAGCTGAGGTCTTATGCAGGGTTTTATCTATCCATGATCCACCAGAAAATGATAGGCATCTGATACCTGAATATCCCCCTTCCTTGGCTTCCTGACAGCCAGTTTGTTCTGAGGACTATATGCCTGCCTCGTGTGAGGCCTAGCAGGTAGGACACTGTTTTCTTGAACTGTCTGACTCATACACTCTCTGCAACTTCCTTGGGACCAGAATCTTCAGGGAGATGGTACAAAATGGTCTCTAACTAATATCCTCATCCTGGTTGTCAAGGCTTGGCGTGTTCCTAAATCCTCACCAGCCCACCTAGCACCTATCATTCTGCATTTTCTAAAACATTTCAGTGACATCTTTCGATTTTTTTTTATATTTTTTAAATTTCCCTATTTAGGAAGTTTCACAATGTTTCCATGTCAGCAGGAAACAGCTTTTTTTCCCCCCTCCCAATTAAAAAAATGTTCTTCAGTTGTAGATTTCAAATTTCTGTTGGATAGAGGTTTCTATTTCATTGGGTCTATCATTTTTTTCTTAAATGAAATAGGAGTATCAATTTAGGTTGTATGGATTTTAAGCTCTACAATAAACATTTCGGTTAAAGAATCTCTGATTTTTCTGCCTATTTATAATTTATTCCTGTTCTCGGGGGAAATAATTTCAGAAAAGAGAGAAAGAAATATGTCACATTTATAGGATATTAGGTTTTCTCCTGTCCAAAAACCTAAATCGTATCTTTCCAGATTAAAACTTCGTTAGAAAAATAGTAAAGCTCTGGCATCCATGATTATTCCCAAAACATATATGCACAGAGGGAGATAAGCAGAAGGAATGGGACTATATGGCAATGTACAGCATATATTGGAGGACATGAAAGAACTTTAGCAAACACAGTGAGGATACTGTTAGAAAAGATGATGTCAGATATCTACTTAAGGATGAGATGACTCACATCCAAGAACTGACCATGTCTTTTTATTGGCTATAAAAGGAGTGTTTTAAACTGGAAGAGGGTAGATTTAGGTTTGATATTAGGAAGAAATTCTTCACTCTGAGGGTGGTGAGACACTAGCACAGGCTGCCCAGAGAAGCTGTGGCTGCTGCATCCCTGGAGGGGTTCAAGGCCAGGCTGGATGGGGCTCTCAGCAACTTGGTCTGGTGGGAGGTGTCCCTGCCCATGGCAGGGGGTTGGAACTTGATGATCTTTAAGGTCCCTTCCAACCCAAACCATTCTGTGATTTCAGTGCTAAATTTCACCTAGCTAAAAACAGCCCAAATGAACCCTGTACTAGTCTAAATCAAGAATACAATTTCTGCCTTGTCCCATATCATTTTAATACAGGGGAAAAAAGAAATGAATTAGAAATGCCTCTCCATTCATTATAAAAGAAGACAACTACTTTAGATAACAATATTCAAGCATTGATTCAGGTGTCCAAGCAGAGGCATCTTGTGCCATTTAGGGTGACCGAGGACATCACTGACATCAGTACAGCGTTGATAGGCATGACACAGATCCTACAAGAATCTGCAGGATCCCTTAGTGTACCTTAATGAACTAGCAGCGCATACCCATGTTTAGGCAGTTCTTTCTGCCTTTCAGAAGAGATGCCTACTGTCTAGATGGAAAGACATAAGGAGTGGCTAAGACTTAAGGGTTGAAGTGCAAGATCCTCATGGATATTGTAATGTATTCTTAGATATAAAACCTGGATATGCAAGCTCTGAGCTAGTCATCTTGTCCCCCTTTAGAGTCAGTGATATAAAGAGTAACTCTGATCTATGTGGTGTGTAGACCATCAGAACAAACCAGAGAAGTCTGTTTCTAAACAATCATCATAAAGGAAGCCCAGGGAACCAGCATAGCTGATCAGCTGAACTTTCAGATATAAAGCTAGTGCTTATGAACCCTGGTGTCTGTTGACATGGGGAAACAATGCAGAGGACTATCTCACACCACTTTATTTATATCATGGGAACTATTGGGAAGGAAGGAGGAGGAAGAACTGTTATAGTGTAAAATGTGAAATAAAGGAGGGCTGTGAGGACTGGGAAAGGTGTGATTGTAGTACACAATTGGCAGCATAGGATTGCAGCAGCTAAGGACAGCTGCTGCTGTCCACTTTTCTGTGGAGTGGTTATTAGAAAACAACAGCATGCTAGGTTTGAAGGAAGGATTATTAGATGGCACAATAAGTGGGGAAGAATATTGGTGTAGTGGGCTAAGGGGCATAAATTCCCTGCCCTCAGCAAGATGGGAGTGGTAGAAAATAGCATGAGGAAGCTCATGGGTCTAGATAAATACAGGGAGGTGGCTTATCAATTAACACTATGGGCAAAATAGATTCAAGTTGGGGAAAATTAATTCAACTTATGGCCAAGTAAAATACATTCAGGTAGTCAGAAACAAAGATGAGCTTTAAAGCACATTTCATCCCCACTTTCCCAGGCTCAACTTCACTCCTTTGATCTAGGCTCCTCTGCTCCCCACCCCAAGCAGTAGTTGGGGGCTGGGGAGATTAGGGTCAGCACATAGCAACTTCTCTCTTCCACTCCTTCTGTCTCGCTTCTCTTCTCTGCCATGGGTCCTCCATGGGCTGCAGCTCCTTCAAGAATATCCAGCTGTTCTGATGTGGGTCCTCTGTGGGCTGCAGAGAATACCTGTTCAGGCACCATGCACGTCCTCCTTCTCTGACCTTGGTGTTCCTTCTGCTCTCTCTCACTCTTTTTGTTCATGTCTCTTGTCTCTGTCTGGCATCTTTTGCTCTTTCTAGATTATGTTTTCACAGGGGTGCCACCAGCTTGGGTTCAGTTATGTTCTGCAATGTATGCATTGTGGAGCACAAGACAGCCCTTGGCCCCTCTCCACAGAGGTTACCCTGCAGCCCCTGCTATCAAAACCCAGACATGTATACCCAATACAAGAAAGAATAGCAATCTAAATGTAATATAGAAGAGAACTTAGTTCAAAATAATATTTCTTATATTAATTTTACCATAGCTAAGGAGATCACAGTTAGACTTTCTAAGTTTATGACTCATACCTAGGATCTTTCTACAGCTTAGGGAAAGAAATAAGCACCTCCAGAGAGTGACTTGCCCATACTGACTGAATCACATGTCTGGGAATGAGATAAACCATGCATGGAAAAAGTATTTGTGGCTTTCCACTGATTTCTGAGGAACACCACAGCCCCAGCATTGGCACTGCTTTTCTTTCTCAGTTGTCCAAACTTAGCAAAAAAGGTGGTCACCCCTTCCACCTATGAGTTCTCAGTTTCTTCCTGATCCCTAAATAGTTGGTGAAGGGACAATGGCGGTCCAGTGGAGTTATGTAACAGAGCCAAAACACCTGCATTACAAACTTTTAACTGCCAAATTTAGGTGAGATTTGACCCATGTTGTCCTATCATAGTGAGCAAAGATTCATGTCATGTAATTCATCATCATATAAGTGATGCCTGAAAGTCTAATTCAAGTGAGTCTTCAAGTGAGATGGACGTTCCTTCCTTGGCAAAGCCCTTCTCTTTCCATGAGCTTCAAAGGTAGCCCTAGCTAATGTCATGAAAACACACAGCAACCTTTAATTCTCAGATTCCTCCCTGTAGAGTCTCTATAGCAGTATGGATGTCTTTATCATCTTTGTCCCAAGGGAAGCATTGCCAGCATCCACACTGCTCAAGGTGGCTCCTAAGGAAGCCATACCTGTTCTCTGGGCTTGTGGTGCAGCCTGGCTTTCACCTACACTGCTGCAAGTTCCCTCTGACATGGGCAAACCAAGCACAAGCATCCCATGGCACTGGTGAAGCACTGGGACATCCATGACATCTTCACAAGGTAGGCAGAAATGACCTGTTCCCTAGGAGAGACCTACATGCTTTCAGAGCAGTAGTAGGCACAACCTAGGAAGTATCCCCACAGCACCTAAAGGACACTGTATCTCTACATTCAGGCAGCTGAATTTTTCCACACAACATGGCACTTGGCCAGGGTCCTCTTCTGTGCCCCATGTAGCGATACCCATGTCAAGACATGGGGCTATTCTGTGCCCCATGTGTCTATAGCCATAAGACACAGTTTTTCTTCTTAGGGCTTTTGATTTCTAAGTGACTGAAATAATAAGAAAACATGACAAAGTTGTTTTGAGTTTAATCAAGATTATTTTGGGGTGTACTTACATTTTGGTTTTACAAGGGTTTTTTGACGAAGTCCAGAAAGCATATATTTTTCCCCAAATAACCACCTAGCTCCACTTGTGACTAGATAAATTGCTATATCCATGACCATATACTTGTTGTGGAAATCACCTACAACACTTCATATTTTTATATTCTGGTAAAAAAAAATAAAAGATTCACAAAGCATAGATCTTGAAATGTCATTTATATAAACCCATAAATGCCTGGACTTCTTTCCTCAGGGTTCCTCTGACTTCTTTGTTTCTTAAGGTATAGATAAGTGGATTCACCATGGGTGTCACTACAGTGTAGAAGACAGAGAACAACTTGTTAAAATCTGTGAGGTTATAAGTTTTTGGTAACATATAGACAAGGATGAGAGTTGTATAAAAAATAGTGACCACAATGAGGTGAGAGGAGGATGTAAAAAATGCTTTTTGCCTCCCTGTAACAGAAGGGATTCTCAGGATGCTGCTGATGATTAAAATATAGGATGCTATAGTGAAAAGAAAGGGCAGCACAGTACACGTAGCAGACATCAAAGATGTTACAGCTTCTATCAGAAATGTGTCACTGCAGGAACATTTTATCACAGGGGTGAAATCACAGAAGAAATGGCCAATGTCCCTGCGATCACAGTACACCATTTGTGACATCAACAGTGTGATAACAAAGCTGATCATGAAACCACTTACCCAGGCCCCTGTGGCTAGTGCTATGCAAAGCTTATGATTCATTAGGGTGACGTAATGTAAAGGTTTGCATACTGCTAAGTATCGATCATAAGACATCACTGCCAGGAGATAACACTCTACCCCAACTAGAAAAGCAAATATGAAAAACTGCATCAGGCAGCTGCTGTAGGAAATACTTCTATCATCTGTCAGGAGGCTGGCCAGCAGCTTGGGCAGGATGGTGGAGCTGGAGCACATCTCCAAGAAGGATAAGTTACTGAGGAAGAAGTACATTGGGGTGTGGAGATGCTGATTAGCCACCACCAACATGAGGATGAGAATGTTCCCCATCATTGTCACCATGTAGATCACCAGAAAGAGCAAGAAGAGAGGAACTTGAAGGTCAGGTAAATCACCAAATCCTAGGAGGATGAATTCTGTAATGTTGGTTTGGTTTTGCTTTTCTGTAGTTGACATCATGCTGAATCTTGGGGAAAGAAAATAAGATGTTATACAAAAATTTAAAAATTCTTCTCCATGCATGGTTGTAAAGAAACTCTATTCAAATTAATTATTGGATCCAATCTCTATGTCCTGATAACTTATTTAAAATTCCAACTCTTAAAGCATTTCAGTAATATTTTCTATAAAAACCGAAATTGTCTTATCTCAGTTTCAACCACAGTTGGTTCACCTTAGGGACAAGACTGTTTTCTTCTTTTCTAAGAAGTATGGATAACTACATGCCATTTTTTGGCTTCATGTACTGGATTGTTTTCCTTTCTTGTAGAGGAATACCCTACTTCTTAATTTTATGCTCTAGATACATGTTTATATACTTACACTCTTTTGCAGATCACCCAGCCATGCCAAAATGGGGAAAGGCGTTCAAAACTACCTGCACCTAAACTGTTATTAGCTTGTGGTCACATCAGATCAGTTTTTGTAACCAGACAATCTTCACAAAAGTTTTCCGCATCTGGGGTGACCTAGTTGATTTACAAGGTACGGAAATTTTAGGCATGGGGAGGACTGTCAATGCAGTTTGTTTGGTTTGTTCAGTGTCTTGTCACTTAAAAACTACTGGGGCATTCAGATAAAGCTGTGACTGGCATAAAAAAATCATGTCAGTAACTGATGAACCTTATAGTTGGACACTTATTTCCACTGATAGAAAGACAGAAAACCAACTCAGAAATTAATCTTCTCATCAGTTTTTCACTCACTTTCTTCCCAAGTCTGCATGCTCTCCTTTGTCAGGCTTACCCCCATGGTATCCAGTTGCAGACTGGGGTCTCTCAGACACCTGCCCACATCATGTTGTGGGATGCAGCACAAATTCTGCAGACTGAGAATTCTTATCATCTTTATATGAAACGCAGGACCTTGATCTTCCCAAGTGTTTGCTTTGTCTTTAAATCTCCATATGTACTGGAGCCAAGACAAACTCAGAAGTCCCATATGACTCATTATATGCTCTTGAGTATGAACACAAAATCCCCTTTGATAGTTTTACTAATGGTAATTTTGAATAATTTATTGGTTAGGTAGAATCTTCCCAATAACATTCTTGATTAAAGTTTATAATATGTTAACACTGCACTGAAATTTACTAATAAATTTTGCTTTCTCCATCCCCCACATGTATTATTTCCAATTATATTCCATTTTCCAAGGCACCTACATACCTAATGAATACACTGTGAGTTGGGAATCTGTTATACCAAATAAGAGGGGACTGTGTCACAACCTATGTGAATGTGTCTTTACAAAATGTCTTTGACGCCAGCACTCATATATGGCATGAGGGGATGCAGTAGCATTTCAGAGAAGAACCACTGCTGGACCAAGCTGCAGTTGGTGCTTTCTACAATTGAATTTCTGATCTGAAACAGATGATGAGGTGAACTACTGTGTCAACTTTGCCCAAGTTCCCTCACAGAAAACCAAAGTTCCAGAAAGAAGAAGAGAAACACAGAAGGAGGTGTGCTGTGAGGGCGGACCAGGACCCCAGGGTGAAAGAGAGTAGGCCAAGTCAGTGGTCCAAATAGACTGTTAGACTGGATGCCCTGGTAGATACCAAGCCCTACCAACTTGATCTCTTTCTACCAACTGAATCTCTTTCTATGACTGTGTGACTCGCCTTCTTAATGCGGGGAAGGCTGTGGACGTTGTCTACCTGGACTTTGGTAAGACCTTTGACACTGTCCCCCACAGTGTTCTCCTGGAGAATCTGGCGAACCGTGGCATAGACAAGTGTACTCTTCACTGGATAAAAAAACGGCTGGGTGGCCATGCCCAAAGAGTTGTGATTCATGGGGCAAAATCCAGCTGCTGACCGGTCACCAGCGGTGTCCCTCAGGGCTCAGTTTTGAGGCCAGTCTTGTTCAATATCTTTATGGATGATCAAGACAAGGGGATTGAGTGCACCCTTAGGAAGTTGGCAGATGACACCCAACTAGGTGGGAGTGTTGATCTGCTTGGGGGTCAGAAGGCTCTACAGAGGGATCTGGACAGGTTGGATCGATGGGCCAAGGCCAATGGGATGAGGTTTAATAAGGCCAAGTGCCAGGTCCTGCATTTCGGTCGCAACAACCCCAGGCAGCGCTACAGGCTGGGGGCAGAGTGGCTGGAAAGCTGCCCAGCAGAAAAGGACCTGGGGGTGTTGGTGGACAGCCGGCTGAACATGAGCCAGCAGCGTGCCCAGGTGGCCAAGAAGGCCAACAGCATCCTGGCCGGTATCAGGAACAGCGTGGCCAGCAGGAGCAGGGCAGTGATGGTGCCTCTGGACTGGGCACTGGTGAGGCCTCACCTCGAGGGCTGTGTTCAGTTCTGGGCCCCTCACAACAAGAAGGACATTGAGCTGCTGGAGCGTGTCCAGAGGAGAGCCACCAAGCTGGTGAGGGGTCTGGAGAACAAGTCACACGAGGAGAGGCTGAGGGACCTGGGCATGTTTAGTTTGGAGAAGAGGAGGCTGAGGGGGGACCTCATTGCCCTCTACAACTCCCTGAAAGGAGGGTGTAGAGAGGTGGGGGTTGGCTTCTTCTCCCAAGGGAATAATGCCAGGAGCAGAGGAAATGGTCTGAAGTTGTTGCAGGGGAGGTTTAGATGAGATATGGGGAAGAATGACTTTCCTGAGAGGGTGGTCAGGCACTGGCACAGCCTGCCCAGGGAGGTGGTGGAGTCATGATCCCTGGAGGGATTTAAGAAACATGTAGACATGGCTCTTCAGGGCATGCTCTAGTGCCCAAGATTATTGGTTTGTGGGTGGGTGTGATGTGGTGGGGTGTTGTGTGTGTTGTTGGTTTGGTGGTTTTTTGCATTTTTTTTTTTTTGGTTGGTTGGTTTTTTGTTTTTTGTGTGTGTTTTGGTTTTGGTTTTCGTTTTGTGGTTGGAATCGATGATCTCAGAGGTCCCTTCCAACCATAATGATTCTGTGATTCTGTGAAAGTGCTTTCTTTGCATTCTTCAATGTAGGGA
Organism: Tringa tobata; assembly: GCA_033628505.1. NCBI lineage: Eukaryota > Metazoa > Chordata > Aves > Charadriiformes > Scolopacidae > Tringa > Tringa tobata. The sequence continues at coordinate 47,055 of JAHREE010000493.1, forward strand.
GAGTCCATCACTGTCTGGGCTAGAACCCAAATCTCTTGAGCGCTTTTTCCACTTGGCTTCAGTGTCAAACACATGGCAAGTATCAGGCACAGGATATAAACAGGCCAGGAATTCAAAACAGTTGAGGTGTCATATTTTTTCCTATAATTTGGACCACAATTTTTTGTCCGACAATAGACTGAGTTGGTTCCAATAATTAAGCTGTTCACATGCAGCATGCACCTTCTTAGCAATGCTTATGTTTTCTGCACCTAGCATTGGTGACCTGGGAGTGAGAAAAGACAGTACCTAGCATGAGCATCCAGTGTCAGGTCAGATGCACTAGGGTCAGTGCACTTGTCTGAATGATCTGTTGTTATTGATGTTGTCTTCCAAAATTAAAGGGAGAAAAACACCTATTTGTTGTTTCCACTGAGAGTCAGTGGACACTTCTTTCCCACTGTTAGCTTCCCAACATAACATCCCCAAGGTAATCGATGAGCTCCAAGGGACAGAGGTCCTTCAGGTCCTCAGAAGAGGCCACCTCAGGAAAGCATTTCAAAGCCATAGACTTGGCTTTCTTATTCAGTCTTTGGCAGTTCAAGACTTTGGCCAGTCTGATCATGCTCAGGCAGTTGTCAGGAGTCAGCTTGTCTTGGAGGTAGGCAGAGCAGGCCTCAAACAGCTTAGTGTACTGCAGCATGGAGGCCGTCTCCAACAGGCATGGGACATTCTCAGCGGATATAAGAATCTCCCCTGTGTAAACGTAAAGGATAATCTGATCCAAAATCTCAGCATCGATGCCCTTCAGGATGACTTTAGCCTGACGACTCTCTCTGAAATCATTGCAGAACATCGCCTTGAAGTACAGACTGCTGGAAGCCAGCACATTTCGGTGGCAGGGGATTTCGAAGCCCCCGGAGCAGAGGGTAACATCAGTCAGCATCCCGCTCTGCGCAGAGTATTCAGCTGCCTCAGCAGTTCGGAGGAGAAGTCCTGGTCTTTGAAGAGAAACTCCTCAGTGGATCCCTCCTCCATCTTGGGGATGTTAGCTTCCCAAACACTGAACACACCTTTTTTTATCCATGATAAACAACGTTGCAAATAACGAACTGAGTCCTCATGAACAATTGACATCTAAACTCAAGCATCGAATTTTAGAAGTCCCCATTTCACATGTCTCCTGAGCAATGAGCTTAACTGAACTGCCTAAACATAGGCATCTAGGACTATTTCAGATGTCCAAAAATGTCATAACTCCAACTACCACTACAGAAAGGATCTCCTATAGGTCCTATGCCATAGCATTGTTGTGCGGATGTCTGTGATACCCTAGAGTATATGAAATAGTATTTGGCTCTTTTACTTGGCACATGAATCTCACTGTAGGTTAATCAGTTGGATAGCTTTCCAGGCCATATTGACCAAATTGCCATAGACTATTGCCCTGGTTCCAGCAAGGATAGGTTCCAGCCAGGATCTAGCAGGGACACAGGTATTCCATCTCTGTGAGCCATGCCCAGAGGGTAGCTGGGAGCTGGCCAGGGAAGGGGGGACAGGAGCAGCTGGGGAGCGGGCTGTGGTGTCCCGGGTGCAGTCAGTGAGTGGTGGTATCATAATTGGGTTTGTATATTCCTTTATCCATGTTACTGCTGTGGTTTTCTTGTTCCCTTTGCTGTTTTGTTAAACTGTCTTTGTCCCAACCCATGAGTTTTGCCTTTTTTCCTTGTGGTTCTCCCCTCACAGCCATGAAGAGGGCCTGAGAGAGCAGCTGCTATGTGGTTCTTTGTTGGCGTCTCAGGTTAAACCACGACGACTATAAATGGGAGCTTAGACATCACAATCATGTGTACAGGCCTACATGGTGGAAACGGAAATGTCAAGTGTTTGATTCTGGGACTGAGTGCAGGGTTCAGCTACTTGAACATAGATTTTGTTCTGTCTGGGATTTCTGCAGACTGATGGCAGATGTGACACAATAGTTGCTATAGATCTGAATCCTTCTGAGCAAAATGGAAACAAGAAAAGAAACCCAAATGAACCTAAAATGGCACTGGACAAACAGGTTTAAGTAAATTAATCCAATTTCCAATATGCATAATATAGCTTGAATTTCATGGAAGAGAAATACTTATTGCTAATGCCCATGATGGCTGGCTGCCTGGTATTTCAACTAATCTCATAGCCCAAAAGCAAATTGAAATGTTAATAAATCCATCAGGAAGATGCTAGCTGTATTGACAAGATGCTCCTTGGTCTAAATACTGGTGGGACACCTGGTTAAAACAATATCCACAAGCAATTCAGAGTTGGGATTATGTGGTTACAATATGAATGCTTCTGAGGAATCATAATACATAAAAATCTTTGTTTTGTTCCCTCTTCCTTAATTCATAAGAGCACCAGATATAAGCCTTCTACGTATCTAAATGTAGGTCCTCACCTGAGATATGCAAAATCTCCTCCTGGTGGCCTGCCTTTTTTCCCCCAGCAGCAGATAATGCATTGTACATTGAACACAATGTGCACAGAACATCACTAAGGATAGGAACAGTACCTGGTTGAGTCCCTCTCAGCACCCATGAACCTTGCATTACTTTCCACCCCATGGCAAAGCTTATTAAGACAGATGGAAGAGAACCTGTGATGAATCATGCCACTTAAGGCACTATCCATTAGTAAGGGACCTGGGGGTAATAACTCTTTGTGCTACATTGCAGCTAGGACTCAAGTATTTTACTTAGCGGGCAAGTGCTGTAATCATTCTCAGGTTTAAAAAAAAAAGACAGAAGTCTCCTTAGATACTTAGAAGCTGGAGTCATCTCACTCAAATTTAGCCTCTTGTCCTGGTGTGAGGTAAAACAGAACCAGTTTTCTGTTCAGTGTTTTTACTTTTTAGCTAAGCCTCTTCTAACCCCCTGAAACTCTCTGAAATTAACACCCTATTGTGCAGAAACTGGTCAGTCTCAAAGTGATAAGACCTATGTTTATAGTTAATGCCAAGGAATGGTGTGCAGGGAAACTCTTGCTTATATTTATTGTTACAACAACCCACATCAGCTCACTTTGTTATGTGCCCTGCTGGAGAGTCAGAACTGGATCAGCATAGAGAGGTTGTACCTGTGGGGAGGAGCGGACAGAAGAGGTGACCCAAAACTGACCAACAGGGTATTCCATCCCATCCGTCTCATGCTCAGTATAAAAGCTGAGGGATCAAAGAGTCCGGTCTTTATTCAGTGGTTGGTGTCAGAGCAGAACTCCATCTGTTCGTCTGCCTTTGATCCTGATCCGTGCGTTCCTGACTCCAGATCTGGACTCCAGTTCCCATCTGTCACTGAGTTCAGCCTGGGATTTTCCCTGTGCCTGCCAGTGACATCATCATCGTCCTGAGAGCTCAATACTGGTTTTGTATATATATTTCATTATTTACTTTCTATTTTATTATTAATATTTTCATTAAAATTGTTTAGCTTCTTCTAAGCTCATGTCTCTCTCTCCTTCATTTCCTTGAAGAGAGAGGTTGGGAAGAGCATCTGTCATTCATCTCAGTGGCTGGTCTGGCCCAAACCATGCCACTATTTTAACTAGATATCTGGAATCAACTAGATATTCAGTGTAGCACTCTCAGTGGAGAGAGAGAGAGATGGACACTTTTGAGTGTTTCCATAGCCTCTTCAAGTGGGCAATTTTGGTATACTCACATTGCCCATTCTCTCTTCACTTTCCAGATGGAATTTGTAAATAGCTACCTAAGGCTAGGTACAAATTACTGTGTGTGAATTAATTATAGGAAGGCATTCTGGCACCAATAACAGTGATTTCTCTTCTAGTGTGTCTTGTCCTCCAAACTAAGGCCTGTAGGTGACATTCACATGCAGAGACCGTGGCATTGATGTAACTGAGACTATCTGGTTGAACACAAGCATTTTATTTCTACCATGGAACTGACAGAGCAGCTACTCAGTGGGAAACTAAGGGCAACCGATGTGAAAGCCAACGGATAGAGTTTGTATTTTTGAGACAGATTTATTCCATTTCATGTTAACAATCAAACATTCAGCGTTTGCAGTTCAGCACAGGCCAAAGTCACGGTGATAGATATTTCAGATTGTGTTGACTACACTCCCATGTAGCGGTGTTTGCATAGTACAACTTCCCCTTCTACTTTTTGGGGATTTCACTTTTTTCATATGGTCTTTGTATTTCCTCATGTGCTTAAGATTATTTTGTTTTCTTGTTGAGGCTCACGAAGCTGATGCAAAGTTGTGCTTTGCCAAGAGATATGTATTCATCAAGCTGTTTCCATCTGGCCTTGGAGAGTAAGCAGTCTGAACAAGATAATAATCTACCTGGCCTTCTGAAATGTAAGCTAGGGAGATGACATTAAAAACCAGGACCTGGAACAATCATCTCACTTATTTGTGACACCACAGCTAGGAACACAGCCACCCTGCAGAAAGAGAATATCGAGCAGCATCTCCAGAGGAAGACTGAAATAGCTGGCACTTGGGTAGTTCCCTGGCACTGAATCCAGATCCTAGTCAGTGTTAGAAACGTCTGTAGAACACAATGGTGACTTGATAGCAATGATGATCATCATAGTAATCTTTCGCTTAGTTGTCATCCTGTCTATCAATATAATTCTATCCAGGCCCAAAAGCAATAAAAATGTAGGCTAAGAAAACACTAATTCCAATCGAATGTACTGGAAAAGAATGGTTATTTATGTGCATATGAGGTTGATGACAACAACCTCTCCAAGGTTTTTGTTTACTCAATTATCCCCAGGGTGTTTCACTAGTCTCAGCTCTGAAAACGTTATTAAGGAGTGAGAGGAAGGGAAGAACACTCTATACCTGACAGAATGGGAAAGAAGAGTTAGTATATTCAGTTGAATAAAAATTAAAAAAACAAACAATCAAACAAACAAAAACAGGAAAATATGGAAATAATTGGGCAAGAGGGTCTTTGCCAAACACAGAGCTCTATTTATTTTTTCATGAGAAAATCAAGCTCTGAAAGAAAATAAAGATGGATACAAAACCTTGAGAAGTGAAAGATTTTTTAATTGGATTTCAGTGTTCCTGTGGCTTCAGGTAAGAAACAGCATTGGTCTGAAAGGTTTGTTGATTGACAGAGAAATGGGACACAATTCCAACATTTTCAGTTGTCAGATGTTGGCAAATTGACTAAAAATTGGGGTGCTGAATGAATAAAGGTTTAAAGGAAAATTTAAAATTAGATCTGTGGAAAGAAGTGTGTACGTCTTACGAAGTTACACTATCAGTTGTAAGTTATTGGATGGGTGTCCTGGTATGGCATTCACTGCTATAGTCATCTCCCTCTGGTGCCTAAATGTGGTGAGTAACATCAAAAAAGGAAGTGCAATCTGCATGGTAGAAGCTGACTAATATCTAAACTCCTGCTATTGTCAACGGAAAGAAATAGATAATTTCCTTAGATGATATGGGTCATACAAAGTAGACGTATAAAATATATTGGATGCATTACAGTCCAAAACTTTTACTTTTCTGTGCAAGCTATAAGAGAAGCCTGAGGTGAGTGTCTTATATGCAGATGTGGGGTAATGGCTTCAAGTTGCGCCAGGGGAAGTTCAGGTTGGATATTAGGAAACATTTCTTTACTGAAAGGGTTATCAGGCATTGGAATGGGCTGCCCAGGGAGGTGGTGGAGTCACCATCCCTGGAGGTATTTAAGAAACGTGTAGACATGGTTCTTCAGGGAATGGTCTAGTGCCCACGATTATTAGTTTGTGGTGGGGTGCTGTGTGGGTGGGTGATGGTTTTGGTTTGGTTGTTGATGTTGTGTGTTTAGGTGGTGGTATGTGGTTTTTTGGTGTGTGGTGTTGGTTTGGTTTTTTGGTTTTTGGTTTTGGTTTTGGTTTTTTTTTTTTTTTTTTTTTTTGCTGGTTGGACTTGATGATCTCTGAGGTCCCTTCCAACCACTACAATTCTGTGATTCTGTGATTCTATGTTCCAAGTTAGATGGTTCAAATAGATGCTGCTAAATTGGAGTGCTAGATCTGGGAAGACAATGGGCTGGAAAAAAAGCCCAAAGTTGCATTTGTAATAGAGGATGTGTTTAGGGAACCTCAGAGCTGAAGATTGTCCCCCTCAGTCTGTGAGGGGTCGTGGTTGGAATTTGTGTTGCTAGGTGCACGGCCTTGAAAAATGCACCCCATTAATTCATTGCCTGTACCTTTCCCAACTACATGCACATCTGGATAAAAACAGAGCTAAAAAGAAGAGTCTATACAGAAGGAAAAAGGACTAGATTTTCTGTTCAGTTCATTTGTCAGTATAGCCTTAACCACAGTATTATATCTAGTCTTGGCCACTGAATATTTATTTTCCCTTAGTATTTTTGTACTAAACAAATCCAGAAAAGATTAGCCAAAGCCTCAGGAGTTTTGGAAAATGGTATTTGTAAGGAAATCTAGAGAATGAGGTGATTCTCACGAGAGAAATAAAAAAGAGCACTAGAATAAATGGTAGGATTTATCTAAACTGTATTTTTCTGATTAAGGGTCTGGCAACTAAACTATCTCTGAGTTCTCAGTGGCAAGAAATAGGTGCTTTCACAAGATGATTCAGACTCTGTTTTAGGGTGAATTCAACTCCTTCAATCTGGAATCCTTCATTCTACCCATTGACAAGACTGAAGGGAGAGACAACTGCAAGGTGCTTTTGTGTGTGGTTGGGGTTTTTTTGGCAGGGTGAACATAGGCTGAAAATGCTATAGATATTCTTCATACTTATTTTCATTGGTGGAACCTGGGTTATTTTTTCAGCCTCCTTCAAGTAATAAAAATGTCTGCATTAAAGGTCATGCTACATACCTACATACAGTGTGTGAGCCAATGCAGGCAGGACACAGGAACAACCACAAAACCACAGATTAAAGGCAAAGAACAAATTTAATCTCAATACCTCATGGATTGGGGAACCTCTGAAGCAGCACCGGGGCAGAGGCAGGTGAGCAGGGGACACAGGCACCGTGGAGCGAGAGAGAGTCCTTATTAGCAAGAAAGTCCTTGTTAGTAAGGGACTGAGATAGCAAGAGAGCTCCCATTTGCCGTTTGGGCCTGTATTTCAAGGATTCTGGCAGGCAGAGTTCCCCGCTGTGCTTTGATCTCTTCAACAGCAGAGCAGGAATCTCGGGCACATTCGATCAGGTGCCCCTGAGTCCATCCCAGGTCTATGTTATCTAAGTGCAGATGTTCTACTTGTTGAGCACACAAAACTAAACAACAACTAGTATGACATATGTGTTTTCCAGCACCCCTCATGCGAGACACTTGAGTGTGTTTACAGTCCTCCTTGCCAATCTTCCATTACTTTCCCACATATAGTGAATATATAATATGCATCAATACATGTTAGCAATGGAAATATGGCTATGTTACCATTGGAGCAATCAGACCAAATATTTATCTTTTTCACAACAGAAGGCATGGGCATTATTTGTCTTAAGTGCTCTTCTCAGTACATGGAGTAAAGTGACTAATGAATCTTTATAGAAATATCAGGTAACAGGTCTGATAATGCAAAGATTTTTTTCCTCTTTGCCTCTCTACTCTGTAAAGAAACTTTCATTATTTGGGTCTTAACTGTAAAGGTGCTAACATTTCTTCTTTTATCACTAGAACAAAGGTTATGACAAAGCCAGAGTGGAAAAACAAAACAGTTGTTACAGAGTTCATTCTCCTGGGCTTTGGGAATGGCCCTGAACTACATTCTCTTCTCTTCCTGATGTTTCTGTTGATCTACATTGTGACCGTAACTGGAAACTTCCTCATCATTGTGCTGATGGTGGCTAATCGGCACCTTCACACCCCAATGTACTTCTTCCTGGGCAACTTGGACTGCTTGGAAATCTGCTACAGCTCAAACATTTTGCCAAGGATGTTGCTTAGCTATCTCAGTGGAGACAGAAGTATTTCAGTCAATGGGTGTTTTACGCAATACTATTTCTTTGGTTGCTTGGCAGCTGCTGAGTGCTATCTCCTCGCAGTGATGTCCTACGATAGGTACCTAGCGGTGTGCCAGGCCCTGCGCTATCCATCCCGTATGAACAGCAAGCTCTGTCTCCAGCTGGGTGCTGCATCTTGGATAAGTGGCTTTCTGTCTAATTCTATACTAACATTCCTGATCTCAAATTTAGATTTCTGTGGGCCTAATGAAATTGAACACTTTTTCTGTGACTCATTTCCAATGATAAAACTCTCCTGTAGTGACACTCATGTGACAGGACTTGTCACTTCTGTTGTGGCGGCGGTGTGTTCACTGCCTCCATTTCTGCTGACCTTCTCATCCTATCTCTACATCATTATCACGGTGATGAGAATTCCTTCTGCCACTGGAAGGAAAAAGGCCTTTTCCACTTGCTCCACACATCTTATTGTGGTGGTACTTTTTTACTGGTCAATACTAACTGTCTATGTATTTCCTCATCATGATACCCAAATATCTCCAAACAAAGTCTTCTCTGTTTTTTATACCATTCTCACTCCCTTGGTCAATCCTCTCATCTACAGTCTGAGAAACAAAGAAGTAAAGGAAGCTCTGCAAAAACAGACAAGTAGATTTCTGGCTTTCAGGGGGTTGCTTTCTGTTAAAAAAAAAGGGGTAATGATCCTTAATGAGTTTCAGGTTCAGACACAACTACATGTCAGGAGAATATAGTTAATTTGAATAAAGCTTGGGAATACGTAGCTGTGCTTCTTAAAAAATAAACAAGCAGAGAAGCAAAATAAGTAAATAATCTTGCTATCAGTTGCAGGGTGGTAAGGAAAAAGAACATGAATATGTAATGAATACTGTAAAGTAAGCAAAATAAATCCATGAATATCGTTGTATATGTATTGCTACACATGAAATCTCCTCGTCTGCCTGCTTGCTTTCTGTTTCCTCACTACCGCCAAAATTCAGTTCAGAATAAACTGAAACTCAATTTATTGACCATTTCTTTATTAATATGTTCTGGATTATTCTTAGGTTTTATATCCATTGTGTAGATGTCTACATCCAAGACAGTTACCTGGACTCCTTCGATTGTAAATGAATAGAGTGAGAAACACTTGTTTGAATGTGGTTGATGTGATCTATTTTTGATGTCTGGCTTTGGTTAATATAAACTGTATCCTTGAAGGGCTCAATTCAATCTATTAAAGAACTGCTAGCTCACACAGAACACAGAATGTTGACATCCAGTCTAAAATTAATTAAATACTATCTGTATTTGGACTGATAATTAAAACATAAAAGTGAAAGCAAAACTTCCACAACAACTTTGTAACAACTTCGAAAGAGGAATGCCCACTCTGTTGATGTTGGGTGGAGAGGAGGGGAGATAAACAGAAAGGACTGTCTTTACCAGCCTGAAATTAGTTCATTTTGCATATATAGTTTTATTCGCCTTGAGAACAATTAAGAAATAGGAAGAGATGTTTAGAAATCTTCTGTAGGTTAGGGAATTGTGATTGTTATGTTTGTTCTTATATTTAACATGGTTAAAAAAAATAAAAGGAATAGTGGTTCGCAAATCTTCACGTTTCACTGAAGGTTCTAGGAGTGCAACGACCAATGGAGAAGAGGCAACATAGGAACGGGGTGGGGGCATCACAGTAAGGAAATGCAGCTTTTAAGAGCAGTTTGCAGAGCAAGAAATAACTAATGGGAAACAACCCTGGAGTCTGAAGGAGGGAATGACTGCAGAAGGGATTAGCAAAAATAGGAAGGAATAGGTACCATTTGGCACACAAAGCTGTATGAGACAGAAAGAGCTTTCTCATGCCTTGGCTAAGTTTAGGCAATTAATTAGCACTTCAAACTCAAGAATACACACCCATCTGTCCCATAGCATATATCTACAATAGGCCAAATTAACCAGGCCCCAAAACGCATGCATTGCTTTATTTACTGTAATGGATACTCATAAACACTTAGACATCTGCAATACAAACTCTGCATGTGTCTCAGTCACCTGGTCTCGCAACATACTAAATGGAAAAGGCATTTCTACATTGTGACTTCACAGAATCACAGAATCATCATGGTTGGAAGGGACCTCTGAGATCATCGAGTCCAACCACAAAAAAAACCCAACCAAACAAACAAAAAACAACCCACACACATAAAATAAAAAACCCACCAAACCAATAGCACCCCACCACATCACACCCACCCACAAACCAATAATCTTGGGCACTAGAGCATGCCCTGAACAGTCATGTCTACATGTTTCTTAAATAACAAAACAAAACCCAAAAGAGAACATAAAGGCTGGGACCTGGGCTTCTCATCACATGGTAGTTGGTGGCTTTTTATCTTGGCACAGCCTGATAGCCCAGGGAAATCCTCCTTCTCAAGGAGCCCTTTTTAAGGCAAGTTGTCCTGGAGGTGCCTCATGTTTTATCACTCCACTGCTCCAGCCTGAAATACTCTTTTCTTTCATACATGTGTTCCCATACTGCACAAATGGGTCTGGAGTTGTGCGTCTTTAAGTTGTTCTTGAGTAATTCTTCCTGGTACTGATTTGCAAAGAGTTGCAAACAGCAATACTAACTTCTGACAGCCTGTAGGATCACCTTGGAGTGATCTATCAAAGGGTGTTTTCCTCCTCTCGTTACCTTCAAATGGAAAATCACACTTTGCTGTTTAAACTTTATTTTAAATTTAAATTGTAATGTACTTATTTTTAACTTTATTGCTTCTGCTCATGTAAGAGTATAAAAAAAAAAAGTAGTTAACTTTCATTTACTTAAATTGTCCACAGTCTGCTACAATACCAACGGAGATGGTTTGTCTTCTCTGAGTATACTTGGTAATGAGGGGTTCCTCATCTCAGAAGCAATGTAAGATGGCATGTATTTCAGAACAGCTGAACCTCACTTTTTTCTTAGGGATCCTGGAGGAAAATATTCACAGTCCTGAAGTGTTCCCCAAAAGGCAGAAAAAGGTATCCCAGTATCTGAAATCATGAAAAAAAGCATGAACAAACTCTGGATTGCTTCTCATGAGAACTGAGGTATACCAGTATTTTGTATGCTAGTTGTTAATTAAAATCAGCCAAAAAAAAAAATTACTTGTATAGATGGTTCAAGAATAAAAAAAGTAATTTAATGTTTTTAAAGGGTAGAAGAGAATGCATTTGATGTCTGATCTATATGTTAAGACTTTCATGGTGATATAAGAGAATTAAGTACTTCTAGCAATTTGCTTGTTTTAGATTACTTCTGAAGAATGAACAAAAATTATGCCTGAGAGTTGTTGTTTCTATTCATAGATTGTAAGGGAAAGGTAGATGGGTAGCTATCTCAGCTGCTGATGTTTGCCATATGGCTGCCTGCAGAAAAAACACAAAAGCTTCTCTTGGTCATTCAGGAAAATATTTCACTTGTAAGTATATGGATTTAAAAAAAAAAAGCAAACAACATACTACCAAAACTCATCCCTGCTCTTGAAAAAAGAAAAAAAAATAAAAGAAACAAAGTAGATGCACAGTTTGGAAAGGGGGGTGCTGCCCACAACAGAGGACAATCAACTTACAGAGTACTTCAGTAAAGTGAACCACCCAAACCCATGGAAGCAGCAGAAGTTGTTGAGGGAAGTGGCTGATGCTGTTGCAAGACATGTGTCATCTTTGACAAAAAGGAGTAGGTTCCCAGCGATAGAAAAAAAACAACAAATATGCCCATCTTCAAGAAGGCCAAGAAGAAACACCTGAGAAATGTCAGCCTCACCTCAGCCTCGAGGAAGAGTATGGAGCAAATCCCTCCTGGAAGCCAAGTCCACACACATGAAGGGAAGAAAGGGATGTGTAACAGCACAGATTTACTGAAAACACATCATGCCTGACCAACCTGACACCTTTCCATGACAAGAAGACTGGCTCAGAGTGGATGGGAGCAGGGTGGTGGATGTCATTTAATGACTACAGCAATTCCTGACATAGTAGAGTTGTAGCAAAACTAGGAAGATTTAAAGTGGATCAGAAAACATTGTGATGGTCTGGACCATCAAGGCTTTAGCGGGTAGTGGTCAACAATCTGAGACTAGCTGGTAGCTGGCTATAAGGGGCATTCCTCATGGGCTGACACCAGTACTAATACTCTGACCAGCATCTCCCCTGAGGTGGGACACCCCTCAGGCATATGGAAGGGCCAGGGTGAAGCCAAACTTCTCAAATTTCAATTATCGCCCATTAAGGAATGCTCATTCATTGGGAATATTACTCTAAACTCAACAAGAGGGAAATTTTACCTGTAGGCTAACTTCTCTCACCTACCTCCTTACCTATGCCATGTGTTTGAATATACACATTATCCTTCATGAATGTGGCTGTCTATGATCTATCGGATCCAAATATTTCTGTTTGTCTGTCTCTGTGTGTGAGGAGTCGCCTGCTGTGAAGGGCAGTAAAGATTCAGGTGGTGTGTGTACAACTCCTTGGGTGGGGTGTGTTTATATGCTATATGTATATATGGTTTTGTGTCTATATATATGTACATACATATATTTTGATTTACAGTACCCTGTAGTAAGTTAATGTGAATCTTGTCATTCTCAAATAATTAAGTTGCTGTTGTTTTACTGAATCACCTTGTTAATCCTTAAATTGGTTAACTATTAAGTGCTGCTAAAATTCAACCTTTTGATTTACCTCCAACCATTAATAAATCTTAAACAGTTGCTAAATCATAACTCTGTCAAATATTTTCATCCACAACATCCATCCAACAAGTAAGGGACTTCTGGAGGTCATCTTCTCAGGATGGAGCAGTGGAGTGATAAAACATGAGGCACCTCCAGGACAACTTGCCTTAAAAAGGGCTCCTTGAGAAGGAGGATTTCCCTGGGCTATCAGGCTGTGCCAAGATAAAAAGCCACCAACTACCATGTGATGAGAAGCCCAGGTCCCAGCCTTTATGTTCTCTTTTGGGTTTTGTTTTGTTATCTAAGAAACATGTAGACATGGCTCTTCAGGGCATGCTCTAGTGCCCAAGATTATTGGTTTGTGGGTGGGTGTGATGTGGTGGGATGCTGTTGGTTCCCTGGGCTATCAGGCTGTGCCAAGGTAAAAAGCCACCAACTGCCATGTGATGAGTAGCCCAGATCCCAGGCTTTATGTTCTCTTTTGGGTTTTCTTACCAAAAATATTTAAATCTCCCAAATGCCAGCAGTTTTGCAAACCAGGTCCCCACATTTGTGAGAAACTTGTACAAAAATACACTAAACTTCATAATTTTGTGTTCCCCACAGGATACAAAATCATAGAATCCTCATGGTTGGATAGGACCTCTGAGATCACCAAGTCCAACCATACACACACACAAAAGACCCCCACAATCTCGGGCACTTGAGCATGCCCTGAAGAGGCCTAGTACCCTTTTCCCCTTCTGGGACAGGGTTTTCCCATTGTTCACAAGCAGAAATTTCTAAACGTCTATCCTTTTTCTCCAATGAAATGACAGAATGAGAGTCCTCACTAATGCAGCATCCTTCAAGCCCTGGCATGCTTCCCTTAGGTTTAATCCTGACAGGCCCAGTTATCTCCCCTTCCCCCCTCATATCTAGTTTAAAGACCTGTCAATGAGTCCTGCTAACTCCTGCCCCAAAATTCTTTTCTACCATCCTGACAGCAGCTGTCATTCACCTGTGGGATACAACTGCCTATGCATAAGATTTTGAGAAAACAGGTGAGTTTCTGAAGGAGAAACACAGTACTCACCTCGAGGGCTGTGTTCAGTTCTGGGCCCCTCACAACAAGAAGGACATTGAGGTGCTGGAGCGTGTCCAGAGGAGAGCCACCAAGCTGGTGAGGGGTCTGGAGAACAAGTCACACGAGGAGAGGCTGAGGGACCTGGGCATGTTTAGTTTGGAGAAGAGGAGGCTGAGGGGGGACCTCATTGCCCTCTACAACTCCCTGAAAGGAGGGTGTAGAGAGGTGGGGGTTGGCTTCTTCTCCCAAGGGAATAATGCCAGGAGCAGAGGAAATGGTCTGAAGTTGTTGCAGGGGAGGTTTAGATGAGATATGGGGAAGAATGACTTTCCTGAGAGGGTGGTCAGGCACTGGAACAGCCTGCCCAGGGAGGTGGTGGAGTCACCATCCCTGGAGGGATTTAAGAAACGTGTAGACATGGCTCTTCAGGGCATGCTCTAGTGCCCAAGATTATTGGTTTGTGGGTGGGTGTGATGTGGTGGGGTGCTGTGTGTTGTGTTTGTTTGGTGGTGTTTTTTTTTTTCTTTTTGTGGTGTTTTTTTTTTTTCTGGTGGTTGGAATCGATGATCTCAGAGGTCCCTTCCAACCATGATGATTCTGTGATTCTGTGAAAAATAGAAGATTCCAAACGGAGTTTTCCTCTATTCAGCTTCAGTAACACAATGGGGGACTTTGTCTCCAGTCCCTGGGAGAAGTTCCAAGCCCTTTCAGCAAACGGGACCACGGTGCGTTCCTTCACAGTCACCTGGACTGAGGGGAGAGCAGGGCTGGGAACGTCACCTCACATGGGACGGGCCTGCTGCTGGGCCGAGGGGACCATCACTGCTCACCCAGCTCCGCAGGACCCCCCCGTGCGGCATCCCCCATGGCTGGGGAGCAGGCAGGGCCCCGCAGAGAGCCACTCCATGGCTGGGGAGCAGGCAGGGCCCCGCAGGGAGCCACTCCATGGCTGGGGTGCAGACAGAGCCCCGCAGGGAGCCTCCTGCAGAGCAGGTGCAGGGAGGTCGTCTTCAGGAAGGGTTTACCTACAGGAGCAGAGTGGCGCAGCGGAAGCGTGCTGGGCCCATAACCCAGAGATCGATGGATCGAAACCATCCTCTGCTAGACGGCCTTACTTATTGCCCCCTCGCCCTTTCCAACGCGGCCCCCCGCCTCCTGGGGGTTTGGGCGCGGCGCGGACAATGGGATGCGGGCAGGCCGGTTAGCTCAGTCGGTTAGAGCGTGGTGCTAATAACGCCAAGGTCGCGGGTTCGATCCCCGTACGGGCCAGTAATTTGCTTTCTTTTTTTTAAAAGTCTTGGTTTGCCCCGTCCAGCGCGGGGGGGCGCCCCCCAACGCCGGGGTGTGCGGGGAGCCAGGGCCCGAAATAAAAAAAAAAACGTTCCCTAGCAGAGGATGGTTTCGATCCATCGACCTCTGGGTTATGGGCCCAGCACGCTTCCGCTGCGCCACTCTGCTCGGCGTTAATAAGCTCCCGCACTGTGCTACTAGAGCTCTCTGCGGGCGCACTCCCTGCCTGTGCCCTGCCCTTGCGGAGATCCTACCCGCACCAGCGCCATGGGCCATGGTCCCCCGGCAGAGCTTTGCCACTGAGTCACTCCCCACCCTTTTCGGTGCATTCTTTCACAGGTTGTCGTTCCTATTCTAGGACAAGCCCCACCGCGCGCTGCAGCCAACAGCACCCATTTAAACTGTGAGGAATTGCTGGAAAAACAGCTTTGCACAGGACGCCAGTAACTGGTCAGTGTGCAGTATCTGCGCCTGGTTTGAGCAGAGTCACAGAATGGTTTGGGTTGGAAGGGACCTTAAAGACCACCCCACTCCCACCCCCTGCCCTGCACAGGGACACCTCCCATCAGAACAGGTTGCTTCAAGGCCCCTCCAACCTGGCCTTGAACCCCTCCAGGGATGGGGCAGCCACAGCTTCTCTGGGAAACCACCCACCAGAGCTCTCACCACCCTCACAGCAAACAATTTCTTCCTGAGAGCTCATCTAAATCTCTCCTCTTTCAGTGTCCAACCCTTCCCCCTCATCCTATTGCTCTACTCCCTGATAAAGGGTCCCTCCCCATCTCTCCTGTAGCCCCTCTAGGTACTGGAAGGCTGCTATAAGGTCTCCCAGGAGCCTTCTCTTCTCCAGGCTGGCTGAACAACCCCCACTGTCTCAGCCTGTCCTCACAGCAGAGGGGCTCCAGCCCCCGGGGCATCTTCATGGCCCTGCACTGGACCCGTTCCAATAGGTCCATGTCCTTCCTGTGTTGAGGGCCCAGAGGTGCTCCAGGTGGGGTCTCACCAGAGCAGAGGGGCAGAATCACCTCCCTCAACCTGCTGGCCACGCTTCTTTTGTTTAGGCTGGTCTGACTCAAGATGAGGTCCCCTTCTTTGCACCCTTCTGCATCAGTTAGCGGCACTCCCAACTTAGCTGCAGCTCAGCCAATTTTCCATTCATCCTGTAGTCCACCCCTCCAGGCCTGTCTCCTGGAGAGACCACACCTCCAGGCCTGTCTCCTGGAGAGACCACACCAAAAAGCTTCTTGAAGTCAAGGATAATTACTTCTACTGTTCTCACATCATCCACCAAGCCAGTTATCACACCTCAGAAAGAGGCAAGATTGGGCAAAAGAGCCCAGTGGAGAACCCCTTAGAGCAAGGTGCTCCAAAAGCTCAAAACCACCGCTAGCTCCAGGGGTGCCTCATCTACTGCAGATGTTTTGAATGACCAGGATATAAGACCAATAATCAGCTAGGAAGTTGGGAAAGGAGACCAAGACATTCAGCCCAGGAAACCTGGACATCAAGGAAGAAGGAGCCCTGATCTGCAGGCTGAGGATTGTGCGTAGAGCTCAGGAGGATGTGATGGGAGCTTGGAGACAGGTGGATAGGTACAACACAGGAGGTATCCCAAGCTGCGGAGGGATAAATAAAAGAAACACAGGTACAAAACTGGTTAATGAGAGAGGCAGTGAGCATGCAGACAAGAATCTTCCATGCAGGTGGGGAGGAAGCCACAACTTGCAGTCCAAGAGCAATCAAAAGGGAATTCAAGGCATTGGGACAGTCGGTGAGGGAATCTGGGGCACAGGTTATTTTTTCCTCGCTCCTTGCAGTTATAGGCAGTGACGTTGGAAGGAACAGATGAATCCAGTGTACTCATACATGGCTCCGTGGCTGGTGTCACTGCCACAATTTCTTTTTTTTTGGACAAATGGGATATCCTACACAGCACTAGGCTTGCTAGCACCAAATGGGAGACATTTTCTCAAAGGGGGAAGAGGGTCTTTGCCCAAGAAATTGCAGGGCTGATTGACAGGGCTTTAAATAAGATGTGAAGTCGGAGGGGAATAATAACATCAGGCTTGTCTGTGACAGTCTGTGGGGCATCTCATCAGAGTTAGAAGGACAGGGTGTTAGTAAGGGCCTTCAGGCTGTTGCCCTGAGGCATGCTGGGGACACTGCACTGCAGTCAAAGTCTTATGGAGATGAGCCAGGGTCTCCTGAGGTAGTTGGAGTCAAGAAGGAAACACCCGTGAGACACCTCAAGGGGTGTTCCCCTAAGAAGGTGGCTGTACCTCAAACCAGGACAGTGGCAGAGCCAACAGCCCAGCTGAAGTGCCTCTACACAGTGCACACAGCATGGGCAACCATCAGGAGGAGGTGGAAGCTCCCGTGCTGCTGGAAAGCTATGACATAGTGGCCATTACTGAAACCTGGTGGGACAAATCCTGTGACTGGAGTGTGGCTATTGATGGCTACCAGCTGTTCAGAAGGGACAGGAAGGGGAGGAGGGGTGGAGGGGTTGCCCTCCATGTTAAGGAATGGATAGAGTGTGAAGAGATGTCCCTAAGAATAGCCAAGAGGAAGTGGAAAGCTTATAGGTAGGAATTAGAGACTGGGGCAACAAGGGGAACCTTGTGGTTGGTGACTACTACAGACCGCCTGACCAAGGGCAGCCTACTGATGAAGCCTTCTTACTCCAGCTACAGGAGGCATCATGCTCGAAGGCTCTCATCCTGCTGGGGGATTTCAACCATCCCGACATCTGCTGGAAAAGCAACATGTCAAGCTGTAGGTAATCCAGGAGGTTCCTGGAGTGCCTCAGACAATAACTTCCTAAGGCAGGAAATAGACAGCCCTACCCAAGGGAATGCAACACTGGACCTGATTGATAGTCACCAATGCAAGTGGTGACTATCTTGACATGAGGGATGTCAAGATTGGAGGCAGCCCTGGTGGAGCTCACAGTCCTAAAGGGTACATGTCAGACAAGGAGCATAGTCCGGACCCTGAATTTTAGGAAAGCAAACCTCCTTCAAGGATTTAGTCAAAAGGACCCCCTGGGAAAGGGTCCTCAGTGACAAGGGGGCAGAGCAGAGCTGGCAGATCTTCAAGGATGCTTTCCATAGAACACAAGAGCTCTTGATCCCCAGGTGTAAGAAATCAAGCAAGAAAGGGAAGAGACCAGCATGGCTGAGTTGGTACCTGCTGGTTGAACTAAAAGGCAAGAAGGAACTGCACAGGCAGTTCAGGCAGGACCAGGTATCCTAGGAAGAGCATAGGGATGCTGCCCAGTTATGTAGGGACAAGGTGAGGAAGGCCAAGGCGCAGCCAGAAAACGAAGGTTAAAGAAAGCATAATTCCACCACCCCCCGATGAGCAAGAATGTCAAACTGGTAACGACAAACGAGGAGAAGGCTGAGGTTCTCAACAACATTTTTGCCTCAGTCTTCACTGCCAACCTCTGTCCTCACACCTTCCGAGGTGAAGGATCAGGCAAAAACAAGAACCGCCCAATGTAGGAGATCAGTTTCGAGACCATCTAAGGAACCTGAAGGTACATGAGTCCAATAGCCCTGATGAAATCCATCCATGTGCCCTGAGGGAGCTGGTGGGTGAAGTTGCTAAGCCACTTTCCATTATATTTGAAAAGTCATGGCAGTCTGGTGAAGTTCCTGCTGACTGGAAAAGGGGAAACATAACCCCTATTTTTAAAAAACGTAAAAAAGGAAGACCCAGGGAACTACAGGCCAGTCAGTCTCACCTCTGTGCCCGGCAAGATCATAGAGCAGATCCTTTTGGAACCTCTGCTAAGGCACATGGAAAATAAGAAGGTGATTGGTGACAGCCAACACGGCTTCACCAAGGGAAAGACATGCCTGACAAATTTGGTGGCCTTCTATGATGTTGCTACAGTATTGGTAGATAATGGCAGAGCAACAGACATCATCTACCTGAACTTATGCAAAGCGTTTGACACTGTCCCACACGACATCCTGGTCTCTAAATTGGAAAGTCATGGATTTGATGGATGGACCACTCAGCGGATCAGGAACTGGCTGGATGGCGGCACTCAAAGGGTTGCAGTCAATGTCTCAGTGTCCAATGGGAAGCCAGTGACAAGTGGTGTTCCTCAGGGGTCGGTACTGGAATCAGTGCTGTTCAACATCTTTGCCAATGACATGGACAGTGGGATCGAGTTTTGCCAACACCACCAAGGTGCGTGGTGCAGCTGGCACACTGGAAGGTAGGGATGCCATCCACAGGGACCTGGACAGGCCAGAGAGGTGGGCCCGTGCCAACCTCATGAAGTTAAACCAGGCAAAGTGCAAGGTCCTGCACCTGGGACATGGCAATCCCAGGCACAAATACAGGTTGGGTGGAGAATGGATTGAGAGCAGCCCTGAGGAGAAGGATTTGGGAGTGCTTGTGGATGAGAAGCCCAACACGAGCCAGCAATGTGTGTCTGCAGCCCAGAAAGCCACCCACATCCTGGGCTGCATCAAAAGAAGCATGGCCAGCAGGACGAGGGAAGGGACTCTACCCCTCTACTCTGCTCTGGAGAGATCCCACCTGGAGTACTGTGTCCAGCTCTGGAGTCCTCAGCACAGGAAGGACATGGACCTGTTGGAACGGGATCCAGAGGAGGCCATGAAGATGCCCTGGGGGCTGGAGCCCCTCTGCTGTGAGGACAGGCTGAGACAGTGGGGGTTGTTCAGCCAGCCTGGAGAAGAGAAGGCTCCTGGGAGACCTTATAGCAGCCTTCCAGTACCTAGAGGGGCTACAGGAGAGATGGGGAGGGACCCTTTATCAGGGAGTAGAGCAATAGGATGAGGGGGAAGGGTTGGACACTGAAAGAGGAGAGATTTAGATGAGCTCTCAGGAAGAAATTGTTTGCTGTGAGGGTGGTGAGAGCTCTGGTGGGTGGTTTCCCAGAGAAGCTGTGGCTGCCCCATCCCTGGAGGGGTTCAAGGCCAGGTTGGAGGGGCCTTGAAGCAACCTGTTCTGATGGGAGGTGTCCCTGTGCAGGGCAGGGGGTGGGAGTGGGGTGGTCTTTAAGGTCCCTTCCAACCCAAACCCTTCTATGATTCTATGACAAGACCATTTTTGTTAGATACTCTTTATTCTCAAGGTCAACACACTGCACTGAGAAGGTTTCAATCGCATCTCAAGTCTGCTCACTCTTGTTCTAGGGACAAAGAGAACCAATAATGATTCTCAGAGAAAAAGCAGCCCTTCAGCTGAAAGCAGCCCCTCAGCAGCTGCTGTTCACCAACAAATTCAACTTACAGCTTCCCCATTGGTGCAGTACAGGTTGGACTTTGGGGTTTTTATTGGGAGTGATGGGAGGAGTAAGAGCACTTTCTTACAGGATCGGAACAGGAGATATCCAGACCTTGCAAATGGAAGAAAAACAAAAACCAAACCAAACCAAAACGGAAAAAAAAAAGGGGGGGGCTTGCAAGCTATCATTTGAATGCCCTTCCTACAGCACAGCTTCAAGGTGTGCTACTGCAAGCCATAAGCCACCCCGCTCCCACGTCCAACTCCTACCCTTGTGAAATTCTGATCTGCACAGATAGGTGTACTGGGTTTGCATGGCAAGGTTGGTGGTAGGGGGGGCACTGCAGGGGTGGACTTCGCTGAGCAATCAGCAAAGCTGGTGGTACCTCTGTAAAAACATATTTAAGACAGGATAAAAAGAGTAAGGAAAAGAAACATGCAAGAACCAATCCCACTGACACCAAGGGCAGAGTAGGAAGAGCAGCAGGAAGTACTCTGGGTATTCCCCTGCAGCCTGGGGAGGACACCCTGATGGAGCAGATTGTCCCCTGCAGCCTGTGAAGAGGACCACAGGTAGCAGATATCTTACAGGGACCCCTGCCACAGCTCATGGGTATTCCCTGAAGGAATTGTAGTCCACGGAGAGCCCTCACTGGAGTAGTCTCTCCTGATTGCCATGTGCTGTGAATACACCATCTTCCTTAAGTAACAACAGCCTTAGGCACAATCAGAAGGGAGGGAAAATAAAAAAAAAATTAAAAAGTAAGCTAATCTGCAATATTGTTCAGGAGGAATCTATAAGGTATTATCTGAGCATCATTAATATTCTGCACAAAAAACCTGTGCAAGAGTATTGTACTCTCCAGTACTTCTTCCTCTTGGCCAGGAAGAGATTTTAGCACCTGTTGAGCCAGGTTCGTGAGATCTCCTTGAGCCTAGGAAACATATTCTCTTCCCCCACAAAGAATGGAGGCACTTCATCCTAATTAGGAAAAGGGATGTCAATAACAACCCCGTAGCTACCAAGGCTATGGCAGGTTCACCCACTCCCTGGACACACTCTGGAATGATGAACGACAACACTTAAGCTCTAACAAATCCACTCACCTGTTACAGCGCGAGACACGTGCAAGCAGCTAAGTGATGAAGCTATTCCCTTCCTTATCTCGTATAATCTACTCATTTAACCTGGCTCATTAGGCAAAGGGTTCTGTAACACTTTATAAATGGGAACAGGGCAACCACCAGTTAAAGCACAAGAACAAACCCCCACCAGACAGTCCAGGCTCAGGGACACCAACACACGGCCTCCCTTAGCACCGCTCGCCTCATATCTCAGGCAACTGGGCTTCCTGCTGCCACAACCAGCCTGAACATATCGAAATGGATCTGGGGGAAGGAGGCAGTAAGAAGCACGGGCTTAGTAAGTTGAGTCATAACTTTTCTGGAGCAACCTGAGCGCTACTCCAGGCTTTTCGAGGCTTCACACCTCTTTCTTTGTGAAGTGCCTTGGGATAACCCCTAGTAGTC
The DNA here is from genome assembly GCA_033628505.1 of Tringa tobata. NCBI lineage: Eukaryota > Metazoa > Chordata > Aves > Charadriiformes > Scolopacidae > Tringa > Tringa tobata. Next base: position 68,865 of record JAHREE010000493.1, read on the forward strand.
TGCGTTGGCAAAGGAAGTTTTGGAAATAAGAAACAACAGCTCTGTTCCACATATTACAAATCATGTTTTTCAGGCTAATACACAAAACACGAGCAGTTTTAACAAGCATGGTTTATATACACTGTCAAGCATCAAAATACATCGGTTCCAAGGCCTTATTCAGGTACTGTTGCCTCCTCCACTGCTCTTTCCAGAAGCTCCTCCTTTCTGCAGCCGGCTTGCACTCGGCTGCCGAGGCATCCTCTGGGCAGATCCTTCCCGGCTGCTCCTCTCCGCAAGAACCTGGGTCCCACTGATGGCAGAGCTGCTTTTATTTCTCCCTGAATAAACAAACACATACATTAATTTTCAAGTCCCAAGCCCTACGTGTCCCCACACAGCATCTAAGCTGCAAGCATTCCTTAAGAAGTCATGCACAAGGCAAAATTGCATTTGGTATCACAAATACCCAGCATCCAACACAGCAAGCGAATTTGTGAATTCAGCTCAATCAGGGCTACAGGACCAAAACAAGTTGCAGCAGGAGCACTGTTAATTTTTATCAGGTTGAATCTACAAAGTAACCAGCCACTTTGTTCGTTAGACACTTGCTGTCATTTGGCATGGGAACACCAGCTTCAAGAAGAACATGAAGAGCATGAAACCCCTCACGGCTGGGATAAGTGAATGTGTTGCCAGTGCCCACCAGTTTTTGAAGCCTGCAGTTGCATTACCAGATCAAAAACCCTTCCCTTCATGTCACTTCTGTGCCTTGGTGAGCAAGTTTGGATTTCCTCTCCTTTTCTGGGGTTTCCAGGAGCTCAGACTCCTACCCAGGACCTAAACACAGATTTTGCTGCTGTGTTCAGAAGATAAAGAGTTATCCTTCTGTAGGCACAAGTGACCACCTCTAAAACGCGATGGGACAGGGAAAAGCAATGAACAGGAAGGCAGAAGCTGAGGGAGGTGAGGAGCAGGCAGCCCAGCCCACTGGATTTGGCTGGAGGAAAGTGCCAGACCAAGATGGTGACAGGAGGCGATAAGTGACAGACACTGACTTTTCCTGGCACCCAAGAGAACTACTTCTGATGAGAAGTAGGACTCGCATCAGGAAAGATGATAAAAATAAAAGAAACGTGAGGCAAAAAGGTCACAAATTTTACTAAAGATAACAAGCTACAAGAAGCATCATAAAGCATTCATAGTAATAGCAAGGAGAAACAAAGCACAGGAACAGAGTGAGCTGGAGTTACAGGTATGCAATTAAAATGAAGAGTGACATTTCAGCAATCATTATCAGAGCAACTTCCAGAATGCCAACAGCTGCTCCACACATGGAGTCTCCACGGTTGGAACATCATCATCTTGAATGATCTGCGCTATGGACAGTGCACAGCCTGGAGATATATGTCTGTTTTACTTACCAGAACACCCTGTCTCCTTGGAGCAGCTGAGAACAGGACTTGTGTCAACACCACAAGTCAACACCAGAAAGACAACCTGAGAACTTCCAAATAAAGAGTATGTGACCCCTTCACATCTGTAAAATTTGACAGACTAGGATGGCAAAAAAAAATACATTCACTCATCCCAGCCACATCAGGTGCTCTTAAAAAAAGTCTGTTACTGCAAACCAGACGGGTGACCTGCCAGCAGGTGCCAGCCCAAGCCAGCCAACCAGCCTTGCAACCTCTCCTTGTAGCTCAAGCACAGAAGCACTTTCACTAATGCAAGTGTTGTCCATGAAAACAAACAAACTGCACAAAGGCAATCGCAGCATTTGAGAGAAAGATTGGCAGGGGGAAAAAAAAGCATTATAGTTCACCATGATGCTTTTAGCAATCCAGGACACGTCTCCAGGTGAATGCCTCCCCAGGAAGAGCGCAGGTCCTCAACCGGTGTACAATAACTCTATCCATATGGACACACTGAACAACTGTACCATTCAGCACTACTAGGGGCCAGGCCCTTGATCTTCTGACCCAGCTGAAACGACTTGGGGAGAAAGAATCACTTCAACGCAGAGAAGCTGCGCTCAGACAAAGCGCGTGCCCTCAACCTCTTACCCTCAAAACCACACTAAAACAAGCCAATCACTTCAACGGCATAAAAACCAACTATATTTTTGGAAGCATCCTATCTCAACCTGTCAACCAGTCAAGGAAAGCTCATGAAGGATAGGCATGGTTTGTGCACTTCTGACAGTTAGAACACTGGCAGAGACAATAGTTTCAATTAACTCAGAGCACAAAAAAAAAAAAGTTCAACAACCACAAACACTTTGCAGTTCAAGAACTACAGACCAACACAAGGATTCCACTGACATTTTCCTTGGTGACTCAAGAAGTCCTGAAAAGCAGACTGAATAGCTCTGGATGCATTAACACTGATCCCTGACAAAATCCAAACCCAAAAGGCTACAGGCACCTCTGGGAGAACACCACCACCACCACCACCAGGAACTGAGGCAGGAGTCTGTGGGGTGGCACAGGGAGAGAAGAGAAAGCTTAAAGTAGCAGAGGGAGAAAGAAGCACTTTCTTGTGTCAAGCAGGAGGCAAGCAAAGATTGATCAGATTTAGGAAAGGATCCCCAGTGCCAAATATGCTTTTGGAAGTGGAAATCTAAAGCTCTTCTCTTTCAGTCTCCCCTCTACTCAACCTACTGCTTTTCCCAGGGGGTCCTTTCCTGCCTCCAAGCAGTAACAGGGACTATAGATTTTCCTCCTGCTGGTAAAACTAAATGAACACATTGCTATTGGTACATTTGCTTTTAACACAGTGAGGGATGCCAGGGCTGCAACAATCTCACGGTATCTCCTGTAGCACATACTGGCAATGACTATGGGCTAGAGCAACTGCAAGAGTACTTTGAAATTCTCCAAAATCCTGCTCCTGCCTCACAGTAGGGCTCACACAGGGCACACTAAGCTCACCTTTCTAGACCAGCAAAGATTCGGCTTCAGGAGTGAATAAAAAAAAAAACTTTGTAAGAGTAGAAATCCCTCCCCTTTGCAATCACCACGTGTTACCCAGAGGACTAAAGAGACATCTTTCGCCCCATCGCCAGAACTGTGTACAATGATGGGACTCACTTCAAATCTCACCACCTCCTGACCACAGGAAAATCCCAGACGCAGCTGGACGTCACTCCCCAAAGCAGTCCCTGTACATGACTGTGGGTAGTTACATTCAAGCCTTCACCAGGTGCCAGGTTTGCCCTGCAGTCTCTCTCCCATCCCTCCATAGATATCACAAGTGGTGCTCTTCTGCAATGCAAACTGGCAGGTCTTCAAAGCTGCTGCCATATCCTTAGCAGCTAAAACGCACTCTCCAGAGCCAAAACATCACCCCTGCTAAAGCAGCCTCCCTGACATGGCAGAGTAAAGCAGACAGGTAAGACTGGAAAAATATAGCTCAACCAATCCAGCTGAATTGTTTTGGAACAGAGGAAGAGGGAAAAATAAGATGATGGTTTTCAAATGCACTTTCCAAAGTAGTTACCTAAGACCTTAAGTATGCGTTGAGCGGAGGGTCATTATTTACGCACATTTTCTCTTGCCTGAAGAGAAGGATTTGGAGAAAGAAGAGAACACAAAATAATTGGAGACCTACACACGCCCACAAATCACCTGCACAGAACTTATACCCTCCTGTTCTCCAGCAAGCTTGTTTCTTCAAAACAGGTCAGGTATTCAACTGCATTAGAGATGCCACTACAAAAGCAAGCTTATATTAACAAAGTCTCAGATCCTATTCAAGATACTGACAAGCCTCCATAGCTGCTCAAACACCTCACTTAAAACATCAAGTAAGAAGCCTCTAAATGAGATGTCTGAAGGTGGGTTAAGGTATGGAGAGATTCCCCCCCTCCCAGAGCAGAGGTCTGCATTAGTCTGATGAATCTGATAGTTCTTTTCCAAGGAAAGAATACCTCATTCTCATCTATGTGTTGGATGGAGTCTCCCTTACTCTAGTATCTACGTTACCCCGGGAGGCTGCCCACTTTGCTGCCTGTGCAGTGTCTGAATCACTGAAGACAAGGTTTTCATGCACCTCTCCTGCTCTTTTGGGAGATGGCTCCCTCCAAGGCTGATCACCTGGGCCACAGGAGCCAACATGAAACGCACCAGCCTTTCCCCCACAAATCCTCCCATGTTCTGGTTGCTCCACATTTCACTAATTTTCACCACCACACTTGGGATAGTCTCATTTCCTTCCCTTCTCTTGCACACACATCACAGAAAGAGAAGATGGAGAAGAGGTCCCTTGACTTTCCCCAGAGAGCTCTATTCAGCCTCTATTTGTAAGATTTTCTGAGTGTTTCTGTGGTTGGTTGTCACTTGTCACTCAGAAGCTCACATCTCATACTTTGCCACAAAGCCACACATGACAAGCCTGGCATTTACAGTATTCCTTTAAATCCCTTTTCTTTCTGACAGTTCTTACCCCGCAGAGCATGACATAGGAAAAAAAAAAAGCTTGAAAACCAGCCTGAGAAGACATACTAAAAAAAAAATTATGTCAGTGCAGTGTTTAGCTCCAACACCCAGCAGAGAGGAAGCCTCACAGCCTAAGGCAAACCTGCACTCCTTCTGCAGGGAAAGCAAGACAGGAGAGAGCCCTACCTGGGCCAGGGATGGCAAGTCCCCTCTGCCACCTGTCAACAGCACTGCCAATGCCACCTGCTCCTGGTTTTAGCCATCCATTGGCATTAACTTGCCCATCCACATCCATCACACCTGGAGTATATACAAGAACAGTACACAGATCCACCCAGGCTACTGAAGGGATCCCGGTATCTTCAGGGAAGGGATCGGCACGTGGTGTTTCCTCTTGAACTGTGGCCCGTTCAAAAGCCACAAGCGTCTCCAAAGGACACAGCCATAGCTGTGATGTACGTAGCCATTCATAGCTACACCACTTGGCAAGTCTGCAGCAGGCTCCCACCAAAGGCACAGCACTGCAAAGACCACAGCACACCTAAAAGAAAAAAGAGCATGGAAGAAGCTTGTGCCTCTCAAGTAATGCATTTCCTTCCCCCTTACAAAAGTTACTCGGATGGGAGGAAGTCCATCCCAAAAGACAGTACTGCAAGTGGAATCACAGCAGCCAACGCAGCTTTTTCACCCTTCAAAAGGTAAAGATGCAATAAAAGGACAGATGTGTTTCCACTTCAGTTTTCCAAGCACGTTAGCCAGAGCATAACGTATTTTCACAGGAACAATGAAGCCACCTATTCTTTTATGACTAGGTCCATGGCAGGTTTTGAGCCTTCCAGCCTTGACTTTTTGCATGTTATTCTTGGGATAAGGAAAAAGAAATAAAAGCCATTTGTCGGCTGTTTCTGCTGCAGTAGAAAAGACTATTTCACTACCTATTATCTGTATCTTGGGAGCATCAAAATTTGTTATAACCTCCTGGGAGAGGGAAGGAGCTGGAACTTTTAACCAATGGACCTTCAACCATCCAAGAAAGCACAGCAGAGCCGCGAAATATTTTAATGAGTTGTAAAATAACTGATATCAGCACCTGTAATCCACAAAATACTTACTTGTGATTTCTGTACCACAAGGCGAACGAGGTCTATAAAGTGAAACTACTCGGTTGCTGATGGACTAAAGAAATGCCTACAATGCAGAAAAGTTTTTAAAAAGGTACATTCTGGAATAGGAGCCTGGGGGGCAGGGAGAGATGAAGCAACAACTCCTTGCTAGGAATGCTCTGAATATAAAACTTCTTGCCCCATGCAATTACCATGTCCACCATTTCACAAAACAAAAATAAAGGCCTCTAATTCAAAAGGCTTGAACACCGCTGCTTATGGCAGAAAAAGTTAGAAGGAGCCAGAGCTGCAGGACAAAGATCTGGAAGGCAATTTAACTGCTCTTCAGTTAATTTAGGAAATCCATTTACTGGAGAGATATTGATGAGGTACTGGAAAAAAACTGGCTATGAGTAAAGCAACCAAGTAAGAAAAACATGACTAGGACTGTGTTAGTCCTTTGATTAGTCATGTAAGTCACCTATAGATCACTCTATGGAAATTTCTTTTTCCCAGGGAAGACCTACAGACCATGAAGTGTCAAAGTAAAACAATTACTGACGTGTGGCACAATTTAAGAATACGTTGCTATCAGTTAGATCCCATGGATATACTTAATCTGTAATTAAAGCATAATGGCCAGTGTAACCAACACAAAAAGACACCACATGATGTATAAAACCCAGATTAAATACATTTAATAGAAATTCTTGGCACCTCTCGGGGGAATTGCTCCACCACATCCAAGCTCCACAAAAGATAATCCTTGTGAGCTCCCTTATCTCCTTAACACAGAAGTCTGCATTACAAATCCTACATCCAGATGAACCCTGAGATAATGTGAGGCTGAGGAAGGGGAGGTCGAGTACGAGGAATGCAGAGCAGCTGGCGTGGCCAGTGAGCAGTGCCCACGAGTGATGGTGGCAGTCACCACGGGCCCTTGCAGCAACAGCCATCATCCCACAGCCTGACCACAGGTAAAATCAGACAACACAAAGAAAGCGCAAGAAATAAGAAGTGAGAAAAAGGGATGAAAAGGGAAGGCTACTGTGCTGGGTTGAGCGACACACGACTAACTTTTCTTCTAATGCTGGGGAAAACTGCACTTTCAGAAGACTCTAGTGTCTGAATTCATGAAAATATTTACTTTATAGCCAGCTAGGCTACGTGGGATTGAAGGTCTCAGTATTTTCAAGCCTTGCCAGGTGCAGGGACAAGGAGAAGCAAGACCCAGGCACTTGACCCAAGCTGCCAACAGGGTTATTTCATACCATGAACATCACATTCAATATAAATTAGAGAAGCTTGCTACATAGTTCTCTCTCCCTTGATGGTGGTGGGTCCAGAGAACTCCATGCCCCAGTGCCAGAGCCCTGAGCCCTTCCCTTCCTCCTGAAGCTTCAGCGCTCACAGGGTCCCACATTGGCTGCCCCTGCTGGGAATGCACGGCTTCCTGGGATGGAATGGACTGAGATAAATTCTCGTATATCATATATTAATATAGGGATTAATACTGGTTCTTTGGTGTTATTGTTAATTATTTAGTCTTATCCTATTAAATCTATTTATATTTCCACCCTCGTGTTTCCTTGCTCTCCCTGATTTCCCTTTCCGGGTGGAGAGGGGTCATTGGGTGATAGAGTAATTGTCTAAATGACAATAAATTGTTACGGGTTTTCTAAAACCATAACAGCTACAAAACACAAGGATGGCAAGAGGAACACAGAGGGAAGAGAAGGCTGGCAACAAGCTGCAGAGTAGACAGAGGACTATTTAGGGAATAACCAAACAGCAACATTGAGAAGAGATCTTGATCGCACCTAACTATTTACACAGGAAGAAAGTAGCTACAAACGCAGGGGCAGAAAGGGAGTTAGGATTCTCAAAAGCTTATTTTTCCACACAGACAAGGAAAACCCACCCCGTGAACCCTTCACCAGCCCACGGCTGGTGGCAGGCTCCGAGGCATTTCCAAGAGGTCCTTAAGTGCCACATAGAGTTCCTCGGGCAGGAAAACATCCCCAGCCCTGCTGCACACAACAGGAGGTTGCAATTGCCCACCATGGAGACAGAATTTTGAAAAGCAAGCTCTCATTAACAACACATTTAGAACAATAAATTAGTTGGAGCAAAGCTTTGGGAAGCAACTTCATGGAAGACAGCGAGGAATGTGGAAAAACCAGTTGGAGTGCAAGGAGTGAGAGAAGCATCAAAGAATATTCATCAACAGAGCAAAAAAGAGCAGGGCATTGACATAAGCATGTCAACAGAGAGGTAGAAAACTGCAGGGCTTGGGGATTGGCTAATGGGAACAGAAAGCATGGAAATAATACGTAAGAAAATGGCATATTTAACTACACAAAGGTAAGCTATTCACATGTGCAGCCTAAGCCACCAACACCACTGTCCTAACGGGACGCACACCTCCTCCTCGCATGCACAGGAAAAAATTGCCTGGATATCCTTTCTCTTTAAAATCAGCTCTTTCCCACCCAAATCATCAACTGCGGACGCAGTTTCGAATGCAGCTTGCAGCAAGCTGTGCCGGATGGATGCTCAAATACTCACGAACAGCAATTTTTAGCCAGCTATCATGAATTCAGTTACCAGCAAACACAGCTCCATGCAGAACACCACGGCTATATTCTATGAGAAAACGCAAAATAGAGTCACCCATATCAGACTCCCTGTTGCTTTAGCTGTAAAAAAGCTAAAATAACTACCGGGGGGCACTCCATCACCACCAATAGAGTTGTTCAGAAGCGCTGTAACAGTCTTTTTCAGATGCTTTAAAAAACCTCCCTGCACCACGAGGGGCTGAGAAGCCTAAACCGGTATCTCATCCTTACTGATAAAACCCAAGCAGCACGGTCTTGGCTAATCTTTAGTGAAACCCGGATTACTTCAGCCACGTGTCTGTCTGCTGACAAAGGAGGAAGCACAGGAGAAAGAGCAGATATGCAGAGCCAAAGGACACTGTGCGAAGCAGCTTGGCAAGCTTATATTTCTTTGTATTAGCACAAGGAGTTCTGGCTTTATAAGCAGACCTAAGTCCCAGCTATGCAGAGGAGGCATCTCCCATCTCCAAATGCCTGGTCCTGCATGACAGCCACTTCTTCTTAAGTATCTTCCATCTTCCAAGAGATGGCAGGGCCAACAGCAGAAGGTTCCCCTTTCCCGTAGCAGCTCCTAAAGGCAAGCCAAAGGCTCCTGCAGAACACATTCAGGCCCAGCCACTCCACGGACACTTACCCACATCCTGAACGATGGACTTGGATTGTGCCCAGAACCACTAAAGCTCAGCAAATGAGCAGTGATTCCTCCTCCTCAGTTTGAGCTAGCTGGTTGTTTCCCCAATTTAAGGAAAAATCACTCTGCTGCAGATATGCTGATTTTAACGGGATCTTTATTTCAGCAACACACAATCCCCCCAGGGCTACAGTAAAACAAGTTCCTGTCTTGAGCTAAATAGTTTGAATTCTAATTCAGCCTAAGGTGGTCCAGTAAAACACAGACAAGGCTAGTACTGACGGCCCAGTTCTGCTTTAGAGCATGACCAATTTACATGAATTGAGATATCTCTCTGGACACCGGTTTGCTTTCACAAGCTTCAACCAGGAGTCCTTCCTCAGACACTCGGGGCACGTTGCTCCAAGTGTAGAGTCAGACACAGCCAAAATTTGCACAAAGCTGCAATTAAAGCAGCAAAAGCTCATTCACTTGTACCTGATGCCTAACTTAGGTCAGGCTGGACACTGAGCTAACGCTGTCCCTCCTCTGACAACCACAGCAAGCGCAGACATCTACCTTCCTCCCGAGAGGCTACAGGAACGTATCCTCACAAGAAGAGCTGGACAAAACGTGTCCCCTTCTTGGTGTCAATGTGGTATTACCAGTACTTCATATACTCACGGAAATGAGGACGCAGGACTAAGGCTGGGATAAGGCACCGCCGAGCTTAAGTTCTGCCTGACGAATTTTCTGAGTTAAGTTTTTCATCGATGATTTTACTCCCAAAGGAGTTGGCTGCTGTCTAACATCAGCGGGTGCTGGGTGACAGTAAAGTCACTTGGGCTGACAGAAGCTAAAAAGAGAAGTTTTCATTCAAAGTGAGATACAACTCTAACACGACACAAGCTTCCAGAAAACAAACAAAAAAAACCAACATAGCTGGGAAGACCAAAACCTTCCAACAAGGCGTGCAAGTGCTGCCCATCAGAATGTGATCAGGACTGAGCGTGGCAAGGGAGAGGAGGCCAAAGTGCCCCTTTATCACCATTACCAGCACCAGCTTGCACAGAAAGCAAATGGACATTCACAATTAATGTTATACCACGTCTGCAGTGAAACCGTGGCTTGATGGGCACGATCTTCCTGTCACAACAAGCTGCGTACAATCCGGTGATCTCAGAGCATCAACTAGGCATATCGAGATCTATCAACTGAGACATATTTTAGCCTTGTGAAATAAAGCAGTAAAGTGAAATAAAGTATCAACAGGAGATGCTGAAGGCCAAACTAACACCATGAACATTTACCACGAGCTTGCAGGATCTTTCTCTGAACTTCACTACACTTTGCTTTGTTTCCGAGGGCTCATCACAGCTCACTCCAAGGTATCAACATATTGATTTTGAAGAGAATCTATGGAAAGGGAAGTCTGGCTGGAGACGCCAGGACTGCAACCTGACTCAGGCACCATCCTGGACCAGGAGATGCTCTGCTACAGATGCAGAATGAGCATCCTGGACTGATGCAGCACAACCAAATAGAGCTCCCAAGACAGATGGGAAACCCACAGCCTCTCTAAGGGGGCAGCAGCACCTCAGCCTGGTAGGAGGCAATGGTTAAGAGCAAATCAACTTTACCTTAGGGTTTCTGGGTTTTCCGCTTCAAGAACTGAATGCTGATTAACAAACAAGTTGCCATCTAACGGTTTCAAATCTGAGCTGGCCTACTACCAGCCAAAATTAGCCTGTGGCAGTGCTAGAAAAATCTCATTTTTACAGGCAGTGCCACAGAAACAGCGGACATGAGAGAATAAAAACTAACCCAGATTAACAGACAGACAGGAACAAAAAGCCTCACCAAAGTTCCTTCATAGTCTGAGTGGCCCATCACACCTGAAGTACGAATGAGGGAGAAGAGAGAGGAAAATTTAACAGCACTTTTTAGTTCAAAATCACTGCTCTTTTGAAGATGTTTCCTCTCAGCGTGATACCGGAATAGCCCGCTGCTTCTTACTTAAAATATCCAAGTGCTGTAACTCTCCCATTCTGCTCGGGAAAAAGCAGTCAGCTGAATGTTTTCTTTTACCTGTGTGAGTATTTAGTGACTCCTCAATCACACACGAGGCTGTTCTCTTTACCCCAACCAACTTCTCTGCAGAAAATTCTTAATCAAGAGCATCTCTGGAGAAAGGGGAACCTGTTCACGGTAAAGTCCATGGAGTCCCAGGCCCTTCATCCGCACGCTCCCATTCCCATTCGGGCTTTAGCAAACTTCCTCCGAGTCTCTGTGCAGCCACCCTCAGCGGCTCAGGAAGGTGACTCCTTTGCCATGTGGGAATTCACACCAGAAGGAGAAGGCTCTGCTGCTGCAGAGGTGCCTCAGATTGTGACATGATTGCCCTTACCCTAAAACTGACTGCTTACAGCTGATCAAACCTTGCGCCTTCACTTTCAATAGGACTTATCACCTGAGTTGCAAGCACCCCCCCCTACCACCGAGGCAGCCTCAGCAGAGGGACTGGACTCAGTGGCAGTGCAGGGAACCCTGGCCTTCCTGCCCCCATGCCAGCAAAGCTTTTCTTTCTTGTCCCATTCTCTGTGTTCCCAGCATAGGCCTCCCAGACAGTAACTTTTTCAAGTTTTGCCTCCAAATCCATCATGGATCAACACAGACTCATCAGCTACAACAGAGTTTGCATAGAATCACAGAATGGTTTGGGTTGGAAGGGACCTTAAAGACCACCCCAGTGCCACCACCTGCCCTGGGCAGGGACACCTCCCACCACACCAGGTTGCTCCAACCTGGCCTTGAACCTCTCCAGGGATGGGGCAGCCACAGCTTCTCTGGGCAACCTGGGCCAGGCTCTCACCACCCTCACAACAAAGAATTTCGTCCCCAGATCTCATCTCAATCTCCCCTCTTTCAGTTTGAAGCCATTACCCCTCGCCCTGTCACTACATGCCATTGGAAAACATCCCTCTCCTTTTCATCCTGAAAGGGAGAAGAAGGGCAAGCAGGACATGACAATCCAACTTGACTTGACCCCAGCCACGCTTAGGCTCTTGCTGGGTAAAGAAGGGCACCATGTTACTGGGGAGCCAGCCAAGCTTTTGGGGTGCCATTTTGTTCTTGGCAACCACAGACAACGATCACAAAACTTTGGCGTTTTGGCCATTGCCCCTTTCTGCTAGATTTTTGAGCACAAGAGAAATGAGAGCCTTTTCACAGTGAATTCAAGGTGAGTGACAGTAGACTTATTCTACTAACCTCTTTTTAAGCCTTACGACAGTAATCCGGAGAGGTTGCAAGCTACAAGCCAAAAGTCACTTTAGGAAGTTCAGAGAGTGAGGAAAGGCTTTATTAGAACCAGTTGGGAAAAAAAAAGTAAAATAAAATTATATATATATATATATGGCACAGCTCCAAGGCTATATTCGCTGCTGTCTACCGATAATAGAGCAGTAAGGGAAGATAACGGTGTCCCAAAGCAGTGGCCATTCCAGCCCACGCTCCCCATTTCGTGTTCCCAGCAAAACCCCACGGCAACCGCTGGCCGGGCAGCGGCGGCCACGGGGGAGCCGGGGCAGCTCCCCCCTTCTCCGGGGGTTCCCAACCTACCAGGAGCTTCACCACACGCCAGGTCAGCTACAGGGGAAGCAGCAGCAGCGCTGAGAGCGGGTATTAAGGGCTGGGCTTTGCTGGAGGCCGAGCCAGAGGCCCACAGACCCCAACCGGGTGACTGCAGTGGTGCCCCCTCCCCCCCCCCCCCCGCTGCCCAACAATAAAACAGGAGGCGGCGGGAGGCGCAGGCCGCAGGCCCCCGCCG
>JAHREE010000493.1:101323-137424 GCA_033628505.1 Tringa tobata
GCGGGAGGTGAGTGTCCCCGGGGGGCCACCGCCAAGAAGGGGGGGAACGGGGGGGTACGCGCTGGGCAGCCCCGCCGGACCCTCAGGAGCGAGGCCGGGACCCCCGGGGCAGGTGGAGGCCGAGGGCCCCGAGGGCTCCCCCGCCGCCACAGGAGCCGCGGCCGGGCTCGGTGTGGGCGCCCACCCCGCGTCTCCCCGGCAGCCCCGACATGCCGGGCACACACACGTCAGCAGTTGCGGGGGCGGCCCCGGCTCCTCCGCGGGGATAACCCCAGCAGGAAGCGTCCCTGGCTGAGGTGCCAGAGTGCGGGGCCTGCTGGCCGCCTTGCCTCCCCCTTTGCTTGCCATTTCTTTGCAGCCAAGTGCTTGTTGCTCCACAGAGGTGAAGACCCTCCAGCCTTGGGGAGGGGACACACACACACACACACACAGCAGGACTGGCTCCGGTGGCCTCTGAGGCTTGGAGGCCCTGTGCCTCCTTCCACCCTGCCCTGGGCCCTGCTTGCCAGGGCCTGCCGGTGCCAGCGGCGGCCGACGGGCCCCTCAGAGCTGCCGTGCTGCTTTGTCAGGGGAACCTCCGCGCCTCTTTGTCTGCCGCCTCCCAACCGGCTTCTCGGGGGCTGAGAGCGGAGGGAGAAACGTCCCCACTCAGAGGCAGGAGCTGGGGAGAAGCTTCCCGTGGGGAACGCGCTGCGGAGGAGCCGGTAGAGGAATAAACCCGCTGTGGCTGCGGCCGTCGGTGCCGGGCCTCCTGGCAGAGAGAGGTTGATGCGAGGACTGTGCAAATAAAAGGCAGGAGGGGTAATTAGTGCCCGCCAGCACTGCCGCCTGCAAGATGGGGCTTGTAGAGCAAACTTGCCGGGGTTGCAGATCTGGCTGGCGGAGGGAATGGCGGATACGGTGATCCCATCCGTGGTCCTGGCAGCGCCGGGCAGCGCGAGGAAATGAGCACCCGGCAAAACCCGCTAGGGAATATTTTAAGTAGATAGAAAAACTTGTCGCTGGTGGATCTCGGAAAGTTGCTCCTGCCGACTAATCGCTGCCGGGAGGTTTCTGGAGGGGCCCAGCAGAAACCCCCTTTTGAGGTGGGCTCCTGTAGACTGGCCACTGTGGGCAGGAGAGGAGGAGGAGGAGGGCACTGGCAGCGAGGACCAGCAGCGCTATTGAGGTGACGTGGTTTGCTGAGGCAGGCTGGATGTTTTCTCCTCTGGAACATGCAGTGTGGGATCAGAGGGACCAGGAGCAGGCAATGGTCACAGGACGGACCCAGGCTGTGATGTTCAAAGGGCTAAAGCAGGAGCTGTGGAAAGCCAACAGGCACAGCCAGGGCTGTGAGGGCGTCTGAGGACTGGGGAGAAACCGGGATGTTTAGAGCCCGTTTTAAAGCCAAAAGCCGGGATACATTTGGGGAAACCCTGCTAAGAGCACTAGGCCGAAGAAGACCCTTCAACTTATCCAAGATAGATGGTGATTAGATTATGTCCTGCATGCCTCTGCGGGGAGGAGGTCTCTAATTCTTCAGGGCTCCGGTACGTGATGGACACAGGCAGAGCTCTAGAGACTGGGAGAAGCTGGAGATAAGGTGGGAACGTTTGATAATGCATGCAACTGTCCATTAAAACATTTTCCCTGGAGGAGCCAGGGAGTATCCACCGCGTGGAGCACCTCTGTTGGGCTTGAGTGACCTTTGTAGCTCCCATCTGCTGGCCTTACATTGGGCTGAGTGGTGGCAGGGTTCCCCGGGTGCTGCAAGGTCACAGCGGTTCTTTCTGATGGGTGGTCCAGGAGGATGGAGGCATCTGCTGGGGTGTTGCTTCTGCTTGTGACTCCTGCTCTTGGAGACAACATCAAGGTGTCCTGGACAACAGGAGGCACACCAGGGCCAGGCTGGAACCTCTGCTGAGCTCTTCAAGCCAAGATGATGGTTGTACCAGGGGGTTCAGTGCTCCCATTCTCAGGAAGAGGTGGTGGGCACTGTTCCCTACCTGCTGCAGGGACTGAGGCTCCAGAATGCCCACGGATGTGGGCCTTGAGTTGTGGTGACGCTGAAGATGAAGGGAGAGGTACAATTCTAGGTACAGACCAGGCTGCTGGAGCAGAGAGGTTTTTTGCTAATGACTGACAGTGAAAAATACTCTAATAAAACATGCAGCCCTTCTGAGCGGGGGTGGTGAGGATGGACAGAAGTGGAAGGAGCAGCCACCAGTTCCTGGTTGTGTGTTTTAGCTGAGGCAGTGTGCTTTGCGGTGTAAGCGCTGCGTTGATGCTGGGGGACTGACCGTGTTCCCAGGGGGCCCTGTGCCCCCCGTAGATGTCCTGCCCATTCTGGAGAATCAGGGCAGGAAGGTCTTGGCAATGGCATCCCTCCTGCCTGGGCCACACGTGGGTGCTGTGCGATGCTTTGCCATTGTCAAGTGGGTGTTAGTCTTTTCCCTTTGCGTGGGATCCTCAGCATCTTGTGGGCAGCTCTGGGACCGCTCCTGCTCCATTACAAATGCTTGCTGGACATGGTGAGGACCAGCATAGGTCCTCCCTGCTCCCTCTTGCTTGGTCCAGGCAGTGGACAACGGACTGGCCTTGTGTGGCTCACCTGAGTAAGGTGGGTACCCTGGAGATGTCTTCTCTGCTGTGTTTGGATTAGGTGTGAGGAGCAAGGCCACCAGGATGCGGTGAGGGACGTTCCTGCGTGGGGTGAAAACTGCACACAGGTCATGGCGTGCTTGGGGACAGGGTTGGAGATGTGTCTGGGGACATCTTTGCCTTGTGCCTGCTGGGATAGTTCGCTGGTGGCTTTGCTGGGAGTCCAGGGTCCATGCTGCAGGTGTGGGAATGGGCCGACCAGGAAGCTCCTGGGGGTGTGTCTTTCCTGCCAGAGCCTCCCTGCAGTGAGTCACCCTGCACCGTGCTGGGTGTCCGCTCCGCGCTCCCTCCTCCCCTGCCACGGCCACAGCCCTGCCCTCCCGCCTGGCCCAGCTGCCCCCCTGGGCTGCCGACTGGACGCTTCTTGGAGGTTCTAATGCTTGGTTTGCTTTTGGATTTGGCTTTGGCATCCGCCAAAAGCCAAGCTGCAAGATGTGTAAATTTTGCACCTGACAGAGAAAACAAACAGTTTGGTTATATCTCAGAGTGGCTTCAGCGTGAAACTCGGCAATCTCCTGGGGGCACCTCAAATGCTTTATCTCCAGGGCAAGAAACTTGTTTATAAAGTGAAGCATCTCCCCAGGTGTCCTCTGGGGACCTCTCTGTAGAGTGGAGCCTCTTCTTGCAGCAAAAGGCAGTGGCAGGTAGGACGTTTGTAGGCAAGAAGGGGCAAAGAGCCTGGGATCCCAGTGTCTGAACTGTGAATTCTCCTGCAGAGCTGCCGTCTGTTGCCTTCCCGGTTTTATTGCAAGGACCCAGTGATGGTCTGGCCCTGCGCCCTAATTAGTTTTCCTTTTTTCTTACAGTTGGCATAAATAATAGCAGGAGAGCGGCCTTGGTACTGCAGCAGGGCTCAGGCCGTGCATTACCACAGCAGATAAACATGCGAAAAGCACTTGTGTGGTCAAAGAGGACGTGGTGCCGGATTGCTCTCTGAAGGACTGCTCTGCACCAAGAGCTCACCCGGGAGGGTGGCTTTGCATGTTGGGCATCTGCTTTGCTCCCCAGTTATTTCAAATCTGTGCTGTGTATGAGCAGGCGATGCCCACTGCTGGGACATCCCAGCGGTGCTGGGCGGTGAGCTGCCCCCTCTGGGATGCGGGAGGTGAGCGAAGCGTGGAAATGCCTGGCCTTTGACTGAACCGGGGGGTGCTGGGGCACCCTGGGGCACCCCTGGGAGCTGCCCTGCCTGGGGTGGTCGCCCCCTCCCTCGTCGGGGGGAGCAGCTGCTTGCACTGTGGCTGCTGTAGAGCCCCGCGCTGCTCATAAAGTCCAGCGCTCGGATGAGGAAATGTCAGAGATGCAGTTTCCCGGGCAACCTTAATTGGGCCCCGCGTACGAGGGCATTAGGATGCAGTCGGTCATGGCATGATCCCCACTCTTTGCCCTCTAAGAGCCCTGCCCCGTTCCTGGCACGCTGGAGCCTCCACCCCTCGGGGCTCAGGGTACCCTTCTCGCTCGCTCGCATCCCGAGATTGCAGTGCTCCTGGAGAGAGGAGTTGCCTTCCCAGCTTTTCCGTGGCTCTCCACTCTAATATCTGACCATTTGAAAAACAAATGGGTTTATGTTCTCAGCGTGCAATGGTGGGGAGACTTCGCTCCTATGAAAAAGCATCCTTGAGGTAGTGGAGGAGTAAAGCCAGTGTGGCAAACCCCCCCCAAACATAAGGGAGCCTGGGGACTCGAGCCCCTGATCTAAGCCATTTGCTCTGGATCCAAGTTAAGCCCAGCAAATCACATCTTGCCTGCATAGAGCCCCTCTAATTGCTGCTGGCTGCCTCTGCACCTCCCCACAAGCAAAACACCCGGTTTTAGGGGCCTCAGCAGAGTCGTGTTTGGATTCTCCACCATCCTCTTACTTTCCAGACCTGGAGCTGGAGGCATCCAAGCATGGGCCGCTCCGTGAGCTTGCTGAAGCTCCTGTGACCCTCCCTGGGAAGCTGGACCTAACCGCCGAGGAAATATGGAGTGGGCCAGATTCCACACGACCGTGGCCTGCAAAGGAGCCTCTGGGCTGCTGAGCTGCTGTGCTGGTGCCCTGTCTTCTCCGAAGCTCTCTGTGCTTGTGGGGCAAGAGAGTCTGGGAGGGTCCAGGACTGGTGCCAGCAGCAAGTGGGGTCTGTGTCTGTCTAGCAAAATGCATCTCGGCAACGGGGGTTGTGGCAGGTTTGAGTGCAGGCAGGTTGGGCTTGGGAGAAACCAGCAGGCAACCCATTTCTGAAGCCAGGAGGGTCAGCAGACCCTATTTCACAGCCCTGCAGCACGCCTGGGGCCATGAGTCCTCTTTATAAAGGGTGAGCATCGGGCATAGTGCTGCCTGCTCGCCCGTCGAGCCTCTTTGTTTGTGCCTGTGGGGACTCCTGCCCGTGTGCTCGTGCCTCCTGTGGCATGGGGGGCTGTGGAGCTCTGCTCTGCAGACATCATTTCGATGGAGCAAAAGCATCCTTGTGGCTTTCTGAGGCGAGGATACAGCCCGCAGGGTCTCCCGGCTGGCTCTTGGGAGCAGAGGGCACTGACCTGCCCTCAGTGTCTGGCAGGCAGCGAGCAGGGGGGCACCCACTGGCCGCAGGCTGGGACCCTCTTTGCCTTAGAGAGGAAAAGGGTGTTTAGAAACCAGAGGGGCTCCCCGCAGTGAATTTGCTGTTGCTGTTGCTTGTCTCCCTGCCCTGCAGGCATTAGGTCAGGTCCCAGGGGCTGAGCAGCTGCCAGAGTCACCCGTGACTTACATTTCCCTGGGGAGTTTTGCCCCCCCTGCGGTGAAGAGCGAAGGGCTGCAGCCCCCTGGGCTCAGCATCGCCCCTCGGTGCCCAGCGGGGGCTGAGGGGTGCTGTGTCTCCCTGGGATGATGGATGGGAGAGCAGATTTCCTGTCTCCTGCTGCAAAGCTGGCCGTTCCTGCAGCCCCATCCTGGCTCGCTGGCGCTGGGCCCTGCCTGTGGAGCCAGCGGGAGGTTTTGCTCTTTCCCTCTCGCCCGGCGGGGACCAGCACCCCCAGCAACCATCTGTCCTGCTGCTGCCTCGCCGCAGGGTGAGAGCATCGCCTTTGCTCCCACATTTGAACCCCTACCTTATGCCCGCCCAGGGTGGCTGTGAGCCCTGCAGCTGGTGGGGTTTGCTTTGGGGGTGATGTTCTGCCACTTGCTTGTACACCGGTACAGGGGGACCAGGACTGGAGACCTGCCCCGGCTCCCCGCTGCGTTGGGAGCCCGGAGCCGGGATGTTTCTGGAGGAGTTGGGGAGCCAGGGCGTCGGGAACCCCGTTCCTCCTGCAGCTCAGAGGGATGTGAAGGCTCAGGACTGCACGGAGGTGTTTACAGCTCCAGTTCCTGTTCCCTTTTCCTGCTGGGTTTTGCTGCTCAGGGCTATTGTCAGGCCGTTCTGCACAGGAAGGAGAAAGAAGTGATTTGTTTTAAGCCGATTATGGGAGCCGGGAAGGAATGCACGAGCGGCCCTGGTCCCCAAGGCTGGCCAGGAGCAGGGATGGCGTGGCAGCGAGGGCAGAGCCTGGTGCCCGGTGGGTTTAGGCGTCTGCCGCACCGTGCCCGGCCAGTTTGGTCCTTGCTGTAGGAGCTCTGCGTGGCTGGTGTTGTGCTGGCAAAGCACAACACCAGCCAGATGGTCTAGCTGGGGTTTGCAGCCTTGATGGGTGAGCAGACCCTGGCAGAGGTGTTTGGGTGCACTCGGACCCTGCTGGAAATAATGCCTGGCCCCGTTTTGAGATCAGGCTTTTGTTCTGGAGGCGAGATGTACAGCTCCCAGTTTGCCAGGGGCTGCGGCGTTGTGCTGTGGAGTGCTCCATCCAGGAAGCTACTGAGGTGCTGGAGCGTTGTGTGACTCTGGTGCTGGGGGGGACCAAGCTCTGGGAGATGACCCATATCCTCCTGCAAGATTGATTGTCTCCTTTTTGCTAGTAGGGGCAAACCTTGGGCTTTTTGTGCCGTCCCTGAGACACGACACTTGAGAGGCTCGTGATGCTGCTTCTTGGTGCTGCTTCTTCCTCTGATTGCATAGAGGAGCCCTATCTTGTGTTACCTGGGATGCTGCAGGGTCATGGGAGGAGCAGGGAGGAAGCCATAGTCTGTTCTTAGTCCTTTTGTTAAGAAATGTCTTCAAGCGAGCCTGCAGGAGCCCTGGAAAATAACTGGTGAGTTCCCGGTCGTGCCAGTGCCAGCTGACACCACTGTACTGGGATCCGTGGCCCTTCTCCGCTTCGGTTGAGGAAATCTGGCTGTATTCAGGGAGAGCATCTGCGTGCTGGGGGGGGCAATGGCACTGCCAGCAGCCCCGTGCCATGGCGGGGGGCCTTGCCTGGGGCGTCTGCACGGGCTCTGGCAGCACTGACCCCCTGGTAAGGGAGCGGGCCGGGCCGGGCCGCCTTCTGCTCTGCTTGGCTCCGTTCCAGCTTCTGGGACAAAGGACCTGGAGCGTTTCCACTGCCAGGCACCGGTGCCTGGGAAGCTGCTGGCTGCCAGCATCTGCTCCGCAGGGTGCCATGGTGGGGGCCTAGCATCCCGGCTGCTGCTCTGGCTGCTGCTGGCAGAGCTCCTGGTGAGGTTTCAGGGGACTTTGACCAGTCCCTGACCCCCCCTCCCCAGTAAAGGCAGGGAGCACCCTAACCCTTCTCCTCCCCTTCCTCTCTTCCAGCTGCCTGTCCTGGAGGACTACGCAGATCCCTTCGATGCGGCGCAGGTGGCTGGTAGCCAGGCAGGGCTGGAGAAGGTGACAGAGAACGATGGATACATGGAGCCATATGAAGCCCAGAAGATGATGGCTGGTAAGGTGGAAGTCTCCATGCAAAGGCCACTCTTTGCATCTCTGGTCCCTGCCATGTAAATTTGGTGCAAAGGCCACTCTTTGCATCTCTGGCACCTGCCATGTAAATTCGGTGGCCACCGTTCCTCGTAGCCTGTGACAGCACCAGTCCTCCCCACAGGGCGGTCCTGGGCGATTGCTGCAGCGGTGCACAGCCGCTTTGTGGGCAAATTTTCCCAGCTGTAGCTGTGTGCGATGGGCAGGTGGTAGCCAGAGCACTCTCCAGGGCTACCAGAGCAGTAAAGGCACCTTGACATCTCTGCCTGTGGTGCCATCCCCTGAGACTGCGGTGCCTGCCTGCCAGGCTGAGCCAGGAGAGACCTGACATTCAGTGCGTCTGGCACAAAACTAAGATGACTGTGGGAGCTATTTAATTTGGTTAGGGCTGGGCCAGAGCCTGCCGTTGTCTCCCTGCAGCAGCGGGGTCCCCAGTGGGCTTGTTTATGTCTGGAAAGCAGGCGAGGGGAGAGTGAAGGCATTGCTCTTGCTGCCGTGTCGCCATGCCGGCTTGTGTGCTCCAAGATCTGGCTCTGCTTTGCAGTCCCGTGGTTTTTCTGGAACGAGTGGTTTGTGGAAAGCTCATGTGGCTTTGTGGAGGAGGCCGTTGCATTTCTTGGAAATATCGGCAAGTGGCGAAGAGGCTGCTTGTGTCTGCAGGAGAGACGTCTGTTTCGCTGAAGGGAAGGGCATTTTTATTAAACTAGCCACGCTGGGTGTCCAGGGAAGAAACTCAGTCTCGCTGCTGGTGGGGAATTGGGCTCTGGGATGCTCTATCCCCACGGACTCTGCTTTGCAGGGCTACCTGAGACTGGGAATGATGCACTGTGGGAAGAGAAGGGGTCCTGGTGCTGTGACCTGCCCGGGACCTGTCTGCCCAGCCGCTCCTCCTCTTCTGGCAGGCGCTTGCTGGAGGTTTGAGGAGTCTCCTCCATTGCTGCTTCTCCCTACCCCATGTCACCCTTGGGTGAAACTGAGACCTTTCATCTAAGCAGGGCTTTGGGGACCGTGGCCAGGCTGTGTTGGGCAAAAAGCTCATGGTCTTTTCCCTTTTCTCCTGCTAGAGATCCGCCAGAAGGGCTTACGGGAGGCTCCTGCCCGGCCACTGCACCTTTACGATACTCCCTACGAGCCCGTGCTTGGAGGGCTGGACATGGATGGTGACCGCCCAGCTTGCTCCAGGCCCAGGGAGTCCCGACTGCCGGAGGACGATGAGCGGCCACCAGAGGAATACGACCAGCCCTGGGAGTGGAAGAAGGAGCGGATCTCCAAAGCCTTTGCCGGTGAGTGATGGGTGCAGCCATAAAGGATGAACAGCAGCTATATAGCGACCGATGCTGTGGTGCAGGGGGGAAGCTGGCTCCTCGGGGGGTTCCTCCATCTTCTGGGGTCAGTAGCCTTGGCCTCTGCATTTCCCTGGCTCACTTGTGTGCTTGCAGAGACTGTGTCTCTTCAGCAGGGAGTCGGGCTGGGCAGAGAGGTGGATGGAGCTGCCTCGGCAGCCTGTCCAGTGCTCATCTTTTGTTGCCTCTTGCCCCCTCTAACTGATCACAGTCTCCAGTGCAAGTTGACCCCCTTCAGCCCCAAACTGCAGCGGGGAGGCTGTACCCTGGGCTCCAGCAGATCCCTCCTTCCTCAGAGCAGGAGGAGACCTGGGTGCTCCCCCAGGAGCCTTTGGCCAGGTGATCGTCCAGCCCCCTGACCTATTTATCCGTGCTGCGGGATCGATTGTGTTTGTGTTTGTTAATGAGGAAATCCATGCTGTGCATTAGTGCTGGCTCCTCCGTTGGCACTGGCTAATTGCCACACTCTTGTATAGGATGCATTTTAATTGCAGCAGTGTGTGTCTGCACTGCAGCCGGCGGTTGTCGGCGCTGTGCCGGAATGCTGGTGGAGAGAGGCGTGGGGGCTTGGACTTTGGAGTGGTTTGGGCTCTGTGAGCTGGAGATGTGTAAACCGGGCTCGGTGCCACGGCCTCTACTGGTGCCTGGGGCTGCACTGGTACTGCTGGGACTTGGCTGGGTGCGGGGCCGGTGGCCATGCTGTGCCGAGGGTCGGCTTGCTGACCTCCGTCACAAAACGCGGGGCGCTGCCAGGCAGGGTTTGTGCTGCGGGGTCTGTGCTCCAGGTCGGGGCGGATGAGCCGTCTCGCTCCATGTCCTGGGCTGGAGGCAGCGTGGTCGCAGGTCTGGCTCACTTGTGGGTGCTTGTGGGCGCTCCAGGCTTGCTCTGAGTCCCAAGGGGACTCAGCCCCAGGCCACACGAGGACCTGCTGCCTGTTTTCCCCCAGAGCGGGTCCTGCCATGGCTCACAGGGTGTTTCTTCTCTCCTGCGATGATGGGATCTCTCTGCTGACCCTTTCCCCCTTTGGGAGGCCTGTGAGACCCCTGCTGATGGGCAGCCGGTACTGGCACAAGGCAGCAACTCACTGGCTCCTGGCGGGGGAACGTGGACCCCGCAGGGTGGCTGGGAAGACCTGGGGCAAGATGGATGTGCAGGCAGGACAGATGGCGATGGGATGCTTGGCCATGGTCACCTGGCTGGATGTGCGTGTGGGATGGGGGTGATCACAGGCTCCCCCCCTGCAGAGAGGGTTGTCTGGGAAAGGTGACGGAGGAGCAGGGTCTCTCCACCAGGAACATGCCCTATGTCAGGCCTGTTCCTGCTTGATTCTGGGGAGGGGATGAGATGACCAAGCTGGCATAGGGCTCCTGGGAATGTAGTCCTCACGTCTTTCTGCCCACAACTGCTCTCCTTCTCTGTGGGTCCGGTGTTGCTGATGGTTTTTTCTAAGCCCTTTCTTTCTTTCTCTTTCTCTCTCTTTCCCACCCCCTCCTACCCCACCCCATCCAGTTGAAATCAAGGTCATTAAAGACCTGCCATGGCCACCGCCGGTGGGACAGCTCGACAGCCGCGAAAGCCCCCCGGACGGTGAGGCTGGTGCCTCCGTCCCTCTGCAGCAGGGCCAGCCCAGCTACGAAGACGCCAACGGTGGGTCTCGCATGACAGCGGGGTGTCTGGGAGGGCTGTGCTCACCGCGACCCTGCCTTGCTGCCCCACTGGCGCCGAGATGCTGCGACACCTTGGAGCTGGCTGCCAGACATCCCCCCTCCCTCTCCGCCTTCCCCCAGCTCCTTCGCTTGTCCTGTGCCAGACGCCAGACGTTTGTCCTGGCCTCTTCTGCCTCTTCCCCAGCTCCGCGACACCTCTTTGCATGCAGCAGTCAAGCTGCACCAGGAGATTATTTGGTGGCAGAGTTATTGCCTTCCCTTTTGTTCTCTCCTCTTTGCCTCCAAATTCCCAAGGTTTGATGGCTGCTTTTACGGTCTTCTTGACAACTGAGTGCTTAGCTGATGTTTTCTTGCGACTTAATACCCAGGTCACTTACAGGAGTTGTAGCAGCTCATTCAGACCCCACCACCGAAGCTGAGGTTGGTTTTTTTCCACGTGCGCCTTGCTTTGTCGTTTAGCATGGCTCCGTTGCCTCTGCTGTTTATTACCTTGCTGCTCGGTGGCAGGAGGTCCCTCTGGATTCTTTGCTCTCATATTTGCTATCCCGAACAGCCAAATCTCCCAGGCACACTTTGTCATCTCCGGTTTGCCTTGTTGTGAAGCTATTCTTGTGTGTGCTGAGCGGCAGAGCCCCCGTGCAAATCCCCCTTGGACTCTGCTGGCAGCCTTGCTTAGGAAAGCCAAATATCACTGCTTCTCTTCTAACCCATTATTAATATTTGAAGGACCTTGCTCTGAGGCTGTGGTGGATTTTAGGGTTTTGCCGAGAGCGTTAGGTGAGGGCGTTCTTGAAAGCTACCCAGGCTTTTGGGGTTGGGCTGCCACTCCTGGAGAGAGCTGGGCCTGCTCTGCGAGAGGTGGCTTTTTCTCTGCAAAGGGGTGGCAGTGCCCTGTGCGCTGTGCCTGCCCCTGCCCCGCTCGCGCTGCTCCTGCTGGATGTGACGACCTGCCAGGTGCAGACGTCTGATTTCCTTATCTGTGGTTGCCCAGATCCCCGCAGAGCTTCCTAAAGAAAAAGCAGCGTGGCTTTTGCTGCCTCCCGAGTGGGTTCGAGCACGAGGCCGCACGTGGCAGCTGGTTTCGCTGGGGATGGCAGGGCCACCCCAGAGCCACGCGGCTGCTGCGCCGCTGCTGCCTTGGGATCTGTCCCAACCCCGCGGGGATGCTGCAGGCTGAGATCAATCCCCAAAAAGAAAGGTCTGGCAGGGGGAAACTTCCCGATCCTCTTCCTACAACGAATGCGGGTGTCAAGAAAAATTAATTTCTGTGCTGTGCAGCCTTTTCTCTTCCCCCGTCATTTATTATCCCCGCAGTCGCTCTGACATGCATCCTGCTCCTGATGAACATATCAGTTTGTCATTTTTCCTGGTTTTAGCAACAGAGAGTCTCTCTTTTTTTTTTTTCCTGACTTGCTTTGTTGTATTCAGTTTATCTTGCCAGAGTTTTGTCTTATTTTCTACTTCCCCTGTCTGGGGGTGACTCGAACTCCTTGAAGGATGTCGTCTTACTCCTAGGGGCTTGTTTTTAATATCCTGTTTAATCATGCACATGCCTCTGCCTCTCTCTGACAGGTGCAATGCATTTCTTCTCAGCCTCTAACAGGATGACTTTGTGCCGCCAGCAAACACTTCAGTGTTTTGACTGACTGGCTTTTTAATGATCGTCCTAATTTTTTAAGGTGATGAGTTGAAATTGAAGCCTGTTATGTACAAGGGGAGGCCTGGCCGGTGAAAAGCTGCAGAGGCAGGGCCTGTCAAGCCTTAATGTTGGGCACCTCCTCCCTGTTCTCCTTCTCAGGGCGGGGGAGATGGGTTTAAGCCACAATAAACTGCAGAGGATTTTGGCTGGGTTTCCCTCTGGCTGCCTTCCTCTCTCCTCAGTGCTGGGGGGCTGGAGACCTGCTCGCCTGCAAAGGGCCCAGACGATGTGTCCCTCAAATTGCTGCCGTAGAGAATGCCCTGCTGGAGAGAAGAACGTCCCTCTGTGGGTTTTGCTTGCCTCTGGCCTCAGGGTCGCCCTGCTCTTGCCTCCCCCTCCAGCAGTGGGGAGCACGGCGGGGGGAAGCTGACCGGCCCGGGCTCGGCCACCTCTGGGGCCACTGTGCCTCCGCGGCATCAGCCGCTGGCGGCCGCGCGTCAAGGCAGCTCTGCCCGATCAATAAGTAATTTGTGCGAGGGGGCTTGTGTTGCAGAGGAGCAATAATGAAGCCTCTGGAGGAGGGAGAAACAATATTGTTAATGCTGAAGTCATCTCGCACGGAAATAACAGTCGGCGGGAGGCCGGGTCCCTGGGGCACCTCTGGGTTAATCCCCTGCCGCTCACCGGGCGGCACGTACTGGGCCACCGTGCTTTGTTGGTGTGTGGGGACTGGGGCCGGGCTGCCGTGGGGCAGGCAGCTGCCTTGGGAGGAGGCACCTCACGGCTGAAATGTCCCCTTCCCACCTGGGGGCATTATTTTTTTTCACCCCAGGAGGTTTACTTGTGCCAGCAGAAATGCGTCCGTAGTTTCCAAACTGACTGCTCCCTTTAGCTCCATTTACTTCCTTCTCTTTTTTTTTAAATTTAACTTCGTTTTTCTGTTTTTCAAGGTTGGAGAGCCTCTCCATACTGCTTCTCGCTTAACTCTGTTCTGCTGCCGCTGAATCTCTGGTTGCATTAGCAAAACCTCTCTCAGCTTTTAAAAACCTCCCTGGAAAATGTTTCCAGGGGCTTGGGCATGGAGAGGATCCTGGTCCTGCCGTGGTGGGGACCTGACCCTGGCTATCCTGGGGCACCACAGTGGGCAGCAGCCCAAGAGCTGCTCTGCCCTGGCTTAGGACAGGGGACAAGGCAGCAAGTGGGGACCCAACATGACGTGATGTGGCTCTGGCTCTTTCGGTGGGCTCCCTCTGTGGGGGGGAAGCTGGGATCCTCACCTGTCCCCACCGCCGGCTGCAACGTGTGTCCATCCTGCAGGTCCATCAGAGGGGCTGGGGTACAGCCGCACCTCGCCCTGCAGGGAGGAGAAGGCCAGGGCTGCCCTCAGGCATGGCTCCAGCAGTCTCAAGAGTACGAAGACACTGATCACCGAGCCTGGCCCCTTTCTCGGCGAGAGGATTGATCCTGCCCTGCCCCTGGAGAACCAGTGGTGAGTCCTACCTGCCCCGAGCCTGTGCCAGGGTCCCACTGGGACACCGTGAGGAGCCCCAGAGCAGACCTGCTTCTTCCCTGGCCCCGTGTTTCTGCCTGCTTGTCCCCACTGCCCATCTCGCAGTCGCGGTGTTCCCGTGTGCCCTCTGCACCCCCCCATGCTGCCCAGTGGGAGTCCTGCCCCTTGTCCCCCAGCCCTGGCGGTGCCACCCACCCCCCTCTCCCTGGAGGTGGCTGCTCTCCCTGGGGAGGCGCAGGGGGTGCTGGCGTTGCTGCTGCCCCATGGCAGGGTCCTGCCTGGGGTGTCCGCTCTCTGCCTGGCACAGCCAATCCCTCTCCAATCTCCAGCTGGTACCACGGGGCCATCAGCCGGACGGACGCCGAAACGCTGCTGAGGCTCTGCAAGGAGGCCAGCTACTTGGTGCGCAACAGCGAGACCAGCAAGAATGACTTCTCCCTCTCCTTGAAGTGAGTGACCCCGGAGGGGCTAGGGGAGCGACTGTGCCCGCGATGGTGCCGTGGGTGACCCCTTGCCACTGAGTGCCCCGTGCGGATGTGTGCCACCCCTGTCCATGTCCCCCTACCCCTGACACCTCAGAGTCACGCCTGTCCATGGCATGACTCTGAGGTGACCGTGGGGTGGTCAGAAGTGGCTGGAATACGAAGTCTGTGCTTCCCTGTGGTGTGGCACAGGCTTCTGGTTTGGTGTCTGGCAAAAGTATTACTCAGGAAGGCTCATAGATCTGGAGTCGTGCTGCGCTTCCCTTGGTAGCGCTGGTAATCCCTCAGAGGGATCAAATGATGTGCCTCACTGCTCACTCAAATGTGTCTGGTTATAGCTTCCAGCTCTGGCTTTGTTAGCCCTTTTTTTTTTTTTTTTTTGTGGCTTAGTTTCATGGGAAAATGAAGTTTGCGTGATCCTGTTGTTGATGGAAGTGCGGGTACCCATCCCTGCCTCCTCAGCCCACGTAACTGTAGAAGCCCTTGCTCATCCCTACTGTAGAGAGGTCTGCTTTGGTTTCCCAGCAGCAAACCTCAGCCCCACAGCACAGCTTGGTTTCTGCTTGGGTTTTTTTGCGGGGATCTTTGCACCCTCCCCAAATTTTCCAGATTCCCTTAGTGAGAAAACTGCACAAAACGTTGCCTCGTGTCCTGCCCGGGAGAAGCTGCCCATAGCTCCTCATCCAGCTCTTTCAGGACTCTTGGGACAGCTTGGACTCACAAAATCAAAGCTGTTACTTTCCTGAAGATGATGATGGATTAGCAAATACCTTCTTGCCCTCCTGCTGAGCAGGTCTATTAGCTCTAATCCTGTGGACGTGAAAAAAGTATTTATTGAGCACTTTAGTCGTCTCTTTCTTGACAACGTGCCATGTATCCCTACACTTCCCTCAATATACTCTTAAGTTTCCCCAGGAGTCTCTGGACCTGCATTGCTCCCTGGTGGTTTCAGCCTCTCCCGTTTATTTCCCAGGGACACAATTGTGAATTAGATTGCTCCACCTCTCTCTCTCTGTTTCTTTACACTTTTTTAATGCCTTCAACACCAAGGCAGAACATCTTTAGCTGAAAATATTCTTTCTTCCTTCTGCACTTGTAGCGTTTAGATCAGACAACAAGCCTTTTCGGAAAACCTCCTTAATTTCCTTTTTTGTCATAATTTTTACTGATGTTTTAATTTTCTCAATATTTTTTCCTTGCCCCGGCTTGCAAGCAATTTTGAAACAACAGCTTCTGCTGCAAGAGGTCTTCTCAGCCATCGCCTCTTGGGTGGCATTAGCCAGCATGTGTGTTGGAGAGCCTGGGAGGTGGTGTTGGTGTTGTGGATGGGGCTTCCTCCCTCGCCACCACAGGTGGCCCTTTCTGTCAGTTCTCTACAGGCCAGTCACCCATTTCTTTGTGTTTTTTTCCTTGCTTCTTGCTGTCCATCCTTAGCCTCCTGGCAAAAATGGCCAAATATCCTTTTCTCAGACATCATGTGTAGTTGGGACGTGGCCTTGCAGCAGCATGTCACCTCCCCAGAGGAGACTACAGCCCATCCAGGAGCTGCTGAGGCATCACCTGTCCGCTGCACCTCTTTTGGAGAGAGTCCACATCCTCAGGAATGGGATTTTTACTCCATTGCCTTTCTCTGTAGAGCTTTTTCAGGGAAAATCCCCTGGGGTGCTTTTTATGTCGCTGTAAGCTGGCTGTCTGCATATCTCTCTATTTTTTTTTCTTGAACTCTTTCTTTTTTTTTTTCCTTGAAGAAGGAGGCGCAGCTGAGGAGATGGTCTGAAAGAGAGCTCCGATCCTGACCTAAAGCCCTTCTGTGCTGCTTTTAAGGAAAATATGCACAAGAGAGAGCAGCAGGAGAGGCTGTACACATAGCGTGTCAGGTAGCCAGAAGGATTTAACCCTGCCGTGACAGTCTGGTCCAGGCAAAACAGCCCCATGTTGCCTCTTGTGGGCAGAGTTGTAGAGTCATAGAATAGTTTGAGTTTAGAATGGAGCTTTCCAAGGCTATCTAGTCCACCCCCCTGCCATGGGCAGGGACATCTGCAAGTAGACCGGGTTGCTCAGAGCCCATCCAACCCGGCCTGGAATGTTTCCAGGGTTGTCATTGCCTCAAACGCTTGGTGAATGAGTCCCCTGTGGCTTGTGCCTCCGTGAGAGTGGCTGAGGCCATGCTGCAAAGGTTTGGGTCCTTCTTCACAGCTATGAGGTACTTGGCAGGAGCAGCACTTACCCCTTGTCCTCTTCCTGTCCCCGCTGCTGGCTGTGAGGCTGTCGGGTTTGTAGCACGCTCCCTCAGGCATCTCTCCAGGGATCTGATCGCTCCATCATGTCTCTGAGCTTGTGATAAAGACCTATGGAGTGATTGGGGCAAAACACAACCAGCATCACCTCTGCGTGGTGACCAGCATCGTCTCTCCCTCACCACGAGTCTCCTTGGACCTGTGCGGCAGCGCTCCAGCTCTGGACAGACCCTGATGCCGCAATGGGCTCCTGCCCGTCTCTCCCTGCCAGCATTAGCCAAGGGCTGGGTCTCTGCAGCCAGCTCCTGTGGGCACTGCGTGTGTTAGCCATGCCACCGTGTGGGTGTGCAGGACAAACCCATGCACCTTCATGATGTGCCGTGCGGGCTGCAGCCTATGCAGCTCTTCCCTGCGCCCTGGGACGCAGGATGTGGCTGGCCGTTGCTTTTCCTCCTCCCCTGGCTACGGGGGCCAAGAGCTGCAGCTCTCCCCCAGGGCAGCCCGCTCCTTCCTTGCCTCTGGATGCTAAATGGATTTCAGACCCATTCTGCTAATGCAGCCGGGCTGTCCATTATGGGCACCGTCTCCAGCTGGGGGGGATGGGACGGGCCTGCACAGTGCTGGAAGCGGCTCAGCATCGCTGATGAGGTCCTGTCTGCTTTTAAGTCATCAATATTTTGCCGTAATGTGCATTCCAGACGCTGCAGACAGGCTGTGGGCTCTCCTCGGAGACACAAATTAATAGCAACAGGGCCATTAGCCCGTCACTTGGAATCAGCGCTCGTGGCGGGATCTGCCCGCGCAGCCTGGCGTGGCTCAGTGCCCGTGCTGTGCCGGGAAATGGCCTCGCTACGCTGAGCGGGTTTTATGGAGCCCGCAGCGTTGGCGTGCGCTGGGGGGAGGGGGAAGCGGGCCGCCAGCCGAAGGAGAAAATCCTGCTTTGCTGCGGTGAGGCCGGGGAGATGATGGGAGCTGGGGAGATGATGGGAGCTGAAGCCCCCCTGGGCGAGCCGGGCAGCTGCAAAAAGGGCTTTGTCACGTGCGAGGGGTGAAAGCAGCTGCCTCCACATCACCCCGAGAGCCCCTGTCCAGGCTGTGCCCCCCCCTCCCCACCTGCATGCACCCCTGTGGCCACAGGCACTGTCCTTGTCCCTGGACAGCCCCCTCGCACCACCACACTGCGTGGCCACGCTCCTGGGGGGGGGACACGGTGCAGCACGGACGCCATGTTGTCGTGGGTGGGGTGATTAACTAACTTCACTCGTAAGAGAGAATTAGTGAAATAGTTATTAATATATAACAGTGATATAACAAAGTTAGTAATGAATGTGACAGTTAACAAGATTGGAGAAGGGGAGGCACACTTGGTTATTGACTGCAGAGAGGACAGGGTCAGACAGAGCTGTCAGGGAGACCCTCCCATTGTGTCACGAGGTTCAGAAAGGACCCCCTGGCTTTCTGAACTCCTCAGAGAGGAGTCTGGGTGCAGCTGGATCCAATCCTAGTCCCAGACTTGGTCAAGGGTTTATGTCTAAAGGATTATATAGACGCGATCAATCCTCTATATGACTTAGCTAAGATTTCAAAGTTTAGCACACTATTAGTCACTCACCGAGGATTTGTTGTGGCAAGGAATCTCTCAGCCTCGAGGAGCAGAACCTCAAGTGAGCGTCCCCACTCAAGGGGAGATGCTGGATTGCAGCCGCTGCCCTGCAGGAGAGCTCCAAGGGCTCTGGGACTGTCTGCTATTTATACAGTAAGATGATTGACCTATAGTCATATTCTCATGGGAACAAAATATCTAGGTCCCTGTTCCAGAGAGTTTTGGCTGTGTTGCCAGCCGTCCCCCAAAGTCCAGGTGCAAGCCATCACAGCTCCCACTGATGGTTGTGGCTTGAGCAGGAGCCGGGGCAGGGAAAGGAGGGAGCACACCATCACACGTGGCCCTCCATTGGGCTGTGGACTTCGGAGCTGGCTGAGAGTGGGATGGTGTGGGCAGGGCAATAGCTGGGGACAGGGGGCCACAGCGTCCCCCCAGCTGTAGGGACAGGGTGTGGGTCTTGTGGGGGTACGTGCAGGAGCTGCAGGGAGACTGGCTGCACCACCTAACCTTGCCTCCATCTCTCCTTTCAGGAGCAGCCAGGGCTTCATGCACATGAAACTGTCCCGGACGCAGGAGAACAAGTACGTGCTGGGTCAGCACAGCCCGCCCTTCGACAGCGTGCCGGAGATCATTCATCACTACGCCAGCCGCAAGCTGCCCATCAAGGGGGCTGAGCACATGTCCTTGCTTTACCCGGTGGCCATCCGTACCCTATAGTCCTCACCCACTACGAGTCAGGCTCAAGGCCGGGTGCACCCCAAACTGGCCTGTTTGCAGGGCCAAGGACGGGCTCCGGATCAGCAAACGGCTCGCTGGGCACGGCCAGCGCTGCTGGGGTTTGCTGCAGCTGGACCCCTCGTCCCCCTCTCTCGGGGAGTCTCCTAGGGGGACCCCCCACCCGAGGAGCTGAGCGGGGCTGGCCGGCTGTGCCCTGCCCTCACCTGCCCCTGGGCAGAGCTCGGGACGCACGGACTGGAGCTGGGGCCTTGGAGAGGCCTGGGGGCAGGCGACATATGGGAAAAGGGGGAGAAATCATCCATGAACGGGCCTGAGATGCCTCCGAGGGATGCCAGCTCTGCATGCCGGAGTCGAAATAGCTGTGCCTGCAGGCGAGGAGGCTGGTGGGGGGCAAGCGGGGGCCTGCCTGGGGCTAGTGAGGCACAGGGGGCCAGGCCAGCGGTGGCCCCTACCCTCATGGGTGCTCGGTACTCACTACCGTCCTTTGCCAAATGTAAATAGTGACCGGTCTTGGCTGCGCGTGCAGCACCATTAGAGCGGTGCACGGTCGCCTCCTGCTCCATGCAGACCCCTCCAGTGGGGGGTTCAGTGTGGCAAAGTGGAGGGGAAGGGGATTTTATTACACAAAAGCTCTAAGCATATTGATTTTTCCTTTGCTCTTGCATACGCCAAGACCCATATGCCCACGCGGTCCAGCCAGCTCACTCGTCTGAGACACAAGAGACGAGGGATGCCACGACTTTGTCTTTGGGACTCTTTGCAGGCAGTGATGAGCTGATTTTGGACTTGCCTGTTGTTCCCTGTAGAAGGGGTGCTCTCTGAGATCTTTTGCCTCCCTGTTTTCCTTCACCACTTGTAAGTCTTAGGCAAAATCCCTGAATTTCACAGATCTGTTCTCTTCCTCTGGGTATTTAGTGGCTCCAGTCCTGTTCTTTGTCTTCCTGACACCTTGTCTTCGGGCCAGCTTGCTCCTTCTCTTCCTTTGGCTGAAGATACACCTGGTGCTCTGTAGCATTTAATGATTTAATGCGTATCTTGCCGTTTAACCTTGTTCCTGATGTTGCTTACTCCTGTATGTTTCCTCCATCCGTGCTTTGGCCTAAGCTCACCC
Organism: Tringa tobata; assembly: GCA_033628505.1. Taxonomy (NCBI): domain Eukaryota; kingdom Metazoa; phylum Chordata; class Aves; order Charadriiformes; family Scolopacidae; genus Tringa; species Tringa tobata. Next base: position 121,103 of record JAHREE010000493.1, read on the forward strand.
TCGATGTTACTGCCCTGTGGCACATTCCCTCTCCCCTCCGCTCCCCGGGGGTCCTGCTGTGTTCAGCAGGGAGGGGGGATGGCAGCTGAAGTTCCCTGCTGGACCAGCAAAACCTTCTGCATCAGTGGAGCAAAGCACTCAGGGCATTGGTGGGATGTGTTGGCAGTGGCTTGATGAAGGCTTTGTGAAAAAGCATCATCCTCCTCGCTGCTTGCTCCTGGGAAGGAGCTGGTCCTGTAGGTTTTCGGGGAAGGACAGAGAAGATGGATGGGTGATGCGGGTGAGCGCTGCAGCCACGGCACGAGCCCTGCTTCGGGGGCTCTGGGGTTTTCCAGACTCCATCTGTAGCTGGGGAGTTGCTGTCCTGGCTGCCCATCATGGCTTTGAGCTGCTGTGGGGACCGTCAGGCTCGGCCAGCGTGGTCCCCGAGTACAGGCCGCGGTTGGGAGCCTGCAGAAACTGTGTGGGTTTGTTCCAGGATGCCTCAGCCTCTGCCGCTCCTTAAAAGGCAGTAGTTTGAGCTCGTGGGGCGCCCGGTGTCTCCTTACAGCCCCACTTGGCTGCTGCCAGCTCCATGGCTGCTTCTCCATCCCGGGGAGGCATCTTGTCCAGTGCTGGCAACTGAGACGATTCCAGCTGGAGCGTTTTTCTCTGGGAGGTGCCACACCAGAGCCTGCAGAAAGGGTTGGAGATGCAGAAATCTGCTGAGATGCTCTTGGGTTGCCCTTGCTGCGTTCAGAAGGTTTCAAGGGTCCTTCAGCAGCCCCGCTGTGCCCTGACGGCTCCGCTGCAGAGCTCATCTCTGGGGATACCTCTGCGTTCCTCATGGCTGCGGATGGCAAAGGAGAGGCTTCTCGGGTCTGTGCAGCCAAGGAACAAAGGCACAGGAGCATCTCCTCACATATTGTGGGGGGTTGGTTTTTTTTTTTTTTGTTTTTTTTTTTAATTGAGAAGCTGTGGCAGGGAGCAAAGTGCCTGGCAGCCAGTGCTGGCCCTGCCAGTAAGCTTGCAGCCTTATGGTGTGGTCCTGCCCCAGCAGCCTAGCTCCATCCCAGGGCCATCCCTGTCGAGGATTGTGAGACCTCTGTGCATGGCACCAGCCCCCCAGAAACAGCCAGACCAGCAGAACTTCTCTGGAGCTGGGCTTTGTGTCCAAGTGCTTCAGCTAAGCAGCTTTCAGTCCTCCCCGTGGCATTTACATCCCTCCTCAGCCCTTTCATCTCTAGGCTAAAGAAGCCCAACTTCTTAACCTTGTACAACATGTTCTCTGGCCCTCACCATCCTAGTGACCCTCTGCAGGACTCTCTCCTTGTACTTGGGGTGCAGAACAGGGCACGGTATCCAGATGTGGCCTCACCAATGCCAAATAAAGGGAAATAACCACTTTTCACCTGCTGGCTACGCTCATATGGTAACTTGGGTTGGAAGGGACCTCAGGAGGTCTGTAGTCCACTCTCCTGCCCCAAACAGTGTTAGCATTGACGAGAGTGAAGAAGGGCTCTTTTTGGAATGAAGCAGAACTGCCCTAAGAACACACAGGTTTTTTTCCCTTCTTATAGCACCACCAGGAAGGACTGGACACCAGGATGAATGGGGCTGCAAATTCACCATAACCTGTGGGCGACACCTCCGGCCCAACAGAGCCTCCAGCTCCACGTGGGCCCTCAGGAGGTGGAGAAGACACAAGAAAGATGTAGGAGCAGGGTGCAGGACGCAGAGCCGTAGCAAAGCGCCATCCCACAGCTTGACATTGGGTCAGGGGTGGGATGTGATCTCAGATGGGGCAGATCCAAGCAGGTCCTGTGTCCTGTTTGGACCTGGGGAGGTCTCGTTTTGGGATTCCCACAGAAAGTGGCGTCCGAGTGGTGCGTTGCATGCTCTGTTTGTGATGGGAGCTGATCAGCAGCTCCCCAGGAAATTTGGATTGAATGTCTCCTGCTGAGGGTATTTTAGTGCTACCTTTTGCTCTCCTGTGACTGAATGAGTGGTGTTTGGAAATAAGCGGGGGGGGGGGGAGCCATGTGACAGAGCTAGCGAGGTGACAGGGATCCCCATTCATGAGAAGGCTAATCCCCAGGATGGAGAAGGGCCTGAGCAACCTGATGTGGCTTTGAGGTTAACCCTGAATGGAGCATGAAGGCTGACCGGAGACCTTTGTCTGTAGCAATTCCCAATCCACTTGTCCCAGCAACCCCCCGTGTCCTTCCAGCTGCTTCCGTTCTCCGTCCCTCCTCCCTGCAAACAAAACAGCTCTGTCATTCATCGCCTGATCCCTAGTCCCTTGCTAAGCCCTCCATAATGGTCAAACTGCTTTAGCATGCTGCAGGCCCTGGTAATGAAGGAAGTTAAGTTTGTTTGGTAATTGGATTAGTGCTGCTGGGAACACGCTCTTGCACAGGGGTCAGGGCTGAGCTGGCACGGCCACGAGCCCTGGGCCGCTCTGCCTGCTCCTGGGCCAGCGCAGGGCTCCATCCGCTCCTGCACAGGACTTCACTGGCCAAAAGATGGAGTCTTACAGAAGGAACACGGCCGAGAGGGCTGAAAGGCTGATTCGGGGCAGGCTTTGACCGTGCCCCACCTTGGAAGCTGCGGTGTGTGTTCGCTGAAACTCTGTCACGGTCCCTAATGCCTCCCCCCTGCTGGAAATGAAGCGCTGGGGTTAGCCTGGAGGCCAGCATCAGCTTCATCCCCTGCCCCAGCACAAGCCATCAGGGCTTCTGAGCACCTCACGGGCTGGAGAGCACCACCAGGAGCTTGGGGACTTGCCCTTGTGGGACTGGGCAAAACCTTCAGATGTGTGCTGGGTGTGGGCCATCATCCGTGTCCCCTCCCTGCCCCTCTGGCCTGGAGAAGTTCCTTCAAGCCCAAGCCTAGTGATTAGTTGAAAACCCCAGCCCTAGCAGTGATGCCTAACTGGCTTGAATATCTCTGAAAAGAGAGTGCCCTGTGTTCTGTCTCCAACCACAGCACTCTGCAGAGGGATCGAATAACCCAACAACGCGGCTGCCAAAGTTTATAGCGAAGGAGAGAAATGTGTTCCTGATCCCAGCAGGCTATCAGCAAAACGTGCAGTGTAGCACACATGCATGTGGCACACATATGGCCCCGCTGAATGCCTCCTTTCAAATCTTCTCGTAAAGACCAACTTACTTGCCACAAGAGGAAAGTTTCGGCTCCTAACTGGAAGACCACCCTTGCTCACTCCCTTCAGCATGCTTCTCCAGCACCCTCTCAAACCAGTTACTTGCTCTTGGTAGGCTGTTTGAAAATTGTCCCAAAACATCCATGCTCGGATGCTGCCACCTAATTTTCAGTCTACACTTCTGAGCAGTTCTGTCTTTTCCCTTGCACAATTTTGGAGGCATGTCTCCAAAACGGCATGCTCGGGCAGATCTTCAGGGTGAGATCTTCCTGGTTCCTCACTAGTGATGTGGCTGTGACCCTCCCAAAAACGCATCCCAGGCACAATGACTTCACGCTCCCAGCCCTGCACTGCTTGCTGTTAACGTTGGTGGGGTCAGCCCAAGACTGAGGTGGAGGAAAAGTGCTGGAAGCATCTCTTTGCTCAGAAACGACCCTTTTAATACAACCCAACATTTATGTGATTAGCTGGTTCCTCCTCTGCTATGCCCATATCCATGACTTGCAGCATCAGAAACCGGTACCTATTGGGTGGCAAATGAAAATCCTTCCTTAAATCTAACCAGCCTGAATGTGCTGCATCACCTTGTCTGAGTTAATTATAAAAGAAAAATCGTTAAGTTACACTAAGACAATGCATTTGTGATAAATTCTGTTTCCATTTGCCTTCCTTCTTGAATCTGGGTTTCCTTCAAAAAAAAAACCTCAGAAGGGTGTGAAAGTCTAGATATGTTTTAACCCTTTTTTTCTGGATGTGAGAGGCACCGCTCTCATGCCGCACCTCCTGGTTGACCCTCATCTCATGCATTCAAAGTGTGTCCTCCTCTGTTGGTCCTGCCTCGGGCATTCTCTGTCCTTCACATCACCCTCAGCCTGATGTGAAGGGTGTAGCACAGCTACAAGTCTTCCTCTTAATTTCCAGGATAAATGCATGCCTGCTGAATTTTTCTCCATTAATTGGCAGCGCAGAGCAAGTCCTGACCCGTTCCTGCGTGGGACCGATGTGGGCACGTGTGTCCTCCCTCACTGTTCCCGTACAGGGCCACCTTGCTCCGTGTGTACAGCGTGCTGTGATTTACTGCCCGTACGCAGCCTTCTCCCTGCGCATGCTCAGCCTGGCTTGATTTACCGCAGGCATTACGGGGTTCCTCTGCAGATTCACAGCACGTCTGGCTGTAGTGCCTGCGCTCAGCGCGCTCGCTCTGACCAGGCACAGCCTGGCCTGATTTACAGGGAAGGCTCTTTGTGTAGATCACCTTGGTCGCTGCTTGCGTGGTCCCACGGCCGCTCTCCCTGCCTGATTTGCCCTTCAGGCATGTGGTGGTCTTGGATTTACTGCCCGTGCCATGGGTGGGCACTCCAGGCGCCATAGTGTGGCCTCCGTGGGCTCACCGCATCCTAATTGATGGCACTTGTGTTCGCTGCTTTCCCACAGTGGTGCTTTGTGCGTGCGTGCACAGCACCAGCATCAAGTCCCGATGTCTGAGCAATCCCCGTTTAGTAATTTATGGTAAAGACCACAGGCTCTGTGCTGCACCTGATTCCCTTTTCCTTTGGCAGATGCAGGCTGTCCAAGCCTCCTCTCCCCCTGACTGCTCTGCCCGTCTCATAGCTGCCTCTTACAGGGGCTGGGATGTGGCCTGGGACTACCATCCTTGGGCTGTCCTGGCTCATGGCCTCTGGAAACTCTGGGCTGGGTGGTGGCTCGGAGGTAATGGAGGGTGTCTGTGGTGGGCAGCAAGACCCACTGTCCTGTTGGACGGATGCCATTTAAGCCAGAGTCCCAGGTGCTGCCCAGATTGCAGTTCCAGTAACTGAGGTCTTCTCAGGGTATGTTTATGGGATCCCAATGGCTTCCTCTGCTGACCTGTTGTCTTGGGAGAGGGAAAACTGAGATATCGGAGCCCCCAAAAATGCTTCAGAGGGCAGAAAGGACTGTGCGGTGCAGAGGACAGTGCTGTCTAAACTCGAAAAAATTGCAGAATGTGCCTGTCCAGGTCTACACCGAGGAAGGGGTGACCCACAGCCGTGGCCTACAGCATGGGAGAGGCAGGATCTCCCACCCCTTGCTCTGGGAACGTCTCCAGCCCCGTTTGTGATGGTGGTGACCAGAATGTGCAGGGGGAGCTGCCAGTTGGAGCTGGCTGGGGCTGGGAAGGAGGAGGTACATGCTGCGACTCCTGGCTTTCTTCTTTTCTTTTTTGTGACTTGTAGCTGAGCTCCCAGATGCCACGGGGCTGGCGTAAGCGGTCCAGGTGAGACCAGGTAGGGCTGGAGAGTGCATCACCCAGGTGGCGAGGGCTCTTGCCCTTGCATTTGACTTCCAGCCAGCCCCAAAGGAAGCAGCGCGTCGTACAGCAGAGCAGGCAAGAGAATAAGCACAGGGATGTCACCTGGTCCCCTCTGCATCGCAGACCCCTCACCACCCTGCTCAGTTGAGGGTCCCTCTGGAAGTTCCATCATTCAGGGTGACCCCAGGCTTTGTGGCCCCGGCACTGCCGTCCCTGGGGACAGCTGGGTAATTCGCGCTGGCAGCAGCTGCTCCCGTTATCAGCACGGCGATAATTGTTTCTGCTGGGCTGGTCCCGCTCAGGGCCATTAGCAGCAAGATCCTTCTTTTATCCTTGCACATCTCACTCCCATCTTGGCAGCTGCAGTAAATGTGTCTGTTGGCGGGGCCGAACGCCTGCTGGGACACAGGGCAGTGTGGCCCTGCGGTGGGTGACAATTTGGACACGCTCGCAGGTCGCTCGGAGTGCAGGGTGGGAGCATCGCTATCCTGTGGCTTGATGCAGGGAGGAGACGGGGTCTCTTGTGGGGGTGGTGGTGGGAGGGGGGACACCCCCGTGTTGCACCCCCCAGCTCTGTGATCCATTTGTGGTGCAGCTGGGCTATCCACGGTCTCTGCATGTGTGAGGAACGGGGGGAGCGGGGACAGGCGAGCCCTCCCTGGTGGTGGAAGCGCCGCTCATTTCCATTTAGATGGAGGAATTTCAATCTCAGCTTGACATCTCCTCACCATAGTGACCTAAATTTCCAGTTTTCTTCCCCATGCAACACCAGATGCTCTCTGCTGGCCTGGGAACTGAAGCGCATTGGAGATGCTGCAGCCTGGCAGTAGCGGACAGTCAGGCTCCTGAACACAGGTGATGATCTGCTCCATGGGGCAGTTGCACGTGTGGCCTCTCCACACCCAGATTTGCTGCACTGCCTGCTGCCCAAAGCGTTGCCATCGCCTCTCGTTAGCCTCCTTCCCTACCACTGCCCAGCAATGTGCTCTTGTGACCAAGAAGGCCAATGGTCTCCTGGGGTCATTGCTCCTGAGAACCTACAGCAACTCGGGCAGTGACCAGGGGATTCTTCCCCGGGCACTTGCATGGGCGGGCAGAGCGGGAGCCTTGTGGTTGGTGTCCATCATGGTGTTGATCCCGATTCTTGGCCTGGTGTGGTGGAGGGCTCAGGTTTGCTTGGGTGCCCTTGGCCAAAGCAATGTGCCCTTGTGGCCAAGATGGTCAATGGTCTCCTGGGGTACATTAAGAAGAGCGTGGCCGCAGGTGGAGGTAGGTCATCCTCCCCCTCTGCTCTGCCCTGGGGAGGCCACATCTGCAGCACTGGGTCCAGTTCTGGGCTCCCCAGTTCAAGAAGGACTGGGAACTGCTGGAGAGAGTCCAGCGGAGGCTACGGAGATGATGAGGGACTGGAGCATCCCTCTGATGGGGAAAGGCTGAGGGACCTGGGGCTGTTCAGCTGGAGAAGAGCAGGCTGAGAGGGGATCTCATCGATGCTGGGCAATAGCTAAAGGGCGGGTGGGAAGAGGATGGGGCCAGACTCTTCTCAGTGGTGCCCGGGGACGGGACAAGGGGCAACGGGCACCGACTGGAAAAGGGGAAATTCCATCTCAACCTGAGGAAAAACTTCTTTCCCTTGAAGGTGCCAGAACCCTGGAATTGCCAGAGAGGGTGTGAAGTCTCCTTCTCTGGAGATACTCTAAACCTGCCTGGACACGTTCTGGTCCAACCTGCTCTGGGTGACCCTGCTCTGGCAGGGGGTTGGACTGGACGATCTCCAAAGGTCCCTTCCAACCCCACCATTCTGTGGTTCGGTGGTGCGTGCCGGGCGCTGCTCACAGGATGTGGATGGGGCAGGCTCCTCAAGGGGCAGGGAGGAAGCGGCAGGAGACTCATGTTTGGATGTTTGGCAGACGTTTCTGGAATGGGAAGCCGTCAGAATAACAATGATCTCAACTGCTGGAACGGGCATGGCTGAGATAAACACTGCAGCGATAAGGAGGAGTCGGCCAAACATGGAAGTGAGCAGGGAGGTGGCGAGTGGACATGGAGATAAGTGGAAGGGGCCTGGCAGGTGTGGAAGAGGAGGCATGAAGCTGCTGCCACCCATCACTGGTGGTGGTGGCCCTGTCCTAGCACAGCTTCCTAGCCATGGGCTGCCTTCCCCGACAGGATTCGGGTACGACCGCTGCTAACAAAAGCCATGCCGGGTCATCAGAGCCCCAAGAACCCTTTGATGTGAGGTTTTGTCCATGGGATGCTGCTGGTCTGGCCCAGGTGGTTCAGACCTGCCAGGACGTGTTCATGCAGTGTGGAGGAGAAGAGACGAGCTTGTGGGGGCACTGATCCCTTTGGGCTCCGCTCTGGGCAGGACAGCTGCTCCAGGCAGGCTCTTCTGCTCTTCCCACCCTGCTCTGTACCCTGGTAGCTTTTCTCCAAGCCTTCTGATACCTGTGGGTTGCGTTCAGTGGGATTTTAAAGGTGCCTGCAATGTCCAAAGGCTGGTGCAGCCAGGCAGAGAGTGCTGTTTCCAGTCCATGGCACCAACATAAATCTTCTGGCTGGCACAGGGACAAGAGCAATTCATCACCGCGTGTCTGTCTCGGCTACTCTGCCCCTGGAGCAGCCTCTCCAGCTGTTCCTCGCCGGGGCAGCCCCTGGCCTCCTGTCCCTGTCTCGGGGAGGCAGATGGGAGGCAGAGCAATCCCCACCAGATCCTCGTCTGGTCTCAGAACCCCCAAACAGCCCCAGGAGTGGCCTCGGTGCCCAGGGAGATGGGACAGATGCCAGCGCTGCAGGAAGGCACTCTGTGCTTTACGGATGATAGCAAACCCTGCACTGGGGTGGGCCAGCACTGTCACCTCCAGGTGTTCAGAGGCCATAAATTCAGCTTGCAATTTGCTCTGCAGCTGAAAGCCCACCTTCCTTCCTAAGGAACCCAGAGTGACTCCACTGAGCTGTGCCACCTAGCCCAGGATGCCATATTCCCACAGCCACAGGCACTGCTGGGCCAGCGCAGGATGCCCGAGCAAGAGCAGGCCAGGGAAGTGTCCTGGGGCTGGGATAATTCCAGAGGTGAAGTTTTAGGTGGGATCTGGGGGGAAAAAGACAGGACATCTGAGCTGATAGGCAGTTGCAAGCAACCTGACACAGCTCTGCTCCCACCATCCAGCTCCCCATCCTCTTCTAGCTCATGAGATGTGCACCAAGGACTGGAGGAGAAGGGCTTGAGCACTTCTTGACATGAACGTTCAGCTGCGATGCTCTTGAGAGGCTTTATGAGCCCACAGCAGGGCATGAGATGGTCCTGCTTCTTCTAAAGCCCAAGCTTTAAAGAACATTGTCCAGTTTGCCAGGGCTATCTGGGGCAGGCAAACAGGCTACAACAGACTGATTTTCTGCTTGGTTGTGTTTTGGGACCCCCTTGCCTGGCTCCAACATTCAGAGACCAAGGAAAACGGTCCCCAAAATGTATGGAGCATTGATTCACCAAAGCTCGTCCTGTCCGACCTCCGGGAAGCGTGAAGCCTAGGGCAGCCTCTTGAGCCCTTTTCTTGTGGGCCTGGCATCCAGCTGAAGATTGGATACGATAAAAGCATCCCGGGGGAAAGCCACCCACCCTGCAGCCCTGATAAAGGCTGCCACATGTTGGTGTGTGCCCTCCTGGCTCCAGCCACCAGCCTGGAGCCTTTGTCTGCACCAGGAACTGGAGCCTCCTCTGCAGCAGGGATTTACAGCTTGCACGCAGCTACCTCTTAACCCTTCTCTGTGACACTCAGCAGGCAGAAAACAGGCGGCCGTGCTGTCAGGCAGTCTGTCCAGCCCTCACCTCTCCACACCTTGCACTCCCCTCTGAATTCACCTTCGTTTTCTGCCTCCCAGCCCTTGCGGAGGCACGGGGCTGGGTTGGAGGCGAAAGCGATCGTTCCCCACTTCGTGGAGGGGGGGGAATGGCTCCTGCTTTGCTCCTGTCTGCCTGCCCATCTTCCTGATGGTTGATGACAGGACTATTAAGAGATATAAGGGGGATGCCAGGGGTGGTTCACACCCCCTCGGCAATGAAAAGCCAGTGAAAGTCTGTCTGGAGAAGGACTCAGCTGCGTGAGCGTGGCCATTGCAGCCAGATTAATCAAACCCACCATTAACACTTTCCTGGGGCACATGGGTCCCCTGCCAGCCCCAGAGCACAGGCCACCAGCCGGCACGTCCCTCTGATTGAGCTGCAAATGCTCCAGCTCCTTAGTTTGCTCTGCCTCAGATCGATGAGAGCAGGCAGCTCCAATCAATTCCACTTTACTGCTCGCTCTCGAGTTCAGATCCGCGCTCTCCCAGCGTGTCCCGCTTCCTTTGTTCGTTTGGAGGAGGAATTCAGGCATCTTATCCCACCTGGACGTCGCTGTGCCCTTGCAGGGTCAAGCTCCCGGGTAGGGGGCAAATAATGCCCCAGAGATGCAGGTGCTCCTCCCTGCTCTCCCCACCGGAGGGGCAGCAATGAAGGGGTTGAATTTGTGCTCCAGCTGGAGCCCTGAAAGCATCAACCTGCTGCAGCAGAGTGTGAAATTGGGGGCTGGATGAGGCTGTGAGATTTACATGATATAATATAGCTGTTGCCACCAAGGTGGCATCTGTCACGAGGTTTTCCTGCCATGAGCCTCATTTTTCCGGGGAAATGCAGAAGGCGGCTGCAGAGAGCTCCCGTGGCTTGGCTCCCCTGTCCCCACAGGCACTGCGTGTGGCTTCAGTCTGCGGGGCTCGAGCCCACGTGAAATGATTTTACAGAAGAAAAAAAAAAGATAAAAAATAACACCAAAGAGTTTACATAGTGGCTGTTTGGAAATTTCCCTCAAATCCGTACCTGGCATTTGTTGGTGAAAGAAGTGTTTCTCACGCTCTGGGTGTCAGTCCCGAAGTGATTTTTTTTTCTCGTCTCTGTCACCCAGCTCTCCTGCCTGGCCTGTTTCCAGGGTGCTGCGCCTGGGTTTGTGGAAAGGAAGTTCCCCCACGGCTCTCCACACCTCGTCAAGTGTTAACGAACTAACGGATCGCGGCAGAGAGCAGTTAACGACGCTCAGGGTTGCGGATGTGCAGAGGGCTGTCAGCGCTGAGAGCGGAGGCAGGAAAGGCTCGGCGCGGCCGAGGCAGCGACCGACCGACGTGTTTGGCTCTGAGCTGGCAGATGTCTGTCAGCGAGTTGTCACCTCTCCTTTTGGTCAATTAGCAGGCTTCAGTTATGTTATCGACTGCGCAATGAGTTCTTTTGACAGAAAGGTTGGGGAGCTGCAAAAAAGATGATACCAAACTGGGAGGGGTGGCTGACACCCCAGAGGGCTGTGCTGCCATCCAGCGGGATCTGGACAGGCTGGAGAGCTGGGCAAGGAAAAACCTCATGAGGTTCAACAGGGAAAAGTGTAGGGTCCTGCACCTGGGAAAGAAGAATGTTAGGCATCAATACAGGTTAGGCATGGACCTGCTGGGGACAAGCTCTGAAGAAAAGGATCTGGGGGTACTGGTGGATAATAAAATGACAATGAGCAAACAGTGTGCTCTTGTGGCCAGGAGGGCCAACGGAATCCTGGGCTGCGTAGGAAGAGTGTGGCCAGCAGGTCGAGGGAGGTCATTCTGCCCCTCTGCTCTGCACTGGTGAGGCCACAACTGGAATATACTGGGACCAGTTCTGGGCTCCCCAGTTCAAGAGGGACAGGGAGCTACTGGAAAGAGTCCAGCGTAGGGCTACAAAGATGATTCGAGGACTGGAGCATCTCCCTTATGAGGAGAGGCTGAGAGAGCTGGGACTCTTTAGTCTGGAGAAGAGAAGGCTGAGGGGAGACCTTATTAATGCCTACAAGTATCTCAAGGGCAGACTGAAGAAGGAGGGAACCAGACTCTTTTCAGTAGCTGCCAGTGAGAGGACAAGGGGCAATGGGCACAAGTTGGAACATAAGGGGTTCCACTTGAATATGAGGAAAAGCTTTTTCACAGTGAGGGTGACGGAGCCCTGGAACAGGCTGCCCAGGGAGGTCGTGGAGTCCCCTTCTTTGCAGATTTTCAAGACCCGCCTGGATGCCGTCCTGAGTGGCATGATCTGACATGATCTGGGTGGTCCTGCTTTAGCAGGGGAGTTGGACTAGATGATCTCTATGGTCCCTTCCAACTCTAAAAATTCAGTGAAATTCAGTGAAATCTGGAAAGGATAAAGGAAGCTTGCAGGCTCCTAAGCGCTACAGAGCGACCGGGGTGGATGTGCTGGGCGTGCGGACGAGGGGCTGCTGGAACAGGGGTGCTTCCAGCGTGGGAATGGCTTGGCAAACAAAAGCACACTGCCTGCACGGTAGGTCTGGGAGCGGTGTCTCCCTGCACCTGGGCAGCTCCTGTGGCGAGGAGCGGCTCATCTCACCCACTGCCCCCTCTTTGACGGTCTCCTGCTACTGGAGATTAGGAGAGGGTTCTTCACCGTGAGGGTGGTGGAGCACTGGAACAGGTTGCCCAGGGAGGTGGTTGAGGCCCCTTCCCTGGAGATATTCAAGGCGAGGCTCGAGGAGGCCCTGGGCAACCTGGTCTAGTTGGGGGTGTCCCTGCTGACTGCGGGGAGGTGGGACTAGATGGCCTTTGGAGGTCCCTTCCGGCCTGGACAACACTATGACACTATGACAAATGTGTAGCAACATTTCCCCGGACACGATCCCTGCCTCTAAGTATTTGCAGGGCTCCTCGTGCCAGTCTTCATATTTACTGGTGCTTGATGGATTTCTTTCTGCGGATCTGTCTGGTCTTGTTCCTAAACCCTGCACATCTGCATCTGCCCGTGGCAGAGAGGGCCGCTGTTGCACCGAGTCACCTCCTCCTGTTTATCCCCCATCCACCCGTCTCTCCCCACCTTCCCCAGCCGCGCAGATCTCTGCGCTGTGATCCCAGTTGTCTCTTTTCCATCCCAAAGAGCCCTGGTCCATCACATTCCCCACGCACAGAAACCTTTGATCATCCTCTTGCCCTTTTCTGGGGCATTTTCCAGCTTTGCTGTGTCCTTGGGATGGGGGGACCTGGACACCACACAGGCCGGGACCGATCAGGGAATAGTGGCACCTCTGATGTCATCTCTGCCTTTTCCTAACCCTTCCTATCAGTTTTAGCCGCGAGGTTTTGCAGTTTTGACCTCTGCTGAGTGCTGAGGGGACGTTTTCACGGGCTGTCAGAGCTCCCGGTCTCAGAGCCATCACTTCAGACATGAGGCTGGGCTTGTTTCCCCATCTATGTCGCTGACACTGGCTTTTGTCTCGTTTCATTGCCAGGTGGCTCAGTCTCCTGCGATTCTTAGCGTTCATCCGCAGCATCCACAATAATTCAATATTATTAGCAGATTTTGTCACTTCTGGATGATCTCCTCTCGTCAAAGGATCTGCTTGTGGCAATGCAGGTGACCTCTCTCAGCCGGATCACCCTCAGGTGCCTGTTGGCTGTTTCCAAGAAAGCCACTAGCTTTGGAAAAAAGAAATTCGCTTTAAGTTAGCTGTGTTGACTCTTTCCCAATATGTCATATTTATCCATCTGTCCCCTAACGATGCCAGTTTCCTACTCCTTATGCCAATTTTTGTTCATTTGCAGAGAACAGATGTGTCATTTATCAGTCTGGGGCTCCCTGGCTGCCTCCTGGGGAGCATTTTTGGTGTCACAGTTGGTGCCTCACATCCTCTGCTGTACCTGGACCTCAGGGGAGGTTGGGGTGTCACCTAGCAGATGTGACACCCTCTCGGTCCCTGCTGCCCTGCACAGCAGGGCTTACCTAGAGTGCTCCTGAGGAGGGAAGGGGCTGGAGTCACCACAGACATTTCTAAGCTCCTGGGGATGGTGTTTATCTGAAGCGGTGGAAGAAGCACCTGGGGGTGCAAGGGGCTTCCCTGTGAGCCAGGGGGGATGCTGGTGGCAGGGGTAGCAGCTGACCCAGTGCCTGACTCCAATGACACGCTGGCAAGTGTCAAAGGCTAAATTCAGCCCCCACATCATCCGTGGGTGAATCATCTTCCACCACTTCCTCAAGAGCATGCAGGAGCAGAGACCTTCTCCTCTGAGTCACCAAAAGCTGCTGCCTGGGGGACACTGGTGGAACCAGGTGGGCTGTGTCCACACCACCTGGGGTTAAACTGGAGGGGAAAGTTTACCGGGATGATGTGGCCTGAGCCCTCCAACGCCCTGGGGAGGTCCCATGTCCTCTTTCTTCTTCATCCGGCTGCCAAGCAGGGTTCCTGTCCCCAGCTGTGGGTGAGCCCAAGGAGCACTCAGGGTAACTGCAGCAGCTCCTCACCCCCAGGAAGAGGGCTGAGGCCTGAGGACACACACAGCTCTCCGCAGGGCTAGCAGCAGCCCGGAAGACATCGTCTGGATTTTTCTTCCTGGTGCATGCCCTGACCTGCCTGGGAAGTGTTTACCCAGGCCAGCAGCTACTGCTGCCTTCGGTGAGAGGAAGGGCTGTGCTGTGAGCTCCAGCCCAGAGATGACGGAGGAGGGCTCCTGGACCCTCCAGAGATGGGGAAGAGGGTGGAAGTAGAGCTCCTGGTCCACCCCCGGCTCCTTGCAGGCCACTGCAGATGGCCTCCTGTCTCCCCTGTTCCCGTGGTCCATGAGAGCGAGCCAAAAATCTCTCGTGTGCAGCCACGGGTAAGTCCTCCTCCCTGCTGAGGACTGTGCGCGCTGCATCTCCACTGTCATCCTTCCCTCCTTTCTGGGGGCTCCGTGGGCAGCCCCCGGACCCCGCATCCCGCCGGGGGTCTCCCCGCCGCGGCTGCCAGGGAGCGTAGCCAAAATGTGGAGTCTGGTGCAGCGTGTGCTCCTCGGTCCTCTGCCGTCTGCCAGTCCCACCCTGCGTCCCCTGCCAGTCCCTACACCAGCGATGCTGGGTGACAGCCATCTGTCATGGCCACGCGCCGGGCTGCGGCACCGCGCGGGCGGAGTGGCATCAGGGCCACGGCTGCGGCATCGGGGCCAGCGTCTGCGGCGCAGGCATCCCGACGTGCATCAGATAGGAGGGATGTAAACAGTTGGGGACGGGAGCAACACCAGCTGCTGCGTGAGACGCAGATGGAGCTGGGCTTTGGCAGCACGAATGCAGAAATCTGTCACTGCTCCTTCAAACCTTCAAACGAGCTGCTGTGAATGGAGGGATGTCGCCAGTGTCTCATCACGACTGCAGAAAAAATAGGAGCAGCCCGTGCCTGCACTGAGCCACGCGGGGTGTGAGGGCCTCGTTTGGTCTCCTTACGGGCTCCCTTTAAAATCCCCCTAAGCACAAAGAAGTCTCCCAGGAAGGGCCCCCATCCCAGCTGCCCTCTCACCCATGTTCTCCTCACCCTGATGCCCCGTGTTGCTCTCTGGGTGGCTTGGCCCAGGGGAAGCCAATATCCAGGGGAAGATCAAATTGGAGAGCTCAGGTGGGTCCAGGGATCTTCTTCTTGATGCCCCTCCAGGCTCTGCTGAAGCCTTATGTGAGAAGAGGATGACCCATGGGGCACACATCAGAGAACGGGGCTAATGTTGTGCCAGGTGCCCACCTGTCAAAAGGCCTCAGAGGAATTTGGAAGAGAAACAGGCCCAGGAAATGGTGAGGAGGTGCAGGGTCCTAGGTGGGCTCAGACCACAGGCCTCTTCCATCCTCAGCACGGCCCCAATGCAGCTGCCTTTCCAAGGAGGGAGCGATGGGAGGGATGTGACAGGACAGGATGGGAAGGAAGGACCTCTGTCTGCAATTCCTCTGGGACGGTAATATTTGTAAAATAACCCACCAGCACAAGCTTGGTCCCACCTCGGTCACCTCTCAGCGGACGCTGAGCGTGTGTTTTCCAAGCCTGAGGATTTAACAAGAGCCATCTCCAACAGCTGTTGCTGAACATCCTCCTCGGTTACTGACAGAGGGTGGAAGTACTCTTGGTCTTGTGTGCCATCAGCCCTGCATCCTGCTTCCTTCCAAATGCCGGGCAGACACAGATTTATTGAGAACCTCTGTCTGGTCTGCATTTTAATAACAATCTCATCATCCCCATCTGCCGAGATTGAGGTCTGCTGCTAGACCTCAGACACTGCCTTGTGTTTGCTCTGCTCCTGGCAGACACTTCTTCTCCTCTCAATGCCTTTTGTGTCTTGCGTGCTCTACGCTCTGAAATTTCCAGACCTGGCTGCCGGGTGCCGTGGCTCTCTTATCCCTGGGGAGGAAGCTGCCTCAATGTCCTGTTGGCCCCTAGGGGATTTGGCTGGGTTTCTTGGGCAGGAGGATGTGGTGTGTACGCACTCAATAAATCAGCAAATCTGGGGCTGGGTGGGCTCACTGGGTACGCCTTCAGCATGTGCTGCTGGCACGGGGGGCTCAGCTCCTTGGCAGCCCCATCCTGCGCAGGGGCGGGAAGGAAGGGCTGTCACCACGAGAAGATTGTCTCTCCAGGCATCCTCTCCTGCAGCAGGCACCCTGCAGCAGGCACCCTGAGCGCCACATCCAAACCTCCCTTGCCCTAGCGGGGCAAGAGCTCAGCTCACGGTGTGGGGACGGGCAGGGCCACGGCATGGCATCTCTCCCCCCTCACCGCATGCCTCTGCGTGGCTGCGCCTCGCGCTGCTCCTGCATTTGGAGTATTCTGTCCCTGGTCCCCTTCCCTTTCAGGCACGGTTGACCACGGCCTTCCAGGGATTCAGCCTGTGAGCAGGGATGGGAGCGGGTTTGGGTGAACAGCACATGCTCAGGAATGGAGTCCGGAGACGGGGCTGTGCACGGTGGCTGCTGGGGTTAGGAGGGCTCGGGGAAACGGTCGGTCCCGAGCAGTGGGTGAGCTGGTGATGGGGGTGTATGCAGGGGGAACACTTAGAATGCGTGTAAGCGTGCTGTTTGCCGCTGCAACAGCCTCGGCCTCCGCTGCC
>JAHREE010000493.1:142409-170415 GCA_033628505.1 Tringa tobata
GGGAGAGGGGGGAGCCCTTAGGGTGTCCTAGAGCCTTGGGAGGTCCTGGAGGGGCTCCAGCTGGGGGGGCTGGAGGGATCACTGAGCTCAGAGGGGCCCTGGGGAGCATCCCTGAAACGGTGGTGGGCCTGGAGGGGGGTCCTCCAGATCCCTGCCAGGGTCCTGGTGTGGGGTTCCAGAGCCCCAGGAGGTATTGGGGGTGCTGGAGGCCCTGGAGGAGGTCTGGGATCCTGGGTTCCCACCATGGTCCGGATTCTACCCTGCTGCTGAGGAGCCACGATCCCAGGGACATGCTGGGGGCCAGCACACTTTACTGGTCCCCCTCGGTGGCTCCACTGGCCCATGGAGCCCACCGCCACCTTCAGCCAGCCTGAGGTTCCATTGAGGGGGATGTTCTCCAAAACTCTTCACCTCCACTCATTTCATTTGGGGCTGGGGTGCTCCCTTCAGTGGACCCTAATTCTTGGACTGCAGGAAGCAGGCCTTGACCCTGCCATCTCCACCTTCTCCATGCAGACCTCTGTGACTCTTGTCCAAAGCAAGAACAACTCCTTACTCCCTCTGTCCTCGCACAGAACTGCTCCGACGTTCGATCGCTGCCTTCTCTGCTCTTCCCTCATCCTTCTCCAGGTAGAGGAACTGGGAGAGTGTCCAAATAGGATGCTCCAAGGGTTCATGCCCCAGCATAACCAGTTCTTCTGGTTTTGCTGGACCAGTTCTCCCAGTATGATCCTCATTTAGGACCAGTCCCCATGCAGACTACGGCTTATTCCTACCCATCCCTCCTGCACTGTCCTACTTACCAGCCTGAAAGGACCTTCTTTCTTATCTTACTCGGTTGCACCACGAGCTCTCGAGGAGGGATGCAGGCAGACTTACTTTTTGCAAAATCTCACTTGCAAAGGGGCTCATGGAGACTGGTGGCCACTGCCACCAACTTGGAGGAGGGGTACGAGATCTCCCTGCTGCATCTAATCCTCTCCTGCAATTCCTTGGAAGCACTGAAGAGCACAGGCCTTCCCAAATTACAGGAGAACAAGGAAGTCAGAACACCAGCCCCACGGCTTGAGGACCCCATGGGATAGTCCCTTGATGTGTTGGTGCAGGAATTGCTCTGAATCCCTACTGCAAAGGGCATTCTCCTCTTAGAGACCCAAAATTGAAAATCGGAGCTGGACTTTCATCCTTCCCAAAGCCGATTCCCTTCTTCTCTTCCCCAGCCAGTGTTGGTCCCCCGCAGTGCCGTTTCCCTAATGCGTTGAAGCTGCGGCGCTTCTAGAGATGGAAGAAAACCAGATGACCCTGGATAACCTTGAGAAGGGCATAGATAACCGAGCTTTCAGCTCCCTGGTAAGTCCTCCCTTCCTCTCTGGCCGGGGTGCAGGAGCTGCTCAGTGTGTTCGTGCCAATGATGTTTTGCAGGGGGAGGAGAGACTCAATGAGGACTCTGATGGTCCACATGGTGACAGCAAGGAGGAGAGGAGAGAAGGGAGATCCTCCTCCTGCTGCAGGTAGGGGAACCCCTGCAGATGTGTGTATGGACAGTATTTCCAGTGGTCATGGCAAGTCTGCAATCCTTGGGCCAGTGTTTTGCCTGGAGCCAAGGCAGGGTTGCAAGTACCTGATCTGGGAGCACAGTTGGGCCATATTGACCACAGAGGACACACAGTGCCTGATGGCTCCATATGGCTTTGTAAGGTGGCAGTGCCAGGTCTCTGTCTACCCAGAGTAAGCTTCTGCTTGGGGTGCCTGGGGTGCTGGGCTGTGTAGTGAGGTCTTCCCTGCCATAACTGGCCAGCTTGCTCCTCGGGGAGTGGACAGCAGAGCGATAGAGGCCATGGCACACCTACACCATGCACTGCTGCCACAGGTGCCCTCTGGGAGCAGGGTCATGACCCAGCTCCATTGAGTTGGGTTGGGTTGATCTTCAGGATCCATCTTCTGCACCTCTCATGTCTCTGGCATGTGACTCTTCCCAGGAAGGCTCTGCAGCCAGCATTCAAGGCAAAGCGCTTCTTCAAGGCTCATGCCAAGGTGTTGAAAATGATTGTCTGGATGCTTCTTGGAGTAGGTGAGGACTTCCCACCACTGAGATCCCATCTCCGCATCCCTTTGGATGGCCATGCCCTCAGACTCCAAGCACTGGCAACAGCCACCAATGTGGAGGTTGTATCTGTTCTTGCCAGCCCCACTACCTTCCTCCTTCTCACCCCATCACTCCTGCCCATGAGTGCTACCTGCACCTCACTGTCCTCCTGCCCTTCCTCCGCCTACCCAAAAGGTTTGTTGTGACTCTTCTGATCGCTCCATGTGCCCCCAGACAGCTGAGTCGCTGTCAACTGTGAGCCCGGCTGGAGTGGTGCTCCCTAAGTCCTCCCCACACACGGATGGGAGCCTCAAGGTTGGCCAAGGAAGGACATTTGGAGAAAATGAACCCCATTGTTGGCCCCAGTTAGTGTTAAGAATCTGTGATCCTATGGCCCTGACATTTCTGACCCCTAACATGCCTTCTCCAGCCTATCTGTGCTACTTCATTGCGGCCTGTTGGCTCAACTTCCACCGAGCCCTTGCCTTGGTAATCATGACTGCTGTGGTTGTTGTCTTCACCTGCTGGAGCCTCTTGAAGAAGTGGTGTGGGGCAAAGCTATTGCTGCTCCTCGTCCCCGTTCAGAAATGCTTCCAAAAGTCCTGGCCATGGCTGAAATGGTGAGTTGGGAAAAGGCAGGGCCACATCCCTCCCAGTGCTCGGTCCCCTCTCCCATGGCTGCCCCACCGGGGCTGGGCTGGTGCACCTCACAGCCGGTGGCATTGGGCACATGCCCTAGTGCCATGCAGGCACCTCATGAGTGATAAGGCACGGCCCAACCTGGGAACCACTTAAAAGTCGTGGCAGAAACGTCTTGCTACTCTACCTCAGTAGCGTGTGGGCTACTCACAGCCCTCATTTGTGTCCGAGCCCCAGGTTTCATCAGATGTATGGACCTTACAGTGGCATCTTCTGCACGATTAGCTCCTGCCCTTCATGAGCTGCCCTCCCCATGAGGACATCCCCTCTGTGACAGTCTCTGATTTCCTTTGCAGGCTGTTGTGGGTGGCCCTCCTGGGAGGCCTAATCACGTGGCTGGTCTTGGACACCTCCAGATATCCGGAGCAGCTCATCTCATTAGCTGGCTTCTGCTTTTTGGTGCTGTTCCTGTTTGCCTGCTCCAAGCACCACGGCGCAGTACGTGTTTCAGGTGTGGCGTGGCCATTGGTCCCCTCGCGGGAGGCAGCCACCCCACTACTGGGGAACAGGTGCTCCCTTCCCACTGGCATCTCCAGGTGGCCCATTGCTGGAGCTCCCTGGAGGAAGCAGAGGCCCAGCAGGGCTCCTGGGCAGAGCTGGGCACACCCCGGGGAGCTGAGCTGGTTGGGTGGGTGGAGCCCCAAAGCTACCTCTGTCCCACTGCTCAACTCCGGGCTCACCCACAGTGCCACCATCCTCTTTTCCACCATGTCCCTCATAGCGGGTCAGACCCAGAGACCCAGCACCAGACCTGCCTGCAGGTGCCTGCAGGTAAAACGGGGGCCTGAGGTTCAGGTGCCCGGTGTGGATTCGACAGAAATGCTTGAAGTCCCCGTGGCTTCCGACCCAACCTGCTTCAATGTTTTGGGTAATCACTCCATCCCCTTCCTCAAAGGATGGGGAAGTTTTGATCTAGGTTGTCCGTACTACCAGTCAAACCACTAGAAGGTCTCTGTGCTCATCTCCTCCCGGGTAAGCCTGGCAGGTTATGTTCCACCAGCCAGTTCCTGCCTCCCACTGACTCTTCCTCTACTATCCCCAACCTATGTTTGTGGGTTTCTATGACACTTTATTTATGAGCCCATGACCATCACCCAGGGCACAGCGTGGTGGTGTTTGCCAAGTGCAGCTGTCAAAGGGGCAGGAAGCCAGAGAGGGAACTCTGTAGGCTTTGCTAATGTCTCAGTCCCCATTCTGCTCTTGGTCCCCAGGTGTCCTGGAGAGCTGTTTTCTGGGGTCTTGGCTTGGAGTTCTTGTTTGGACTCTTCGTCCTCCGAACATCCCCTGGCGTCCAAGCTTTCAAGTGGCTGGGTGACCAGATCCAGGTACTGAGTCTGCTCATTCTGTCCCATGCTTGCACTCTCCGTGTAGCTTCCCTGGGATCAGCCAGAAGAGCAGAGGGTGGCACAGGGCAGAGAAGCTGCAGGGACTGCAAGCTCACAAACATTTTTGGGGGGAGCTGGAGAAAAGCCAGCTCTTTCCTGGTTTTCTGAAGCAGCCCCAGGCCCTTTGGCGTGGGTCTCCCTTGAAGGCTGGAGCAGTGCCCCGTGGCTCAGAGACCACCCCCACCAGTATCCCCGCTTTAAGTTTCACAAGGTCCTTCTCTGGTGGGGTAGTGAAGTGAGCTGTGGGGCTGGGGGGTAAAGACCTCTGTTAGGTTGAAGCGAGATGTCAGGGAAAGAGCTAACGGAGACCTCTGTCCTACCATGTAACTTCTCCACTTGCAGATCTTCCTGGGCTACACCAAAGCTGGCTCCAGCTTCGTCTTTGGGAACGAGCTCATTGATAACGTCTTTGCCTTTCAGGTCAGTTTGGGGAATGGGGCATGGGAGGGAGAGGCACAGCCTGGTTTTTTTCTGGTCTGGCTGCCTTGTTGGGTCCTGGAGAGCGCGGAGCTGAATGCAGCCAGTGTTGCTGGAGCAGAGCTCAACCAGCTCAAGGATGGCTGGAGCAGAGCTCAACCAGCTCAAGGATGGCTCTCTCTCAGCTCTGTACCCACCTATAGGCCTCCTCAGTGCCATAGGGGATTTACACTGGCCCCTGTCCCTCCTGCCAGCCTGGCCCAGTGTCGTGGCACCCCGGTATCTTGGGTTGGTGATGCAGCACCATGCCATGCCCACCCAGCTCATGAGACAGAGGGGGTTGGTCTCCAAGTGCACCTAGATGTGCTGCTCAGCTCTCTTTTAATCCTGTGCCCTGGTGCCTTGCCTGCAGACTCTGCCCATCGTTATTTTCTTCAGCTGTGTGATGTCCATCCTCTACTACCTCGGCGCCATGCAGTGGCTCATTGTCAAGGTAGGGCCTCACATCTGGCTCTGGGATGGGGGTGGAAAGGAGAACAACCTGGAGTTCTCTGACTACATCATAGATCAGCTGAAGGATGTCTCAGGATGTCTCAGGAAAACTGGGATGGTCCTGATTTGGGGTGATTTGTCCTGCTAAAAGAACACACACAAACCCCCTCTTCCTTGCATATCCTCCTGAGAAAGCTCAGCCCTGCGGCTGATCTTGCTACCTGGTTTGTGGGCGCTTCCCGAGATCACCTTTGTTGCAGTAGGCTGGAGGGCCAAATGGTGCCCTGCGTCATGGATTGGGTGGCAGGGTGCCAGAAGCCTTTGTGAATGTGGTGGCCCTGTCTTTCTCCAGATCTCCTGGCTGCTTCAGGTCTCGATGGGCACCACTCCCACTGAGACGCTCAGCGTGGCGGGGAACATTTTTGTGGGACAGGTAAGGTCCTGGGCAGGAGATCCTGCTTCTCGACCCTTGCAGCTTAGCCTGCCCAGAGAAAGGGTCTTCTCCCTTCCCAGGAGACCTGTGGCCCTGTGTGGCCCTGCCTCAAGGACAACAAGGTTTTCTCTCTCACAGACGGAAGCCCCGCTGCTCATCCGCCCGTACCTTGCAGACATGACCCGTTCAGAAATCCACGCTGTGATGACTGGTGGCTTTTCCACAATTGCAGGCAGCGTGATGGGTGCCTACATATCCTTTGGGGTGAGCAGACACACGCCACGTGCTACCAGCTATGGGGTCCCAACATGTAAGACCTGCCCTGGACTTGCAGGGGACAGAAGGCCCCCAGCAGGTACCCCACGGTCCCCTTCCATGAGCAGGATGAGGGCAGTGTGCCTCCGTGTCCAGCCTCACCTTGGCTGGTCTGGCCAAAACCCCGAAGCCCTGCCAGGTAGAAGGCACTGCTGTGGGACCCTCACTGCATGTCCTTGCACAGCAAACAGGGCAAATCTCACCAAATCACAGGATAATTTAGCCTGGAAGGACCCTCTGGAAGTCTCTGATCCACCCTCCTGCCCAAATGAGGTGATAGCAAAGCCCAAAGGCATGCCCAGGGCCTTGTCCACGTTGGTGGTGAACATCCCCAAGGATGGAGATCTTCCCCCACCTCTCTGGTCCACCCTACAGGTGCCCCGGTCACAGGGAACCATTTTCTCTTTATATCCAACTGGAACTTCCCCACTGAAATTGTGTTGTTTCTTTTCACCCTTTCACTGGGGACCTCTGAGAGGTGTCTTCCCTTTTAAGTAGTTGGGAACAGCCACTACGACACCCCCAGGTCTCTCTTCTCCCGGCTGAACAAGCCCGGCTCCTCCAGCATTGCCTTGGTGGTCCTGTGCCCTGTCCCCCCCCGGGGACGCCCACTCCAGTTCATCAGTGTCTCAGCCCTGGACGCAGTGTCCAAACGTGGCCTCATCAGCGCTCTGTAATGGGGAATAAACCTTCTCCTCGACCTGCTGGCTGAGCTCCTGCTATTTAAACATTAATTAGTCTCCTTAAATGGGGAACCAGGGGTGAAAGGTCAGAGAAATGAGACGTTGCCTCTTGGCGGGCAGGGGAGGGGTGAGACGGGGAGCGTGACTCTTCGTCAGCAGGTAGAAGCTCGCAATGTTCCACGACCTATTGCTCTGATACTGATAAAAAGGAACAAGGAAGGGACAAGAATCACCACAATGAGGTCAAAAGCAGGAGAGATTAACATCTCAGAGGCCGCGATGGCTGCGGCTCCAGCAATACGTCCATCCAGGCGACCTGCCCTGCGTGCTGTGGCTGGCTAGGATGGGAAAAACAGAGACATTTTTCCCACCCTGAGCAAAGAGCGAGCCCTGAACCACGCCGAGCAGCACTGATGCCAGCCGTGCGCTGGGATGCCCTGGGGTGGCACGGAGGTGCCCAAGCCCACGCTCTGCACATTGCAGATAGATGCGGCGTCGCTGATCGCAGCCTCCGTGATGGCTGCGCCCTGTGCCCTCGCCATGTCCAAACTCATCTACCCCGAAGTGGAAGAGTCCAAGTTCAAAGGCAAAGGAAGCATCCGCCTCGCCCGTGGGTGAGTGAGGAGCGGGATGGTGGAGCGGGGCTGCACGTACCCTGCCAGCGTGGGGAAGCCACAGGGGCAATGCACGGCCACACGCAAGTATCCTGAAGCCGGGAGAGCCCGTGGTGTGAGGACACCCACGGAGTGAGAGCTGGCCCCACACAGGGGATGCGTGGCCATGCGAGCCCATCGGGGTCTTTCTCCATGCAGGGAAGAGCAGAACATCCTGGAAGCTGCAAGCAACGGGGCTGCCGCCTCCGTGGGGCTCGTGGCCAACATTGCAGCCAACCTCATTGCCTTCCTGGCGGTGCTGGAGTTCATCAACGCTGCTTTGCGCTGGTTAGGGGAGATGGTGGACATCGAGGGGCTGTCCTTCCAGGTAACCAGCCCCATGGACTGGGCTGCCAGAGCCTGCATCCCCCACCAATCCCCACCGTTGCCTGCTGCCCCAGGAGGCTGCCAAGACCCTCGCTGGGTGTTTGGCAAGTGCTGGCAGCAGGTGTCCAAGCCAGGGGCTACGCAGATGGACAGCTCTGAGTTGTTCCCTTCTGGGATGCTCTTCCCAGGTCATTTGCTCCTACGTCCTCATGCCCGTGGCCTTTCTCATGGGGGCAGACTGGGCAGACTCACCGCTGGTGGCTGAGCTCCTGGGGATCAAGATCTTCCTGAACGAGTTTGTGGCATACCAGCAGCTGGCTACGTACAAGAAGAACCGTCTGTCAGGCCTGGAGGAGTGGAACGGGAGCCAGAAGCAGTGGATATCTGTGAGGGACACCTGCCACCCTGCCGGGCACAGGGCAGGGATGGAGCCAGACGAAATGGGGCACGGGACCTGGCCAGGCAGCCGGGTGATGGGCAGGCAGGGGGATGCTGCTGCTGGGGGTGGGAGGGTGGGACATCCTAGACTTTGATGTCCACACACTGCTGGGCACAGGTTCATTCTGAAGGCATCAGTGAAGCCCTCTCCTATTTATTCTGCTCCTTGGTGGGACACATCATGGTGCTACAGGGCCCCTTGTACCCCCAGCCCAGCCTCTCCCAAGGGCGAGGTGCCCACCACCTGCATCCTCACTCCCAAAAATAGCTGGAGGAGAAAGGATTGAGGTGTGGGACTTGTTTCCATCACGTCTGGCTAGGCTGGGAGCTACGACACGGTGCTCAGCTCTGGGTGCTCTGGGCTTGGTGCTGGGCCAAGGTGACCAGCCCCTGCTGCTGTCTCCTCCAGGAGCGAGCTGAGAGCATCACCACCTTTGCGCTCTGCGGATTTGCCAACCTCAGCTCCATCGGGATCATGCTGGGAGGCCTGGGTGAGTGTGACCCGCGTCTACTGGGCGCCTGGGTACCATGCAGGGAGATCCTGGTCCCAGGGAGCAAGGGCTCAGCTAGAGCAGGAGGAATTTGCTGCCCTCAAGCCTCCGTGCTCGGTCTCTGCCAGCACACAGATAAGAAACGGGACTTGCGTGTGTTGACAGGGATGATTTTGCACTGCACCCACGGGCAAGAGCACGTGCCTCTGCCACGAACCCAGGTGCCACCCAGCCATGGGACAAAGAGCAGAGACTCCAGTGCTGAGAGCACTGAGGGCTCTGATTGATGGTGACTGATGGGTGCAGGGTGGGCACGGTGCTCTGCCAGCACCCACCGCTTCCACCACAGGCAGACAGTGTGCTGGTTGCTGGCTGGTACCACCACGTCACCCCGACACTAGGGGCTGGGTGGTCAGGGCACACTTGTCCCCAAGCTGGGGTAGAGCTGGAGCAAGGCTCTGACTGGCACTGGTCTCTGCTTTGCCCTGCAGCCTCCATGGTCCCCCACCGCAAGGGCGACTTGGCCTCTGTCGTGCTGCGAGCCCTACTCACCGGGATCTGCGTCTCCATGCTCAACGCTTGCCTGGCAGGTAGGTCCCTGCCCACAGCCAGTGGGGGGAGAGAGAGCCAACGAGGGACAGGCAAAGGGCTGAAGACCCCTATAAATGCAGATGCAGGGAGGGGACGGTTGGGCTGTCCCCCCTGGGGCTCTGTCAGGGCCTCCGAACCCTCTGCTGTCCCCCCATGGCTTCACCAGGTGCTGCTCAAGCCCAATAGCTCTGCTGGGGGCCCTCACCCACAGCTGGGCTGGGGGTATTTGGGGCACTGCGAGGAGCTCCCCGGGGCCACTGCCATCTGGGGAGCGAGGTGGGACGGCGCATGGGACCCACACACACAGTCCCAGGTACAGGATTTGGAAGGAAGCATGG
The DNA here is from genome assembly GCA_033628505.1 of Tringa tobata. Taxonomy (NCBI): domain Eukaryota; kingdom Metazoa; phylum Chordata; class Aves; order Charadriiformes; family Scolopacidae; genus Tringa; species Tringa tobata. Next base: position 151,758 of record JAHREE010000493.1, read on the forward strand.
TCAGGGGGTGGGATTTGCAAGTGGGATTGGGGCACAGGATGTGCAAGCGCACTCAGGGTACGGGATCTGGATGCATGGTCTCTTGAGAGACCCAGCCAGGAGACTTTGTCCCCCCAGGTCTCCTTCACGTGCCGACGCCGCTGGGCGACTGTGTGACCTTCCTCAGCACCACCAACTTCAGCTCTACCAGCTACACCACGTACATGTGCTGCAAGGAGCTCTTTGCCAGGTGGGGGTGAAGGAGCCGTAGGGTTCTACCCGGGGATGCCGGTGGTGGGACGGCAGCTTGTCCTGACCCAACTTCTCTCCTTCCAGCTCGGTGCTGCAGAACGGAACACTCTCCTTCACAGGACCCTGGGCCAACCAGTCAGAGAGTGTGCTGTATGTGATGCAGTGCTGCGGGCACTACAACCACACGTCCTGCGCAGGGACAATCTAGAAACCTGCAGGCAGCTGCCCACAGCGGGGAAGAGGGCCCGGGAGCATCAGGGTCTACCCCAAGAGGCCCACGCATCTGGTCTTCTCCACTGGTGGGACGATGGACAGCCCTGCACACCTTGCACCAGCACCCCTAGCTGGTGGCTCCACAGACGCAAAGGAACTGCTCCCAAATAAACCATGGAAATCCCCACGTGCCTGCCCTCAGCACCCCCAGCCCCAACCACAGCCGTCCCACGGGGCACGGGGCGCTTCGCTCAGGCTGCAGACCTCGCAAGCCTGATGGCCAGCCTTCGGGTCCGTCCCTGGCCACCCTCTTCTCTCCCCCTGCGGCGTGCGGACAGGGGTAGAGCCATTACTTGCAGACACTTCCTTGCCATGAACAGAAAGCCACCCCATCCCGCTGTGTGTTTGGGTGTATCCTTTCCACAGGGACCACAGCGCCGGGGAACAGGCCAGTCCTTCTCGCTTTATTGCACTCGAGAGCACCCATTCGCCAGCACGGCCATGGTATATACACGACACGTATTTTACAACGACCTAACAACAAAGCACCAGGACTCCGGAGCGCTCCCAGCCCCGGTCCCTTCCCTGCACCCAGCCACCTTTTGGGCCAGCAGCCTGCAGGGTCGCGCTGCTGACACCCGGGACCTAACAGCTCGGCGGCAAGATGAAGCAGCAGCGCTGGGGCTCTTTGCAGGCCTCGCTGCCCACTGCCACGCTTCGCCAGTTGCTGCACACTCGGGCAAGCCCCCGGGCACAAGGGGAGGCCGGAAGCAGGGCAGGGTGCTTTACTCACCATCACAACCCGTCTGTCGCTGCCGCAGGGCCTGCGGTGGGTGCTGCCAGCTGCCAGGGCGGTAGGGCGAGTGCCAAGGGGGGGCTGACACTAGGCAAGTGTGACCAGGTGGGGCTGTGGGGCTGGGAAAGGCGTATGGGGTCTGCGTGCAGCAGGTGGGCGAGGAGGGGTGAGTCCTGCGGGCTGGAGACCCACACAGGCCAAAGCAGCGCCGGGCAGGAAGGGGTGGGGGGGGGTCTCCCCTTTGCCCTGCTGCTGGGTGCCCCATGTGAGGTAGAGCATCCTGCCCGTGGGGCTGGCAGCCCCCACAGCACCACCGTGGCCCTGCAAAGGTGGGGAGGGTCACCCCCAGGGCGCAGGGGTGCAAAATCCCTTCCCTGTGCAGCTGCCCTGCCATGGGCCCGGCCCACACCCCAGAGCCACAGGCGACAGCAGCAGGAGCCCCGCAGCGTCACCGCTCGTCTCCTCCGCAGCAAAACCTTCGAAATCACGGTGTGCCGGGGCAAACGGGAGTGCCTGGGCGCTGCTGAGGTTCACATCCTTGACATGGAGCACCTGGCAAGGCTTGGCGCGGTGGCTTTACAGAGGACACAAAGAGGGACACGAGGCGCTGGGAGGCAGGAGGGCAGCCCGGACTCCCAGTTTGCTCGAGGGAACTAGGCAGGGAGCGCGGCGCTGGCAAAGCCCAAGGGAGCAGCTCTGACAGCCGCTGCCTTAAGGAAGGCAAACGGAGAGATCGGAGAGAGGAAAGTGGGCCCGAGGGCGGGGGACACAGGCGGCCCCGCAGGCTCCACCACCGGCAGCAGCTCTTGTGAAGAGGTGTGGGCGAGGGTTCCAGTTCAGAGCCCCTCCGTGGCCCCGGCCGAGCTGCTCGCAATAGCACACACCACACAACGCAGGCGCCGCAGGCCGGGAACTGAGGGGAGGAGAGCGGGGGCAACGGCCGCTGCCGGCATCTCCCTGTCCCGGCCAGATCGGGGGCTGCCTCGGGGCTGCTCGGGCTGGGCTCCACAGCAGGGGGTCCCAGCCACAGCAGCTCCAGCTACTGTGGGCGGCCAGAGCCACCGCTCTCTCCTGGCCTGGGTTTGGAGACTGACAGGGTCTCCCCAGGTTCCGCAGCTCTCCGGGAGCTCTTGGGGCTCACCGCAGCCTTGCGGGTGCCCTGGGGACTCGCCAGCCCCTTCTTCTGGAGCTGGGGGCTGGACTGGGCAGATTTCCTACCCATGGAGGGGCTCTTGGGGCCCTTGAGCTTGGCTGGCTCCAGTGTCTTCAGGCCCAGGATGCTGCAGTAACGGTTACACTGGTGAGCAGCCGCAAACTGCTCCAGCAGGGAGGGGAAGCAGCTTTCCTTCAGCCCCTGGAACCTGCCAACACAGCCATCCTCAGCCCCTACTTTGCTCCAGGAGACGTCCCACAAGAGCAAGGAGCCAAGGACGAAGCCCAGCTCACTACCACGGCCCTTCGCCATGTGAGCGGTGGAGCCAGAGGCACCAAGGCCACCCCGCACCAGCAGCCCGGGTCACTCACCCTTTCAGGTTGGTAGCGATCCGCACGTTGGTCATCTTCCAGCCCACTCCTGCAATGAAAGAGAGGACAACCAGTCTCTGCCCCGAGAAGGAGGGGCTGGAAAACAAATCATATGAAGAGAGGCGGAAGGAGCTGGGACTGTTTAGTATGAGGAAGAGGAGGCTGAGGGGAGACCTCATCACTCTCTACAACTACTTGAAAGGACACTGTAGAGAGGTTGGTGCTGGTCTCTTCTCACAGGTAATTAATGACAGAACGAGAGGGAATGGCTTCAAGCTCCAACAGGGTAGGTTTAGACTGAACATTAGGAAAGAATTCTTCACGGAAAGAGTGGTCGGGCATTGGAATAGGCTGCCCAGGGAGGGGGTTGAGTCACCATCCCTGGATGTGTTGAAGAGACGATTAGATGTGGTGCTGAGGGATATGGTGTAGGGGAGGACTTTGTAGAGTAGGGTAGATGGTTGGACTCGATGTTCCCAAGGGTCTCTTCCAACCTAGATGATTCTATGATTCTAAGGATGGGCACCAGCACGAAGGGCATGTCATTGCCTTGGGAGCTGGGCTCCATGGCACGTTGGGAAAATGGCAGGAGGGCAAAGCTGGGGCCTCTCCTCCTCCTTTAGCAGCTCAGAGTGTGGTGAGGGGCCATGGAAATCAGACGGGAGATTCCTTTACCTTCCATGTCCGTCACGAGAATGTTTCCATTCGTCCACTGGTAGACCCAATGCTGGAAGGCGCAGCATTTGAGCACGATCTCTGAGGTGCCTCGTGCCACCAAGCTGCCATCTCTCTCAGTGACACAGTACTGCTCGCAGGGCCCGCCCAGGTCCTCCTCCATCGTGGCATAGGGGATGTTGTTGGACGGTCGGTAAATCAGGTACACAGGAATTATCCTGCGTGGGAGCGCACAGGCAGGGTCAGCACCAGCTGGAGAGCTCTCCCATCGCAGCACGTGGGGAAGTGCACCACTGTCTGCAACCCTGGCTTTTGCCTTCTCCCCAATATCCCTCCTGTGTGAGTGTGGGAGAAGCTGCCCCTCGGGATGTCCCCATGGGGAACCCTCCCACCATCCCCCAGGACACTCTGCCGGGCTCCCAAGCCCATGGAGCCGCAGCGCCTTACTTACTCGGGCACCGCTCCAAAATCAGGGACGGCTCGTGCCTCAGCAGCAAAGATCTTGCAGTACTCACGGCTGGAATTCTGGATTTTACATTCCTGGAGACACAAACAGGAAAGTCAGGACCCTGTCCCCCCTCACACCAATGTGTCTCCAGGACCCTCCTGCCTGGCAAGGTATCCCTTAGGACCACTGCCAGCTGCCTCCCTGTCCCAGCGATCAAAGGACAAGTGACAGAATAGCTCCCATCACCTCAGTGTTGCTCAGAGAGAAGAGCTGAAGCCAAGAATAACAAGAACATCACCAGCCCACTGGGATGGCTCAATCCCTCCAGAGCATTCAGAAAAGTGCACAGAAATAAAGAAAGTGGGCACAGAGCTGGGGACCACAGCACAGACAGATGGGGAAGGAGTGGGGGACGACAGGCAGAGGGTGCCCCCCAAGGATGCCCCACCTGGATGGTGATATCGTAGTTCTTCTCGATGAGGCTGTTCTCATTCTTGGTCCCAAAGACAATGAAATTGTGCACTTTGATGACACAGGTGCAGCCGGACTCGAAGACGGGCTCCAGACCGTAGATGGCTCTGGCGCGACAGGCTTTGCGCAGGAAACCGGCGCCCACCTCCATGTCCTCGCTCACCACACGCCCGAAGAGCTTATCCCCCCAGTAGCCTGCATCAGCCAAGCCCTTTGCAAACACCATGGGCGTCATCTCAATCTCCTCTCCAACTGGCAAAGGGAAGAGTTGGTGAGAGGGGACAACACGGGTACCTCCTGCTCCCTGACAGAGCTGCGTGCCCCCTCACAGCAAGGGGCAGCACTTGCAGCTCGTCAGCACGTGGCCCTTACCTTCAATCTCTTCCCGCAAGACAAATCCTGACAACACTAGAGGAGACACAAAGCAAAGATGGATTACGGTCCCGCCAGGATCCCATCCTGCCCCACAAGCAGGTGGGACACTGAAGGATGGCAAGGAAGAAGGTGTGAACCACTCATAAATTAGCAGGTGGAGACACATCACAGAGATGCTGTTTGGGGGGGGGTACGAGGCTCGCCCCTCTGCAGCCTGTCACCAAGCCCTCTCGGTGGCTCACCGTGCTGTCCCCCGGCCACCCAGGCAGGCGGGAGAGCTGCCAGGCTGCTGAGGGCTCCTTACCTTCTGGGCTGAGCAGGAAATCAGTGGAGTCGGTGCCATACTCGTTGCTGATCACGCACCGGTAGACCCCGCAGTCCTTCTGGGACGCCTGCACGACAGCCAAGGCTGCCTGGCCCTCGTCACCAGCGCTGCAAGAAAGGCAGAGCATGGCCTCAGCCCCGAGTGACACGTGGGGACACGTGGGAGCCCTGCCATGGGCTCTGTGGGAGGGCACTGGCTGCCCTTGGAGGGCTGGAAAAGGGCCCAAGAGCATCCCAGCTGCTCCCCAGCACCTCATGGCACAAGGATTCCCGTCCTGCAGACCGTACTCACAGAGATGCTCATCTTCCAGGCAAACCCTGCAAAGTCTGGCCGAGATTGGGCTATGGACTGATAAAGTTACTTGCCTCTGAGCGTGGTTGGGTCAGTGCTGTGCTTGGGCTAACAGACCTACATCTAGATGGGACCTACACCTACAGCCAGAGTGGTGTCCAGCTTCTTTTTCGTGAGTGAGGGCAGACAGCACCCCCCATCCCGCGGGCTGCCCCTCTCTGAGGGACTGGCAAAGCACAAGTTCTGTACCAGGAGGCTGATGGTCTTCTCCAGTCTGCAAGCACCAAGCTTTGGGCTGGCAGGCCCTCTAGCCAAGGTGATGACACACTGGGCAGATGGGTCTCCACAAGAACCAAAGGCCTGTTTCTGGCCAGCGTGAACCAGCAAGGGGATGATCGGCTGTAGAGGGAAGAGGTGGGACCCTCATCTTGAGACCCGCTGCCTGCCTGAGCCGGCTCTGTTCTGGTCAGCTAGAAGGCAACAGCCACTCCTGGTCCATCTGCCCCAGCTCAAATATCTGCCATAGGAGATTGTTTCTGCCCCAGAAGCACCTCTTGCTGCCTGCTCATTATAAAAGGAGCTCAAGGGACGCTCAAAGGCAGCACCAGGCAAATCCTATCCAACGGGGGTGATGTTTCTTGGGGTTGAGAACACGTTGCTCTCCATAATGCACCCAAAGGATCACCTAGGACACAGCAAGCCACCCATCTGTCCAAACATGCTCTCCATGTGCAAGGGCAGTGCCAAGGGGCAGCGAGGGCACAGCCAGAGCTGCTTTTTCCCTGTCGGTGCTTGCCAGTGGTGGCTGCATGGAAGCACCTGCTTGGCTGCAGTGTCCAGATCCTGCCAGCACAGCTGCCACCCTCACACCTATCACTTGGGGTCCTGGTTTTGCAGCTCATACCCAGCTCTCAAACTCTGAGATGGGAACAGCACTGTCCCTGCCCTCCCCAAGGTTCACCCTCCCCAGGGCTCTACCACTCAAAGCATCAGCCCTTGAACCAGGCTCCAGACGGAGCATCAATAGGACAAATTTGGCCGCAATTCCCCATCTGGGCAGTCCCTACCCCTCTGAGCACTGAGAAGATCAAGTTCACAACGTACCATGTCATGCAATGAGCTTCCCATGCAGCCTAACAGAAGGGGCATCTTCACCCCAGTACATGCAAGGAGCTGGATTTAACACACGAACCCAGGGCTACGTGCAAGGACTACGACGAAGCGGGGCTGGCGAGTTACCTCCTTTGGGCTTCTGCTACAGGGATCTCATCCTTGTACCACATCAGCTTAGAATCACTCAAAATATTGAAGAACTGGCACCAAAGTTTCAGGTTTCCTGATGCATCGGAAAATTGTTCTGCCCTGATCTTACGGATCACCTGTGGAGCTAAGGACAGGGTGCAAAGAGAGCGATGGTGAGACACGGAGTGCTGGCCACAGCCCCGGGGACAGGCCAGCACCCCAGAGCTGCTGCGCAGGACTTTGGTGGTGGGTGTCACAGACAGGTCAGCACGGTCCAGTATAACATCACCTCCCCAGGTGATGGAGTGTCCCAACTCCACTTAGATAAATACAGCGGGATACAAGTGTATCCCTAGTGCACACCTAGTGGGGCTCAGCCAGGGGCAGTGCAGAAGAACACCATGCAATGTTGGAGGAAAAAATTATCTATCAAAGCAGGGATTCATCAAAAGTGCTGATTTCTGCGAGGGCATCACCTGGCTCCCACAAGCACTTCACCACCAGGATTACGCCTTTTCTAATTCAATGCCACGAGGGATCAAATTAGCATTGAGCGTGGAGGTGGAAAAGGAGCGTGCCCCGCTCTGATGCCCACTGGACTCCAACCAGCACAAGGCAAGGTGAGGCCCGGGACACGCAGACCAAGAACAAGAGGATTACATGATTCCTTTGGCCAAGGAGGTCCCAGCTGTGGAGACAGCCAGTCTCAGCGCTGCTGCCTCTGCCGTTCCTCTGCCCTCCCTGCGCTCGGGAAGAAGTCTTGGGGCAGACTTTTTGGCTTTCACTCAGCCAAAGTGCGATGCTGAAAACCCTGCAAATGCACAAAGCTCACGTGGCCCCAGCTATCACTGGCTCAGGTGGCCAGGCTCCCTTTGCAGGCAACAAGGAAACACATTTCATGGAGATTACCTCTTTCCTTACCTTTAAATGGGTTATTTGCTTTCTTGGAGTCTGCTGCCTGTGCTTCTGGCTTAGCATCTTCAGAGACCTCATGGTCACCACCGCTATCACCTGTGGGCTCCTCGTACAGCTTAGGAACCTCCAACGTGGCCATCTTCCTCATGAGGGTTGGTGAGCGCTGCTCCATGGGAGGGGATGGAGCCAGGGCAGGTGTCTGCAACTGGGCTGCACTTTTCCTGGATTGCCGTGGTGAAATGGTAGGACTTCTCAGGTGCCCTTGGCTCTCTGGGGTTGCCTCCTCTTCCTCCCCTACCTGCTTGGTTCTTGGCAGGTATATTTTACGTCGTGCCCCAGAAGCAAGCTCCTCTGGTGTAGCACAAGGTAGCACTGCCAGAGGGTCACCAGGGCTTTCTTTCTCAGGGCTTGCTGGAGGCAAATCGGAAATATTACTAGGAGGCTGCCCTGCTCCTGCAGCTGGCATGCTGCCCACCACGATGGCAGGCACCGAGAGCTGGGGTGGCCCCTCCACCTCAGGAGCAAGGCGGGTACGTCTCTTTGGTGGCACAGGCCTGCAAGCCAGCATCTCCTTGCTGCTAACAAACTCCTCATTGATCATGCCCGTGATCCGCCTGGACGTCCTAGGGGTCAGAGGCAAGTTTTCTGCTGTCTGGAAGAGCTGGTTGTTTTGTACCTTTTCTAAAACTCTCCTTGAGGTGCGGGGGCTCAAGCCTGCAATGCCTATCTCCGGGAGCACAGCCGCCTCTGCATCAGGCTGCTCCTTCTCCCTGGGGTCTGTGTCCTCTTTTGTGGCATCCTTACTGCTATCTGACATTTGTAAAAGCAGCAGCAGATAGTTTTTCAAGGAGGAAACAAGGTTTTTGTGCTGCATCTTCTCCTCCAAAGACATCTCCTGAGGTCTCTCGGGGCTAGGCAGGACCAGAGGTACTTGTGGTTGAACCTCAGCAACTCCTTCAAAAGTGTCTGAAGGTGCTGCCAGTTCCTGGCATGGAGCTGCAGCTGTTTGCTCTCCTCCTTCCTTTCCCTGAGGTCCCACGGCCACTGGATTGGCACTCTCCTTCCCTAATGTGCTGGCTGGAAACTTCTGTTGCAGGGCAGATCGATCCCCATTTTTGATTTCCCTTTCTCCACTCGCAGGAGGCAGCAGCTGGGCTCCAGACTGGACCACTGCTGCTGTAGCCTCCGTGCCTGCGGTGCCAGGAGCTGGGAGCTCTGCGGCCTGAGCCTCTGTCTCTGCTGCAGGAGTGGGAAGCGGCTCTTCCTTGGCAACTTGAACTGAGGCAGGAGCTGCCGTTCCAGTCTCCCGATGTCCCAAAGGTGTCCCTCCCACCCCCCTGAGCACAGTCCCAGGAGATGGCTCCTCTGCACTGCTCGCTCCTGCCTCTGCACTGGGATGGCTCCCAGACAGCTCTGCTCCTGCATCTTTGCTCTTCCCGTCCTCTGCTGCCGTCTGACGTGGGATTTGCTCCAGAGGAGTGTTTTCTCCAGGCTCTGGAGAACTTGATTTTGTTAGCAACGGCTCTTTCTCGCCTTGGCTCTTGTCTTCTTGATATGACAGTCCTTGCTGGGTCTCTCTACCCTTGAGAGCATGGGAATGTCCTTCTGCCTGCTTCCTAGACGGAGGGTGTTCTTTGCTGGGCTCCACGTGGTCTGGAGAAGGTGCTGATGCCTTTGGTGGCTCCCGAGGCCTTAGCCGCGGGTTTGTCCTTTTCGCAGACCCCTTGGTCTCCTGGCAGCCAGGGGTCTCTTTCCTGAGCTCCTCTAACTTGTTGGCTTGCTGACCAGTCTCTACGGTTGGACTGGAGACTGGATGTTTTAGGCCACTAGCAGGCTGTCCCGCTGTTACTGCAACCTACTCGAAAAAAGAAAATAGAAAATGAGTATCATTTTACTGCCTGGGGCCTGCTTGTGGTTCAGCTATACCATACGGCCCTGCCCAACCTCTGCCTGAATCATAAGCATGAACCTGGTGTCACCGATACTTGTTTATCCAGGGCCTCCTGGCTTTGGCATCACCCTGTGGCAGAGCATCCCACAGCCCCCTGTCACTCTGCATAAAACATTTTTGTCTTTTAATCAGCTCCAACTCTTCTGCCTTTCAACGCCTTGGTTGTGCACAAAGAGGCAGGAGATCTGTCCCTCTAAAACATTCAATGGCTTTTAATTCAATCTCCTGGGACAAGGAACCTTTCCAAGGAGCAAAACTTTCTCGTTTTCCCCAGCCGTTGCTGAGACCTTGTATAATTTTCTTGCTGTTTTTTTTAAGCCTCAGTGCTCCTCCCATACTATATCTGCAACCCCCACTCCAAGAGGAGGCCACTGGGATGTCACACACTATCTGGATGAGGCTGCCCAAGTGATTTATAGCAAAAAATTGTACACCGTGACGTTATCTGCGCTATTTGACCATCCTGTTTCTTTGACATTCAGGAAGCTCAAATGTTTCCGAGCGCAGCTGCATACCAGCAGAGGTTTCAGCAAGCTGCCCGCTGTGACAGCTGAGCTTTATCCCGAGGAGATCTGGTGAAATCCTCCAGCCCAGGGGCACTATCTATTTTTGTCGGCGAAGGCTAAGGGAGGCAGCAATACTGCTGATACAGGCTGTGCCCAGCTGATGCTCAATTAATAACACCAGGACAACCACATGGGAATAGGGTACACACACAACGGGTTCCTCTTCCATCCCTTTCCATCTGCTACTAAGGATTGTCTCCTGAGGTCTCCGACTTGAGCTTCCAAAATGAGCTGGATGGGAAAGGAGGGCTGTAGCACTTAGTCCTTCTATCTTGTGCCACTTCAGCTTGGTTTGAATACCTGGAAAACCCAGGAAAGATAATGCCGGTCTTTCAGCAAGTTTGCTGATGATACCAAACTGGGAAGGGTGGCTGACACCCCAGAGGGCTGTGCTGCCATCCAGCGAGATCTGGACAGGCTGGAGAACTGAGCAAGGAAGAACCTCATGAGGTTCAACAGGGAAAAGTGTAGGGTCCCGCACCTGGGGAAGAAGAATGTTAGGCATCAATACAGGTTAGGCATGGACCTGCTGGGGACAAGCTCTGAAGAAAATGATCTGGGGGTCCTGGTGGACAACAAAATGACAATGAGCAAACAGTGTGCTCTTGTGGCCAGGAGGGCCAACGGAATCCTAGGCTGCGTAGGGAAGAGCGTGGCTAGTAGGTCGAGGGAAGTCAATCTCTCCCTCTACTCTGCGCTGGTGAGGCCACAACTGGAATATACTGGGACCAGTTCTGGGCTCCCCAGTTCAAGAGGGATAGGGAACTGCTGGAGAGAGTCCAGCGTAGGGCTACAAAGATGATTCGAGGACTGGAGCATCTCCCTTATGAGGAGAGGCTGAGAGAGCTGGGACTCTTTAGTCTGGAGAAGAGAAGGCTGAGGGGAGACCTTATTAATGCCTACAAGTATCTCAAGGGCAGACTGAAGAAGGAGGGAACCAGACTCTTTTCAGTAGCTGCCAGTGAGAGGACAAGGGGTAATGGGCACAAGTTGGAACATAAGGGGTTCCACTTGAATATGAGGAAAAACTTTTTCACAGTGAGGGTGACGGAGCCCTGGAACAGGCTGCCCAGGGAGGTCGTGGAGTCCCCTTCTTTGGAGATTTTCAAGACCCGCCTGGATGCCGTCCTGAGTGGCATGATCTGACATGCTCTGGGTGGTCCTGCTTTAGCAGGGGAGTTGGACTAGACGATCTCTATGGTCCCTTCCAACTCTAAAAATTCAGTGAAATTCAGTGAAATTCAGTAACCCCTTCCCCAAACAACTGTTAGGGCAATGGGAATATCAGAGGAAGGGGTGTAGGGGGGGCATTAAGGGGGGCCATTCCTGCACACAAAATTCAAGGTTGCTTCCTTGGTAGACTCCAAAGGACGCCAAAGGCTGGGCAGTTTCTGTTTCCACGCACAGAAATAGGGCCTTAATTCATGGGGTTGCACAGACATCCCCAAATGCCACACGTCCCCCTAGAGCCACCTCCCCCAGCCCGAGTGTCACCCAGAGGATCCCAGTGCTCAGGCTTATAAGGTTTTATTTGAAGAGACAGGTGGGCTTCATGCAGTGAAATCCCTGGGTTCTACCACAGTATTCGGTCCTCCGTGGCCCAGAAAGGGATGGGGATGGATGGAGACAGCCCAGTCCGGACACAGGGCCAGTGCTGGTCCCTCTGCTCGGGGGCTGAGAGGCAGGGTGCCCAGGGGGCAGGAGGTGGCCCAGGGCCAGTGGTTCACAGATGGAGGCACAGAAGAGGCTCCCCGAAACAGCGCTGGTCAGCGGGGACATCCCTTTGGCTGAAGAGGAATTGGGGCTTGGGGGAAATTTGTTTATCGTTGGTGCATGAACTAAAGCTTGTTCGGAAAAGCTTTCTGGGAGCTTTTCAGAAAAGCATCTGTCCTTAAGTAATCATAGAACACTAGGGGCATAAAAAAGAAATATAATGAAATCATCAGTTTCAAAGTTAGGCAAGAGTGATCATCATGCAAATCCTGTTTCTTCTCTGCTCTTGCCTGTGAGGATGGCTACAGCCCGGCATTTTGCAAAGCCCTTCTGCTATGAATAAATCCAGCTCAAAAGAGAAGCCCCGAGCATGAGCCCCAGCTAGGTCCCAAGGCCAGGAAAACACTCGTGCTCCGACCCTGTTTTGTTTAAGAGAAAGAATAAAAAAGAAAAAGACAGGCAACCCGTGTCCTGGGGAGTGAAAATATCCTCAAACACACTCAGAGTCAGCTTTAAAGGGCTTTAAAATAGCTTATTTGGTCACACAAAAGCCTGAGCACTTTCCCCAGCATCACCAACTAGCTGAAGCATTCAAATTCAAATCAAAAGCATTCCCTTTTGTCTACTCAAAGGCGCAGCAGCTGACAAGTTACAGGTTTCCCTCTGTGAGGGGGTTTTTGAAGAGGAAAATACCTTGATCCATGTCAAAGGCTCAGGGATCACAGCCCAAGCCTGGCAGCTACACACCAACACCCTCCACCCTCCTTAAGAGCAAGGGGCATAAAAATGAGGGGAGAGGGAGAAAACAAATTTCTTTGCCAGGGGCTTGCACGCACAGCAATAATTCCTGCAGCAATATGTGATGCTGATGGGTCAGGTTAAAGATGGGTTCAGGGCGCTGAGCTGTGGTGAGTCCAGGACCCAGATCCCACAAAACACAGCAGGTTTCTTACTGGTAAATGGTGCTCCTACCTAAGAGAAATCTACAAGAGGAAGAAAGGAGTGGGTTTTTTTCACTGGAGCACCCAGCAGTCCCACTTTCTACATTGTGGATGTTTCCACATTTTTAAGTATTTGCATTACCTGCCGAGGAAGATGTGCTGCACCTGGAGTGCCTCCTCTGACCAGCCTTGCTCTGCATGAAAGCATGCACCTACCATAGCTCAAATGCCAAATCCTGGTGGCACCTGCAAATTGGACTCAGAGAACCTTTTACCACAGGAGGGGTCATTAAAGAAAAAAGGCCGGGGGAGCCGGGGGTGGGGAAAGACTTGTAGCTTCCAGTCTAACACCTTCATGGAAAATGCTTCAGGTTAAGTGACAAAAATAGAAGTTGACTAAAAGATGCAGTGAGGGTCAGGAGCAGGTGCTGTGCCCTGGCACTGCCTCATCACCACAATGAGTCTCGCCATAGAGTTTTTCCAACAGGGGAGAGCCAAAAAATAGCCCAGATCTACTGTATACATGTTGCACTGTAAACAAAATTCAAGGTCCTGCCCGGCGCAGCTCACGTGGGGTACCTGGCACACTGAGCTCATTTGCATGGGGGGCTCATTACACACTGGCCGAAGCTCAGGCTCAATTGCTAAACTGAAGAGATGTCATCAGTCTCCCTGCCTGTCCTACGCACGAGGCATCCGCCCCCGACTATAAATAGCCATTCAGTGCTCTCTGCTAAACTGATTTGGAAACATTTTGCATGAGGTCAGGCTGCCGATTAAAGAGGAGAGCTCACAGCACGCCCCGGGCCACCCTGAGACCAGCTGCTCGGCCGCAGGGCCCTGACGTACATCGCTCCTCACCACCTCCTCTGACATTTATTTGGAGACGGGCTGGAAGCTCTGCTGTCCGGGCGCACAAAGCCCAGGAAGCCTTTCCTTCTGGGTGCTTCAGCCAGAGGAGACCTACGAAGCCTCGGCAGCAGCTCCCGTGGGGTACTCCCAGGGCTGGAGCCACAACACAACTGTGCGGCACCAATATTTCCTTGTTGCAACCCCTGCGTTGGCTGCTTTCTCTCCTAATTACCTCTGGACCGACGGCTTTGCTTCCCTCTGACTTCTGTGCTTGGGGCTGGCCTCTCTGTCCCTCGGATGGCATGGGTCCTGCCTCTGACACCTCTGAGGACGATGGAGCATCCTCCGTCTGTCTGCTGACTGCCACAGGCTGCCGGGCAGCCTCCCTGGCAGCCTCCTCCTTGGCTCCCGCCTCCTCCTTCCCTGCTGCCGGCTTCATCTGGTTATCAAAATACATCTCTTTCAAAGAGAAGTGCACATCACCGTTGATTTTAGCATCCTGAGTCACAGCTTTCTCGGGCTCTTTGGTTTTGGGACTGTTTTCCGCGTCTTGATCATTTGCCACCCTCAAATGTGCGTTCCTGCGTGAGGGAACAGGAGGGGCAAACCTTGGATTTGGAGAGGGGTTGGCCCTGTCTCTCCCACTTTCTTCTCGCTTTGAAACTTCCTGCTTTGCTGCTGGAGGAGCCTCCACCTTCTTTTTCTTTTTAGCTGCAGAGTCTTTGGTCATCGGCTTAGTTGTTAGCTCCTCCACCGTGTCGTAGATGTATGTGAGAAAGCCATTCCCGTTCTCCTCCACGCTTTCCAAAGAGGCATCTCCATTGGTGGTCACCTCTGCTTTCAAAGGTGCAATCAGTTTGTTTGGGAAGCCCGTCGTCGCATTGACCGGTGGTTCCTTTGGCTCAGCAATATCCTCATGTAAACTGGACTGGGAATCAGCAACGTGCACTTTTGCTGCATCCTCCTTCTCCCACTGAGAGGCTCCAGACCGGAGATTCAGATCCCTGGCCAGCCTCCGTTTTCTCTGAAGCCTATCGGGGCTCATTCCCTGCAACTTCTCCACCTCCACGTTTTCTTTCCCTCGTTTCTTGCCCTGTTCTATCTCTCGTAGCTTTTCTTCAGCTTTTCTCTTAATTTTGTCAAACCACTTCTGATGGATTTTGAACTCCGTCATGGTTCCCACTTCCAGCACGCCAGAGCAGGACACGATGCCTTTGGTATTTCTAGCTGAGGCCTGGTAAATGCCTGCGTCTTCCTCTCGGCACCTGAAACCAAAAGCTCTGCATGAGACCTGCCCGTCCTCCCCAGGCACTACCGTTGGGCACACAGGCATGCACGTTCTCCCACTTCTTGCTCCAGAGGGGCCAGAAGATGAAGACATGGCCCTTGAGGTGCACGTGGTAGGTGTGGAAACCTGGGGCTGGCCTACCTCCCCAGGCTCTGCCCGTTCTCAGCACTAGCGGATAAGCAAGTTGGATGTTAAATCAGTGCCCAGCTCCTCCCTGGGCTGTGTCTCTGATAAGAGAGGGCTGTGATGGAGGAGGAACAGCGAGCACCAGGCTTCCCAACTGTGCTCAGCCACATTCCTCTGCAGGATCTTCTCCTCTCAGCTCTTCACAGCCTACGTGACATTCCTGTTCTTCCTCCACCCTTGACTCCATCAGTAGACTGCCAAAGCAGCACTTTTCTTCCCTGACCTCACGGTGAGAGCTAGGAAAGGCCTTCCTGGGCAGGGCTGCAGCCCCTTCCCCTCTTTGCCCTTGCTCCTGACAACCCTATGAACTGTTCCTGTCCTTGTCCTGCCCAGTCCCCCAGAGCATCATCCCGGAGGCAGCCAGTGCTTTCCCTTCGCTCACCTTCATCCAGCCCTAATGCTACCGGCGCTAGAAGGCTCCAGAGAAATTTCTCGTGACCTTCCTCTTGCTTCTGGCATGGCAGCTATCCCTGGATGCAGTAACGGATCTCGTACTGATGTGATCTGGGAGTCATCAAAGCAAAGCACTGAAGGGGAAGGGACAGCTGGGAACATGGCGATGGGGAGCATGAGGGGCCAGCACAGGTGCTGGGGGGAAGTCACCACTGACAGCCAGCTCCTCTGAGCCCTGAAAACATGCTCAGGGCTCCCATTACCAAATGCAGCTTTTTTACTCACTTGTACAGCTGCAGGGTGTGGCGATTTCCATGGCGGAATATCTCGTACTTGGGTAAGCCACAGTAGCGGTCCATCTCTTCATCATCCTTATACCACGTCACCTCCGGCTGCGGGTATCCTGGGGAGGAGACAGATGGTACATCAGGGTGGGAAACACTGCAAGCCTGCTCCCGCGGGGACAAGGCATCAAGAGCAAAAGGAAACACGCTGGCAGAATAGGATACATGTTATTCTGGGCTCACCGCATTCTTGAAATCACACAGCAGAAGCATTGTGAGTGGAAACCTGATGGGCTTATCCAAGTCTTTTATCACCCCTAGGAATAGGGCTATTTTTGAGAAAAAAATCCCAGCACTTCATTCCTGAACAGAGGGGAGGTGATCACACGATCAGCTCCTGTAACACTGTCTGGGAGAAGGTGAGCATACTGTCACTTTTAAATGAAGAGACATGTTTTGATGAGACTAAGGCTCACCCCTCCGTGGAGCTCTCAGCATTTCGCAAAGTGTCACAGCCTGTAAGCTGATCCAAAAGTTTCCATTGAACAGAAACAACCTTGATTGCATCACAGCCATCTTGCTGTCCTACAAATGTCACTTGACAACAGATGTCACCTGCCTTTTCAGTAGAATGACATCATGACGTGTGTGATGGGCTGGCTAGCAGGCTGGGCACGCAGCCACGTTCCCCACCACCGACAGCAGTGGTGGCTCAGCGGGAGTGACCCACATGGACCAGAGCTAGCCCCAGCCCCCATATCCCACCAACCTAGACCAGAGTAAGAGCAGTTTTCAGGGGAAAACTGCTAAAGCCAGTGGTCAGCATTGGTTCCTGTACTTCACATGGGGCTCCCGGCACAGCCAAGCTGACCCTAAGGGCATGGGACAGAAGTTTCAATGATCACATCATGCCTCCGCTTAATTCGATGCACTCAACAGTTGTTCGACGCCCCAAGGTAGGTATCCAAAGCTGATCTCCTGCAAACGCCCCTGCCGAAGTGAAGGAGTCTGCCAGGCTTCTCGCCTCCACCAGCTCCCAAGGGTCTCCTCACCAGCCCCCGACACCTGGAAGGCAGGGTCAGCTCCCATGGATGGCCCTGGCCAGGGACACCAAGGGTTCTCCAGGAATATCCAGAGCATCCAGACCCGATAGCTCAGAAATAGAGAGAGGGCAGGGACAGGGCACTACCTACCTACCCCAGACACTTCCCAGCTGCTGACCCACAAGGTTTCAGGGCTGACCAGGGCCCTTTTCATCTCCAGGGCGAGGAGCCTCCTGCTTGCACCAGCCAGAGATGCCAGCAGCAGTGCCCAAGCCCAGCTTACGCCTGCTCCTATGAAGGTCCCATAGCGGGAGTGAAAGACCAGAAGCAAAGACTCATCAGCAGGAATTTGCCCCGGTTTTGGGTGATTCATAATACCTTTGATCAGAAAAGCAGCATGTGGCAAATCTCCTCCTCATATATCACTTGGTTCCCCACCCTCACCTGCCCTTCCAATCCACCCTTGTCCCCATCCTCTTGCTTGTTGGGGCTCTCCATTGTCCTCTGGCCCCTCAAGGGACTTGGCCTGCTCCCCCAGACAGGGTGAAGGAAATAATCTCAGAAGAGTTTTACTTTCCTGTTCTCCTCCATAACAGCTCAAACACCCCCACAGCTCAGATCTTACTCTATTGTCTTTCCTATCCTCATCGAGGTCTCCTGCTCTGCATTGCCTCTGCATCTACCCTCTCCTCACTCGATGCCTGTACTCTCTCGGGTCTCAGATGTCTCTCACAGCCTTTCCTGTCCCACTCTCCTCTCACTGCTGCCATCTGAAGTTTTGGCTTTCTGTTGGTCAGTGCCTCCTTCCTCCTCTTCCGCAGGAAACCAAGTCATGGCTTTCTCCTGAAGCCCTTCACGCAAGGTTCTCCATCCTCCCCTTTGGTCCCCGTCTCACCATGGTCTGCTCTTTGTGGCTGCTCTGGGCCTCCAAACCAGCTTCCAGCAGAAGCGCAAAGCCCTCGGATACTTGCGGCTGAAGCGAATGAGCCCTAAGCTGCTAACTTAGGGGTGGCCACAAGAGTATTCCAGAGATGGGATCACTGGGGATTGATGCTGCTGCTTAACATTTTCCACATATATTAGCTACTGACCATACTTGGCAGCAGGACCCTGGGCTGAACGAGCCTGTGGAGGTTTCCTTCTGCTCCAGGAATGAGGAACAAAACAATTTTCATACACAGTTCACACTTTGCCCAGAGCAATCCTACCCCTCCCAAGGGCTGCTCTGCAGGCGAGACCTTCAGGTTTGTAATGCAGTGAGCTGGCAGGTAGATTTTCATAATAGCCTGCGAACAGCAATCACAGCACTTCATTCTGGGAACTGCAAGCACATCATTTCTGAGAAGCCCTCTGACGTCCCCCCGTGGCCTCTGCAGCTGATTCCCATTCCCAGCTGACATCTGCCGGAAAGAGCTGCGATTTCTACAGCTGCACGGTGCCTCCATGAAAGGCTTTTCCTCCCGTAAACTCCCTCTGACCTCTAGCATTTGTGTCCTTGTGTCCCCGTCCTCTACCAGGGGCCACCACCGCACCAGCCTAGCGCAGGCGAGGAGGGAGCAGTGCAGTGAAAGGCAAATGCTGGCTGGAAACCCACACGGGGGACACGCTGAAAGGCCCCCACCCCACCCCCCCAGAAATAGTGGCCCCAGCTGCCTGTTCAACCACCACCCGTCCCTCCCCGGGGACCGTAACCGGAACCAAGCAGGGGATGGAGAGACGCCTGCGCAGAGGCTGGCACGGCCTCTGCCCTGCTGGGAGGGGACCTGCTGCTGCTGCTGCTGCAGACATCCATCTCCGGGCTGCCTCCTGAATAATTCCCCTGGTCCAGGGGGGTGTAAGTGTCACTACGGGGACACCCCCTGCAGCCGCAACAGCCACTGCTTGCCCGGCTGCCATGACGGGCCAGTTTCAAGGGTGCTGCTGGGAGAGGGTGGC
>JAHREE010000493.1:174867-187022 GCA_033628505.1 Tringa tobata
TCCCCCCCCCTTTCCCCCCCCCCCCCCCCCCTTAAATTAAAGCTGAAATCATCATGCAATTGCTGAATCTTTACTTGGCAGTCTGACAGCAGTGAACTTGTTAACATGTTGCCTTGTTATCACTTGCTCTGGAGTTTAACTAGCAGGAATCCAGAAGTGAGGCAGGGCCAGGTTATTCACTGAAGACACTGTTACCTGTCACTATGCACGTGAATTTAGCATCAGAGTCCTCGGACACAGAACGGGATTTGATAGTGGTTTCAAATAGTGGCTGGGTTTCCTCCGTCAGTTGAGAAATGATTGCGCAGAAGGTGCTCCTGGAAGATTTAAGAAGCGTTTCTTAGAGATCAAAGAACTAGAAAAATAAAAGGGTCCCTTCCTGTCTCGTCTCAGAAGCCTGCATTCTTGTCTTAAGTGCCCTCCTTCCCTCCCATCATCCCTACGCTAGGTTATTCACAACTCCAGTCCAGTGTCAGGGTATTTGGCTATTTTTCACCCCTAAGGCAATTCTGTCAATTTAAAGTGTCATTTGACAGATGCTCCGTTTGTCTTAGTCCTTAAAGGGCCTATTGGGGTAATGAATGTCAGAACCATTTTAGTTCTTGCTTACACTGGAACATCTCTGGGATCAGCCAATAGCTCAAAGCAAGGAACCAACAAAGTCAGCTTCACGTTCCCGGTACTGCACAATCAGTGTTTCAAGTGTTGTTCTGTTCACCAGGATTTTACTCTATTTTTTTGTGTGTGATTTTATTTCACGTTGTAATTTCAGGCCAACCGTGAACTGAACACGTCTCCTGAACACAACAACCCTCTTTGAAAGCTCTGAATTAAGAAAAGCTGTCTGCTGTGGATCACTGAAGGAGACCTTGAGCCTGACTTGCAGCTTTCTGTACTCAGAAATCATATGTGAAGCTGATGCCCATTCCCTGTCTCACCTCTCACACTGCCTGCCCCAGGAGCTCAGGACTGACCCCAAAGCTCAGGCTGGGACACCCAAACAGCCAGAACTATCCAAATAGCCAGTGTAATCTGTGAAGCTCATAAAAATGAACCTTAGATTTTCCAGTCATTTAAGCACTACTCAAGGAGAGCACTAAATCAGTGTATTCATACAGCACTGCCAACCCTGCTGGAACATCACCGGGAGAAGCCCCAGAAGACCTAGGCTTTCTTAAATAAAGGAAAAGGATTAATTCCAAGTCGGGTCTACATTTGGATAGTCCCCTGGGGCTCTTGGAAGGGAAGAGCTTCTTTCATTTTCCCCTCTGCAATTAAAACACTACATGTTTACTCTAGGACAGAGGACCCCAGGGTCTCAAATGCAAGGACCGTAGGAGAAAAAGCAAATATTGCAAGAGAACCAATAGCTGGCAGCTCTACTTATATAATTTTCAGCAGGGAAAGACATTCCTTAAACAAGTGATCAGCTTCTAGAGACATGCAAGAAGTGGACCAAATCCCCAAATCATTCCTGACACAGCTCTACCCCGAGCAGAAGGGCTCATAGCACGTGGTGAGGGCTCCACAAGGAGGACCCAGCCTCACAAGCAGCCCCCAGCTTGCAGGGAGGATGCCGGTACTGCTGCTACTCATGCTCTACCTGCTGAGGAAGCAGACTTGTTCAGGAAAAAACAAAAAATCCAAACTACATGTAGCATGACCGCAGCAAGACCAGGTGCACCGAGAGGCTCTGCAGCAGGGACTTAACTGCACGGGCAGCTGAAGGTGCCATGAGAGCTCCAGCCACAGCAACTGCCTGGTCCATCCACCCAGAAAACTTACCTGGAGGCTGCAGTTCTATCATTTTCACTCTGGATTCTTGCTAGAACAGGTTTGTAAGAGATGCAGGGAGATGAATCCCTGAGCAGCAAACAAGCGGGGTGCTGCGGGAGCCTCCCCCAGCTCCCGGGCGGTTTGTGTCGGGTAAGCGAAAGGGACAGAGGCAGCTAGGGCTCATCTACTGAACAAGGGTTATAAGCACCATCCGTATCCAAACACACATGTGGGATGGTGTAAAAAAACAGATGCCACAGCTTAGACTCTTTTCTGTGGAAATCAATGGTCCCCAGGAGGCTGGTCCTGGCAAGCAACCCTTGACACAACTACAGGGCCAGAAAAGGGCTGTGGGAGCCATCAGCTGTTTCAAAACCGAGAAACCTTTCCATACACCAACCCAGGAGGAAAAAAAATCCCATTTCCAAAGAGCAAGGCAGACAATCCACTACCAAGGCAGTTACTGGTGGGGTTTTAATGGCCTCTTCAATACAGATCCCCAGCCCTAGACCAGTAAATGCCTTTTAGATCCGCATAAGGCACTTCCCAAGCATCAGTGAACATTTCACACCCCAGCAGAAGAGCAACTGGATCAGCGTCTTAAAAAATAGTGATGCGCACACACGTAGTGACACTCGGGACCAAGTTTAATCTCAGTACCATGCCACTGGTACCAGCAGGCAGCACCAGGAATAAGTCTGGTCCATTCAGTGCAAACCCCACAGTCAGGTGAAATACAGCAAAGGCTACTGAATGGTCTAGGGAAGCAGCAGCCCCAGAAGCTGGGGGCTCCACAGGCAGGGCAGATGAATCAGAGGAGACCTGCCCAGTGTACACTCTGGTCTGTTTAACCTTTCAAAGAAACCATTGTATTAGTCACAAGGGGGAGGGAGGGAAGGTGGGGAGACTGCAGCACCCAGGCTCTCAGCTGACTCACTCCAGCTGCAACGGGACTTGCCCAATTCAAATTGCTTTCTAAACCAGTAATTGAGAGCATTCGAGAAATGAGACAAAGCAGCAGCTCTTCCTCCGGGCCTTCCTGAAGCTGCATCTTTGCTGCAGAAAAAGCCCTGGAGCCTAGGAAGAGGACACTGGCAATTCAGTAGCCTTTTTACATTAAAGAGGGATTTCCATACAAAAGCAGTCTGCAGGAAAAGGAGATTTGAGAAGCATATTCCTCTTCATCACCACCTTCTTTTCCTGACTTTCTGTTTAGCAATCCCACCCTACAGGGGTGATTGGACAGGCCTTTGCCACCATGATCATTCCTCTACTTGCTTCTACAGCAAACAGTTAATGCCAGCTGACTTCCAAATGTGTCACTTTTGCCAAAGACAAAGTCCAATCGTACATGTGCATTTCAGGGCAGAGTTCAAATGAATGAGGACCTTCACCAGAAAGCACAGGATGGCAAGGGGGGGGAGAGGTGAAAATTTATTCTTTGGAAGTAGAAACAGGCAGACGGGCACATCTAATTTTTAATGTCTCTGTATGGAAGTCTCACTTTAATATCAAGAAGTAGCTGAACACCCATCCTTTGCTAAGAACGTGGAATATTTCTTGCACCTTAATACAGGAATTATGATGAACATTCACTTCGCTGGCTGAAGTTCAAGCAAGTATTAGGGATCCAATCATGCAGAGTAAAGCTGTTAGATCACTTCAGGGCTCTCTACTGATTAATTAGTACCAAAGCATTACAGATTAATCGTGTGCAGTCAGATTCAGCAAAGTGTTTGGTCAGAGCAGTTTAATGCAACGTAGTTTTACCTTCCTAAACTGGAGGGAGAGAATCTGCTGCTTGATAAGCTAAGCAAAAAACAGCATAAAAACCATTAGACAGAGAAGCATGGAAAGGAGCTGAAATAAACAAACCGTTACAGAGACGTATTAATGATGAGTCGTTTTGCACAGGTCAGAGTTCCTATTAAAAGAAGGTTCAGCTGCCTTACTCAGGCTGACTGCCAGGACGAGCAAGCCACATTGTCAATTGAAATCAAAGGCTGTAAAAACGAAATGGTCGTTAACCACAGAGAATAAGTGTAAGGACATTTATACAAGTAGGTTTCCAGGAAGCAGCACCTGAGCCTTCCATGCACCATCCACAGCATTGTGTTCAAAGCAGGCAATTCCACCCCAGGAGAGGTCCCATTACCAGCAGGCAGGAGCACAGACCCTGCTGCAAGCCCACTTCTCTGCTGGCCACCCTCTCTGCTTCCAAAAACAGCTCTGTAGAGAAGCTGAAAACTCTCCGGTCACTACACGCCACTTCCCAGCTTGCCAACCAAATCACTAAGGTCTGGCAAAAAAAAAAAACTTAAAATAAAATAAAATAAAAGATGTAGACTTTACAAGAAGCTACAGGTTTTGCTTTTTTTGCAGGAACATATAACATCAACCAATTCAGGGAAAAACACAAAAAACAAATACCCAAGTCCTATACAAGTTACAACCAGATGAGCTACTTACCAGTGGCCACCAGCTCTCCCAAAGGAGTGTCTTCCAAGGACTCATGTCCCAGCCAAAAGGCCACATTGCTATATTGTGGCAGCAGTCCCTTGCAGGCTGTAGGAAAAAACCTCTCGGCGTTGACCGGCAGCATCAGGAGCAGTTCCTCAGACCCTGAGCTCACCCACAGGGCAACCAAAAGCCTAAAACTAACTAGCTACCAGCTAGTCCACAGCAGGCAAGCTCAGTGCTTTAATCACACTGAGAGACATGTTAGTTGTGCCTACGCAACCGCCTTCCCATGTGGCACAGACATCCCCTGTGGGAAGTACAGTCAGATGCCCACGTCGGTACATGCGGAGAGACCAAACCTTCTCAGCCTCAAGCACTGAAGGCCACCATTGAACAACCACCCTCAGTGCTTCAGGATGATGCTACAGAAGACAGCATGAAGAACTAAGAAAGCTGGAGCTCTTCAAACGTCCTGCCCAACTGAGGACATCCGGGCTGTGTGTGAGTCCCAGTCCCAAAAGCAGGACTTTAAGCCTTGCCCCAAAAATGACCACAGAGGGTCTCTGCAAACTGCTCCTGCCAACCGTATAGCACTTCAACCTGCAGAGGCAGAACCTCCATGCAAATAATAAGTAAAAAAGTAGTTCAGCTTGAAGGCCTGACAGTTTACACAAATAATTGCACATTTTCACTGGGGAAAAAAACCCCAGCACTCTGAAGAGCTCATTGACTCGTCTCCTTCAGATCAGGAAAGCAAAGACAGAAGTTTTAGACAGCCGCTCAGGAGTAGCTTTAACCCAACAAACATGCCCTTTTGGCAGCAGCTTCACCCTCTCCACCCACAGCCGCACGATCCTGATCCCTCCCCGGTGCCAAGTGCTGTTCACGCAGCCAGAGGATGAGCAGGTCAGGCGTTATCCAGCTGGAAAAATCAAACACTAACCATAACACGCTGAGGATCAGCCACCCGACCCACCTTGCATGCGCTGTGCTGGCCCATGGGAGAAGTCATCCAGAGGAACTTTGTCTTTCCAGCTGTGCCCCACCTCCTGAGGCATCCCTTTGAGCCCCATGTCCTTGCCAGCACCGCAAGACCTGTCTTTGCGTTACCTGCCTTACTGGCCAGAACATCACCTTGTCCTCATCTCCCAGCTTAGAGAGCTCCCAACACATCTCCAGCTGCTCTCACCCTGCCCTGACCTCCTGGGGGGTGACCTCCCCAGGGCATTCTAGGGGAGCAGTGTCCCTCTACTCCGGGCGCTCCCAGCCACCTCTAGCCAGCTGCAAACACAACTTACATGGTCTCAACCACCAGCTTTCTAACAGTAAATGACCCCCAAAACATTCTGCATACCACTAAAAGGGAAAAACATCCTTTTAGCCCCCAGGGAACACTAAGGACCTGGCATGGCTTGAGGAGCCAGCAGGGAAGATCCTAAAACACTTGCTGGAGAATGCTAGTGTAGGCAGAAGCATGGCTTTAATCACGTTTCCTTGAACGAGACAAAGGAGAAGGTGTCTTGGCTTGGACCTAAAGAAAATCACTCGAATAGCAGGAGGCAGAACGAAGGGTGCCTGTGCCACAAACCCCTTGTGCTCATGAATGTGATCAAACAGTGAGCATTATCAGTGCTTTTCTTTTTTTAATCCTCAGCACTGAGCACACAACCTGGGCTTTACCCACAGCACACTCCAAAACCCAGTGCTGAATATTGGACTGGGGTCTCTCGAGGAGCTGTGATATTATCAAAAGAAAAAGGCCATCACTACAAAGATCTGTGTGTTAAGTAAAGTTTAACCTCTGTATGCAACAGAATCGAGCAAAATTCGCTTTTCAGACTAGAGATTTAAGCCCAGAGAGAGCAAGATCAAATTCTGAACGTTTCAGCCAGAAGAGCCCTGCCTGCGGGCAGCTGGCATTCCACTGCCTTTTACTAGCGTTCACAGCCACCCGCAGGGAGCAGCACAACTCCATCCCACTCTGCCCCAAACCTACCCACTGGAAAGCGTGGGACTCCCCAGCAAGGCATGACAGAGGCCCCAGTGTGCCCGATCTGATACACTTTGGGATGGGACTGTCTGCGTCGCCATCTCTCTGGGGACTTGGTTGGTGCAGACAGCTGAGGACTCTGCTAATGGAATGCAGCACTGGCAGTGGATGTGTCTCCCCTGGGCAAGCCTGGGGCCATCACAGTTACAGGATGAAGGCAAATGCTTCTCTTATCCTGAGGAGCACATCCAGAGCAGGCGAATCAAGGTCTAAAGGTACTGGTTTCTCTCTGCTGGAGAAGAGGAGCTCAGGGATCTGCTCCAGACATGTAGAGCGTGGGTGGGAAGAAGCCTTCTCAGGTGTCTCACATCTCTGAAGTGCAGTACAGCTCGTTAAAAGCGAGCCCTAAAAATACAGGTTTGGTTATTAACTGCTGTTGCACTGGACTATGGGAATTATACGCCTCTACTACGTACCTTCTACCAGCCTCAGCTCTTTCAATTCTGTTTCATCAGAGGTTCTCCAACTCCTTTGGACACTTCTCATCTACTTAAAGGTTTTAGCCCTTCAACTACTCATAACTTTCTGCAGAATTGAAGACAGTCTTCCCCATTTTTCATGTGCTCACCAAATTTCAGTCTTGCTGCAAGGGCAGGAGGCACAACTGTCAACACCACTCACTTTTTTTTTTAACCACTACAAACATTGCTCAAGATGATAGCCTAGGCTGGTACATCACCCCACCGGCACTAAAATGTTAACTGCTTGAAAAACATAGATTTTAAACCCAGCACCTTTTCTAAGCCCTTTCATTCTTCTCTTTCTGTATTTCTTCCTCCTGAGATAAAAAAATCCTTCTCCTCCAGCTCATGTCCCCATATGGAAGCCGAAAAGAGCTCAGGATACCCTGAAATAGGCTTCACAGTGGCTCCATCCTCCCATGTACACGTACATGGACTTGACCTGCTTGAGCTGCAGCAGTCATTTAATGCCTTTCAGTGCTCTTCCACAGCATGAGAATTGAGCCACCCAAGCTGCCCCACGCAGCAAGTAAACACCTAAGTGTGCCAATGACAGCAAACGCGAGACCTCCAAGATGTTCTGACAGAAAAAGCATGGCAGGAAAGCTCCTCAGAAAAGCCCACTGAGATGCGGGCAGCCCTTCCACCCCAGGAGCGGGACAGAGGGATGGTCCTGGCCATCTCCCACAGACGCTCCCTCTTGCTGGCACTCTGACCCGTGACATTATTGAGCATGTTTTGCACATGCAGACTTCCAAGTATAAGATTTCAAATGAACTTCTCTGCCTCCAAGGTTAATACTGCTTTAGACAAATACAAGCCTCTCTGAAAGTCTTCTCAGCTGTCAGAAGCCAACCATTTTCAACATGGGAAAGCCAACAATGAAGCTTTCACGTATATCTGGTTGTGCTTAAGGCTTCTTTCCTGCCATGTGTCTCGCTTCTTATCAAGCACTTCATGCACACACAGAACGGGTGTGTTTGTGTTCCATATACCATGGCAGTAATTATCAGCAATTCTGTGATAAAGCAGCTGTGAGTGCTATGGAGCTGCACAAGACATGTTGTTATTTTACAGACTGGAAAACCGATGTATTGAGTCTTTGCTTGTCAAGGTCGCGGAACAAATCCATGTCAGAGCTGGAGAAATATGGCATTTTTTTTCTGCAGGTAATTAACTTTGAGCTGAGATGAACACAGACTTGCGTGTAACAATTTAGAGCTAGATTTCATTAACAGAGAAGGTGGAAAACAATAAATTAGGTTACGTGTTCCTGCATCAGCCTCTGGAACACTCAGAAGGTGGCTCAGATCTGTACTTTAAGTCTGAATTATTGCTGCCTCTATGGTCCAAATTAAACCGCTAGCTAGTTGAAAGACATCAAAGCACTAGAAAGGACAAAAGAAAGCAAAGCAAATATTGGACAAGGAGATGCCTGGGGAAGTTGACATCTTCCTGGTAATTCATTGTGCATAGAGGATTTTTGTGACTGTGGGTTAGAAAAGAAGCAGGGTGAAAATACAGTTGTTGTAAGAGCTCTTCTGCCTTCCTCTTCTTGGACCAGGCGATGCTGTGAAGTGTGAGGCTGAGCCAGTGTGAGATAACAGCTTCATTCACCCCAGACCTTTCTCCCCCTGCTGAGACAGAGTGAGGATAGAGCAGTTTTGATTCCATCTCCTGGAAACGGCCTCTGCTGTGGCACAAGAGGTGCCTGGTCCAGAGGAGACCATGCTCTGCCCTCCACACAATCCGTTGGGATCCCAGACCTGGGAAATGTCTCCATTTACGAGGTTTCCAGAGAGAAGCAAAGTTCACACATATGATATATTCTGTATTTCAACAGTGGTCCTGAAGGACACTGTCTGTCCAACTCCACATCTTGATCTTCCAGCCTAGGTTATCAGCTCCTCAGCTCCTCTTGACTTTCCAGGAGATATGGGCAGGAGACTTTAGAAAGGGGGCTGAAAAGTGCAGTTCAGGATCATTATTCAGTGTGCACAACCAGTAAGATGCCCCACTCAAACAAGGCACCGCTGGGCAGATAATTACAACAGGGAAGAGACACTTCTGCCCCAGAGCCCCTGGAGATAAACCCATCAGTGCCTTCGCTTTTGCCTTTTGAGCGGGTGCCGGATGTCCTTTCTTTCAGAGTTTGGGGACGCTTCCGACCGACAAGACGGATACATTGAAATCCTCCACGTGCCACAGATGGTTTCTAATCAGGGATTTACACCACTTGTTGCCAAAAGCAAGGTTCCCTAAGCAGTTATGAGTGCCCAACTGCTGGACAGGAAACTCCTCTGAACTAAGAAACCTAAACACGCTTTTCAGGAACTAAGCTCTCCTGTGTTTTCAGCTCGCTTTATTATAGCTACAGATCTTTCACCTTCATTTGATATTATGTGCAAAGCAAGAGGTACAAGATTGGGAATGGTTTCTAGCCAGAAAAGCCAGGTGGCAAAGCACTCTCCTGAGCTCAACTGCCACCACAACCAGAGACAGCCGTCCAAGAAAAGCTCAGAGGCAACGTCACTATACTCTAAAAATATCTGCATATGATGAAGCTATGACAGCAGAAAGATATTTAAGCAAGGAGGCAACGCTGTTATGAGACTGAGGAGCGGACATCTGCATTAGACGAGAGGTGCTGTTCACTCAGAAGAGTTTGCCCAGGACTCAGATGAAGCTTCTGCTGTAAGATTTCACATAAAATTGCATCTCTCTGCAGAAGAAATTCTCCAGACTCAGCTAGCTCTTACAAAAAGGACACCTAAAGAGACACCCTGAAGTTGTGGCCCATGAACGCAGCTAAGACTGACCATGGACAGGACGGACAGATTCTTCTCTCACTTTGTGAAGTAATTATATTCAAGTTCTTTGAGACATAAGAGGGTTTTTTTAAAAAATCCACCACCTATCCCAAAATTTAAAAAGTCCTGTCAGCTGCCAGGGCAAAAGGCAAGTACCATGACCATAAGCTGCTCCTCACATTGGATTATGGAGACCAAGTAAGACCTTGCCGACTACTCTCTACGTGGTTCACAAATGCAAGCATATAGGTGAAATGTGTTCATGAGTCTCCCCAGAAGCAGCAATTCCTAACCTCAGTTTCTTTTCATAAAGACATTTCCAGGTCTGTAAGTGCCTCTGCCATGTCACTACGCTTTCTACTGCTTTAAGAATGGATGAAGACAGCAGGCAAGCATTTCAGTTAAACACACTCTACAAATACATATAAAGACAGCAACAGAGAAGCCTGAAAAAACGCACACTTTCTTTGGATCAGAATAACCACTTTTGCTTTCTAACCACCACAACAGCCTCCCACTGCAATTCTGTGCCTGCATTGCTTGTCCCATACTTTTGTTAGCTCCAAACCCACCAAATTCAAATACATTCTGCTTTGAAGAGAACTGCTGAATGTTATCTGCCGTTAGGCATGTCACTCATCTTGCTTTTCAAGTTCTCCCAGGCGAGCTCTCCAGATGTTCCTGGATTTAATTAAACTCATAATTGCTTTCTGAAAGTCTTCTTGCCTGCACCATTCCACTCGCTTGCTTTCCAGAATTGTTAAGATACATTATTTAATTACAGGACAAAAAGCCCCACTTCATTCAAACCCTTGCTCTGCATCAGACAACACCACGGTTTCCACACATCCTGGCTCAAGTCTTCTACACCTGTAGGTGCTCTCAGGGCCATACAGGGAATAAGACTTTTAAATTACTCTGCCCTAATTCATTAGAGAAACTGGAAGATGTCACGAACACAGGGAAAGGTCAGTTTTGCCATTTGGTGAGTATTTATTCACTGCTTCTTACAACAGAAGGGGCAGCCGCTGAAGTTAACAGGCAAAATGAAATTACCTTGCCATAGGCTTTGATGACCAAGCACGTAAGTGGACTGAAAAAATTGAAATGAATGCTGATTTAAGCATGGCAGCACGATGTCCCTTTACCTGCAAAAGCATTGGCCTCCCACAGATGGACGTGGGGGTGCACCCCCCCTATAGCATGATCCTGACAAATCCAAGGTGTTCAGGACTCGGATCTGTGCAGACACGGGCAGGATTTACCGTGCCTGAGCTGCAGCATCGACCTGGGCAGAAGACACCAGGCCCTAAGGGAAACTTTGGGGATTCGGGAAAGCTGGTGAGGACAATGGAGATATTGCATGCAGGACTGAGGGACCCTGCTTTATGGTTAAACTGATTAAAGCTGCAAATTGAACACACTCATGGGGGAATAAAAGTCAAGCTACAGGCAATCAAAACACCTCGACATCTTATTTATTAAAGACTCTCTCTATTTGTAATCCACAGAATGAGTCATCAGAGTCGATTACAGATTTCCTTTGCATAGTATGGTCTCAGGTCACAGCTTGGTTGTGGACGCTGCACGGACATTTGTTGGTACTGAAGATGCCCCAGCAATGCAGACAGGCTGCAATTAGATCTCACGCTATGACAAAAGCACAAAGGAACTGAACTAAGGCAACTTAACTTTGCATTACCCCCATTTTAACATCTGACTTCCAAGCAGCACGTTTTTATCTCTTTTGATCCTGTATTTATTTTTATGAATCTCTGATTCTTTGAGGCATCAACCCCTGACACGCTGAAAATGGATTATTTATAAAGCATTCACAGGAAAGAGGCACACTTGAGCTTATGGACTGAAGAGCATTCCTATTGAATTCAAAATAATTTATAGGCTTTCTTTTAACAACTAGCACAATCACCGACACTTCACTGGCACGCTGCCTTGTTATTTTGTATGTGCTAACCTCAGCCAGACTCAGTTGACATGTTTATCATACCTTCTCCCATGCGAACAAAGCCTTATTCCTACCACAGACCCCCCGCCTAAGGCCATTTCTGACCCAGGAATGCCATTCTCATCGCCGCTCGGCCCCTATCTACATTGTAGAAATACCTTTTTGGCAATAAGATAAGGCATGGGCGCAGCGGGCCCCTTTCTCAGAGCCTGGTGTCGATAACAAAGGTGGCGTCACCACAGCGAAGGCAGGAAGGTCAGGGCAGCACCCGCACCCCGGTTTCAGGGGAGAAGCCCAGGAGCTGGTGTCCGTCAGCGTTTCGCAGCTCGACCGTCGCCGAGCACACGCTGACCGCCCCTGCCCCGGCAGCAACCATGGAAAAACGCGGCCCTTTGCTGGGAAGCATGGGGCAACGAGCTGTTCTGGAGACCCCAAGCCACCGCTTGGCTTTGCCACCCTGGAGAAGATCTCTGATGACAACGCGGGGAGGGAAAGGCCCAGGCAGCCATGCGGCTTCCAGCTGGGCCGTCACCTCCATCCCTCCAGGTCGGGCATTGCCTTAAGGCTTGGGATGCTGCCAGCCCGCTCTGCTCCCGCTTCGCCCCCAGACTGCTCATCCCGCCCCCCAACCC
>JAHREE010000493.1:196870-207026 GCA_033628505.1 Tringa tobata
AAGAGTGGTCGGGCATTGGAATAGGCTGCCCAGGGAGGGGGTTGAGTCACCATCCCTGGATGTGTTGAAGAGACGATTAGATGTGGTGCTGAGGGATATGGTGTAGGGGAGGACTTTGTAGAGTAGGGTAGATGGTAGGACTCGATGATCCCAAGGGTCTCTTCCAACCCTGATTCTATGATTCTATGATATTAGACCTCCTCAGCGAGGCCACCTGCTCTCACTGTGGGACAGAGATGATTCTATGATTCTAAAAATAACTCTAGATGTGGTTGACCTCCTCAGGTTGACTGTACTCTTGGCAGGAAAGGGCAAGCATCATGTTTGGGAAGACAGAGGCGGGGTTTTGGCGTGTCATTTATTGTTGTGGGTGTTGTTCTCAAGGATCCCTGCTTCCAGAGCAGAAAGGCACAGCTGTGGTGTCCCGTGGGATGGCATCTCCTGGTGCAGGTGGAAAAAGCTCCCTTTTCTGGCACACAGTCCTATACAAGGGGGGGAAAAAGCACCATTGTTTTCTGCCCTTGCGGAGGGAGGACCAATTCTGTGTCACCTCTTCACAGGCCTGCCCCCTCGACTCTGGCGAGGAGAACCGGTCATCGTCCTCAACCCCGCTGAGCAGAGGGTGGAGGTGGGGAAGCCGCTGCAGCTGCAGTGTGCTGCCATGGGGGTGCCAGCCCCCAGCTACCAGTGGTACCGGAATGGCAACCTGCTGGAACAACAGAAGAAAAAAAAACTCTGGGTAACGTTGCCTTGCGATAGTTCAACAACTTTGGCTGCTGAGGTGGGTGGTGGGAGAAGCTTGTTGCTGGATGGTGGGCCTGGGAGAGCCTCAGAAGCCTCGGGGAGACTGCTGGAAATGGTGTTATTTTCATCTTGGACTTGGCAGGTGGCAGTCCTTAAGCCTGGCTCGTATCTGCACGTCAGGGCTTGGACTTTGATCTGTGTGGTCAGGTGAATGCCAGCGGAAAGCGGTCTCTCCTTGCCCGTCCTCCCCATCTCTCCAGCTCTTGAGGAGCAGCCTCGTGCTCAGCTTCTTCCCCTGCCACGCTGCAGAGTTGTGTGAAAGCACTCCCCGTATCACCCCTCTTACTTTGATAGCTGACTGTAGGGCTCTGGGTGAAGAGGGAATACATTTTATGGGCTCCTTTCAAAGCTGTGGATGTTTCTGAGAAGTAACTGATTCATAGATACGTCAAGGGCTCTCGGCACAAGAAGGGCTGTTGTGTGTCTGTGCAGAGTGAGGGAGCTGCAGGAGTGCTGTCTGCCTGCAGGAGAGCTAGAAGGAAAAGAAGTGGTTGGTCCTGACAGAAAAGAGTCAGGGAGACAGCAAAAGATCTGGATTTATTTTGGGCCGCTGTCTGAATATAAACCAGTGCTGTCTTCTTGAGGCAAGAAAGGCAGATTTCATTCTGGGGCATCCTGTGGAGGGTAATGAGGACAAGACATCCAGTCTCTTCTCAGCAGGGGTAGATGATGCTGTAGGAAACAGTGACCTCAGATCACATTTTTCACAGGGAAGTTCCACCTGGATTAGGAAGAGGTTCTTCATTAGACGTGGATAGTGCTGCCCTGGAACCAGAAAGGCAGGGAGGTCTCTGTCCTTGGAGGTTTTCACTACTCGATTAGACAAAGCCACAGCCAGCCTCACCCAGTGGTGGCTTTAGTTCCTCTCTGAGCAGGAGCCTGGGCTGGAGAACCACAGAGGTCCTCACCAGCTGGTACTGCTCTGGTTCTTGTCCCACATCAAGAGAGATGGAAAAGAGTTGAAAACTTGCCAGAAGAGAGCAATAGGCATGATCAGAAATCTAGAAAATGTCGCCTAAGAGGAAAAGCAGGAGACCTTCTGATGTTGGCTGCATACCGTCCTCCTAGCGTGGCTCCAGGGGCAGAGTATGGTTATGACACAGGGCTTGGGGGCTGCTGGAAAAAGAAAGGAAGGCATTTAGGCAGAGGATTCTTGCACTGTAGAAGCTGAGGTCAGCATGGTCCTTAGCATGTGGCCTTACTGAGCTTCTTAGAAAGACAAAAGTCATGGCAAATCTCTTAGCTTTCTGAGGCAAGGAATGAGGTTTCAGCAAACAGCAAGAAAAAAGACTCTTTATTCCAGGAACACCAGGATATCAGCAGGGGGCCACAAATTTTCACCATAAATAATGTGATTTAACTTTTGTTCTGCCTAGATCACCCATGCAAAGGTCAGTGACTCTGGCACGTACCTCTGCTGTGCCTCCAATAGCCACGGGGAGCACTGGACCAACGCCGTGGATGTTCACATAGGTGAGTGGAGCCAACCCACGACTGCTTTGCCGCAAACCACCTCCTAGTGTGAAAAGCAATTAGGGGACAGACAGGAATTTAGTGCTGTTGTCTGGAAGCACCGGGCTGGTGAAGAAGGAGCCCAGGGCTGGTGAAGAAGGAGCCCAGGGCTGGTGAAGAAGGAGCCCAGGGCTGGCACGTTGCCCCGTTGCTCCGCGGTGCAGGGGAAGCTGGCTCTGGGCTGTGGGATTCAGAGAAGCCAGATGGGTGGCTCTGACGTTGCGCTTCCCACAGCTCGGACGGATCTTGCACCCTTTTATTAACACAAAGAAAGTCCAGTGGTTTTAAATGCCAGGTTTACGGGGCGTAAGAGCGTGGGGCTCTACAGGGAAGCAGGAGAGTCCTGGCATCCCTGTGGTGGCTGTCATGGGAGCAGCCTGCAGAGCACAGTTTCACACCCTGGATATACTGGACGCGATGATCTCAGCGGAGCTGCGCCAGCCCTGCCGAGTGGTGGGTGCAGGCACCCGTCAGCCCCATGACAAATAGGATTCCTTGATAACGGGGGCAGCAAGGGAAGCGGCGTCGGTAAAAGAAAAAAAACCTCAAAACACAGTGACCAGCTGTGCTGTGGCCTGGGGTGCTGCTGGGTCCTGCAGTCTGTTGGAAACCCGCGCTGCTAGAGGAGGTTGAGCACTCTCAGGTGCTCGCTGTGGTTTTCTTGCCTTGCCAAGGTGCTGATTTAATCGCTTCCCAGCCAAATTGCAGCAGGATCCTTCGCTAAAACTCATTTACAGCCTTCCTGAGGTGAAGTGATGCTCTCGGACACATAGAGCTGGAAAGGATGGTGTTTATTTCCAGAAGGTTCAGGCCCCTTGGGCTGGCAGCCCAGGCCTGCAGCTGCCTCAGCTGATGGATCCCAAGGAGAAGACGTGTCCCCAGAGCCTCCAACGTGCTCCACCTTCAGTGGGACGGCTGCCTTGGCCCTCTGCCTTTGCCCTGCTGTGAGACAGGAATAGCACAGGCTTGCTTTGCCGGCTCTCTACTCCATCTAGAGATTTTTCTATGCCATAAACTTCTCATCTCACCTTTTAGGCTGGCTTTAAAATTGCTCCAGAGTGCAAACTGGTCCTGTATAGCCGGAGAGCGCTCTCCTTGCAGCTGATGAAACAGCATCCGGGGGGGACAGGCAGCGAGAAAGGGGCACAGGATTAGGTTGGGTTCAAAATGTGGTGGCTGGACGGCTTTAACGTGCAACAGGCAGCTCTCTCAGAGGCTGAAAAGGATGAATGGGCTTGTTCTGGTGTCTTTCCAGGCATCCCTGGAGCATTAACAACACTAGTTCAGGTGCTAAAGATCTTCCAGGCCTGTGAGCTTTGTGTAATTAAAAATAATATGCCCTTAGCTGTTTTTTTTTTTTTTTTATTACTATATGTAATTTAAATAGGAAAAGCTGGAGCTGTTAGGGATAATGATGATTTCAGGAAACTGGAAGTGCTTAGGCAGGGGAGTTTGTAGAGCTCGTGAAAGTGAGTCACATTTGGGGTGGCTTTTTTGAGCTGGAGCTGCTGAAAAGCAGGGAAAGGCAAAGCAGGGTGGTGAAAGGCTCTGGGAATATTATCACAATGAAAAGCAAACAGTCGGCTTCCTCTGCGCTGAGTGCTCATGGGGAAAAGCTCTCTGTTTTGAAGTTTACGTTGATCTTGAGTCGTCGTGTTTCCTTTGCTTTCGCTGCAGCGAGGGAGCAGGCAAGTCAGCTCCAAGCTTTGCTTTCCAGCTGCTCAGGATTTCATAAATCCTCCCCAAATCATCAGATCAGTGTAATTTTAAGGTTACCAATTAGGCTGTGAAGAACTCGCCCAAGGAGCATTGCTTGTGCGGGTGCTCCACGGGGTTTGATCTGGCTTTGCATTGCTGGGGTGTGTTGGTGCAGGTTTCAGAGCCAAGATGGGAGCTGGCACTGGGTGCTGGGCACAGGCTTAGCATTTCCCCCTTTCTTTTCCAGGTACACATCGCTCTGAAAAGTTTTTTGGTGAGTACTGTCATCTTTTCTTCCTCAGCAATTATTCCCTTAATTAAAAGCCAGGCTGCAGGGTGGACGGGAGGACAAGGAGTAAGATGGCTTTTCCCTCAGAGACTGCTTCAGGCCCTTCTGCCCACGTTGTCATGGGCTCTGTGCTTTGGGATCAGGGCTGCAAGGCACAGGATGAATCCCATTCCCTGCCAAGCACTGATCGGACTCAGCATGTGGAGACAGATTATTCCTGATGAGTAACCCAGCCTTGACCTCTACGCCCACCAAATGAGTTTAAAAGTGTTGTTCACGTGTCACCTTTTTCCTTCTTTGAAATATCTCTTCGGGGCAGGGCAAAGTTCTTCCACCACTACCAACTGCCATAAATCTGGTTTTCCTACAGTGGGAATTGGGGATAAATGAAAACTTCTCAAGTCTTTCTTTCAAAATGATGGTTTGTGTATTTTGTGAAAGAAAGCCGAGGGCTTTCTGGAGAGTACTTCAGACTTGTAGCAGCGTAGGCTCTAGCCTTCCTGCCTAGATGTAAGAAAAGATTTCCCTAATCCTCACTCAACCAAAGGACGTGAGACCTTGCCTCCTGCTGAGCACTTACAGCTTTCTTGGTTGGTGTTTCTGTTAGCTACAGGCAAGATAGCACTTTTGGTGGGCAACAACCATTACCAGCATCATCCCAACCTAATGGCTCCCGTGACGGATGTGTTCGAGCTGAGTCTTCTTCTGGAGCAGCTGGGCTTCCAAGTTGTCTCCCTTCTGGACCTGAACAAGGCTGAGATGGTGACAGCAGTCAGTCGGTTCCTGCAGCTCCTGGAGAAGGGAGTCTATGGTAAGACAAAGCTGGTGAGATAAGGTAGCCAGTGGGGGGGGGGGCAGCAGCAGCTGATTCCAGGGGGGATCAGGGATTTGGCAATTCTCCAAACAGCTGTTGAATTAAAAGAGAAGAAATTGACCTTTCCTTTAGAAGAGCCCTCTGGCACAGTGTGTCGGGCTTGGCAGAAGCCCCCAGGTAAACACCATTCCGGTGTTTTGGCCAGGTTACAAGCAGGCAAAGTGGGTATCTCTCCGTCACGTGGCTCACCTCCAACTCCAACAGCATCATCTCATGCTAAGGTTTTTGGGACCCAGTGCTTCTGATGGCAAGTGGGAGGAAGTCTTTTGATTTTTCCTTAAATGAAAAATTAAGGGGATTAACTGTCAGTTGTCCCCCCTATATGCCTTTATGAAGACAAGCTCCTTTTGAGCTGTAACTGCTACAGCTGGCCACAATTTCCTTGTTTCTCTTTCCTGATGGTCTAATTTGAGCCTCTGACAGCCTTTTTGGAGAAGTGCATTCCCAGCTGCAGATGGTTTTGAGGTTGGGCTTTGAGCTTATTTCACGCTGTCCTCAGCAGGAAGCACTACTCAAAGAAAAAAACCAACCAGCAGATCTTGTGGGTCTTAAAGCAAGTGTTCAGGATTGGTGGTGAAAGTAGCTTCTTTGAGGTTTCTGAGGTTCTCCCAGCCTGATGGGTACCCTAAAAACACCTGGTAGATGGGTTTTTTTTGCTTCCAAATGTTTGTGTGAGGCTTATTTTCACAGCCCTCCCAGCTGCGTGGCACACCAGGGCACTCAGGCAGGGAGAGGCAACACAGGCCAATTCCAGTGGTGCTCACCGTGAGGTTTGGAGGTTGTGCAATGGACAGGGACATGGCCACGGGGGAAATGCTGCAAAGGCACCTCGTGTCGGGAAGCGCTGACTCACCGGGGGAGGCTGAGCAGGCGGGGACAGGCAGTACACGCTTGTCACCACTCCGGCCGAGCGTGTCATCTGACGACAGCCTATTTCTATGACTTCACTCACATCTTCCTTCTGTGGTGGCTCTCTGAAATTCCCATGCATCTCAGGTTTTACCTCCTCTCCCAGATCAGAGCCATCCCTGGGGGGCTGCTGTGCAATTCCCATGGCACTGCCCTTCCTACCCTCTATCCATAGTATCCATTCCCATGGCGCTCCCATTCCTGCCCTCCATCTGTAGTGCCTGAGGACCAAATGGCATTTTGTCCACAGCGCTTCCCTTGTTTTTATAAGCATTGGAGAGAAAAAATATTTGGAAACAGCAAGCCTTTCATGCTGTTGTGCCTTATTTAAACTTCTAGTGCTTTTCTGCATTTGTGGCCCCTGATCCTTCCTGGCAAAATTGATTTTGTGCACTGGGAAGGAGAACATTCACAGCTGAGTTACTGAACCTTGATAAGCCTCGAGTGTTTGCAAGGCATAACCTGCTCCCAGTGTTGGTTTTCTCTGCAGCTTTCTAAGCTGGGTGCTCTACTATTATTTGGAGGCAGTGAACCCCAGCGCAGGCTGGGCCCAGCAGTGTGTTTGAGCTGAGGACTCTTGCTGTAATTGGTGGCATCCAGACTTAATGGTGGGGCACTGGGTCAGTCTGGCTGCTGGTTGCCCCAGGGGCTCTCTATCTGAAGTGTGCTGCCTCCAGCTGGGATGCATCTTCCAGCATTTCTTCAGCTGTTTTCTACATAAAATTAAAAGAACCAGGGGAAGTGCAAATCATTGACATTACTTTTCTTGTTAACAAAAATACACCTGTAGAAGAAGCTAACAACTCTTAAACACTATGTGTCAGTTTTTCAAGGCACTAGCTCCAGGATAAACATCCAGAACTGACTGAGAGGTTTAGGATTCACATAACTCATACGCGTGGGAAGACAGTGGTGAGACAGCAGCTCCAGCAAGAAGCTAGGCAGCCTGTTAAAACTACAAAGACACCGGGGGTGCCTGTGACAGTTGGTCCTGTCCATCCACATGGGTGTCTCAGAGGCATCCTGGTGCTTCCACCTTGTTTTTCTTGCTCAAGGAACCTGGAGGTGCCATCTCCTGTGTAGCAACCACCTCAGCTGAAGTCGGGAGGGCTTTGCATAGATGTATGGAGCAAAGCGGGGAGCTGGGAGGAGAAGGCTGGCTGGTGATAGACTGTCACTGGGCTGAAGTGGGAGACTGGTGTAACACAGCATGCCCAAGAGGTGAGGCTGGCTGTCTTCTGAAGCCTAGCTCCGGCAGCAGAGATGCTGAGGCATTCATGCATCTTTCTGCAGATCAGAAGAGAGGATATAGCTGTGTGGACTGGTGTTTGAGCACAGTGCTTATTGTTGCTTCTAGAGTTTTATTTAGCTTCAGGATGCTGATAAGAGCTGAAGAAGGTGTGTCTGACCTCCCTAGACCTTTTATTGTGGGGCTCCCTGGATGGATGGCCCTCCTTTGTGTGTGCTTACTGACCTGTCTGTGATTTGCACCCCTACAGGGGAGCGGGAAGGGACTTGAAGTTGTCAACACAAGGTCAGGGCTGGTTGTGGCTTAACAGGTCTTGAGCACTTCCAGGCATGGAGCCCCCTACTTCTCCACCTGCCCATCCCAGGCCTGCACCACCCTCCAGAGAAATCTTTCCTCCTGTCAAACATGACCCTTCATGGGCTGGTGCTTGTTGCCTCATGTTGTATGGTCCACACCAACAAGGAGAGTTGGGCTTTGTTGTCTCTGTAACTGCCCCTCCAGGAACTGTAGGCTGTTTTTAGGCCTTCCTTAACCTCCATGTCTCCAGGCCATCCCAGCCAAGTTCCTTCCCTTTCTCCTCCCAGGTCCTGGGCCCCCACATCTATATAGATAGAGTCTGCTATAGACCTCCCAACCAAAGCAATGAGGTGGATGAAGCCTTCTATAAGCAACTGGGAGAAGTATCACAGTCATTTGCTATTGTTCTTGTGGGGGACTTTAACCTCCCCAATATCTGCTGGGAATACAACACAGCTGACAGGAACAATCCAGGAGGTTCCTGGAATGTGTGGAGGATAACTTCTTCATGCAGCTGATAAGTGAGCCGACCAGGGAAAGTGCCCTCCTAGACCTGCTCCTTGTGAACAGGGAAGAACTTGTGGGGGAAGTAAGGGTTGGAGGCCGTCTAGGGCACAGTGATCATGAGATGATTGAGTTCTCTATCCTTGGAGAAACAAGGAGAAGGGTTACCAAAACTGCCACCTTAGACTTCCGGAGGGCAAACTTTAATCTGTTCAGAAGACTGCTGGACAAAATCCCTTGGGAGGATGCCCTTAATGATACCGGAGTCCAGGAAGAACGGACGTACTTCAAGAAAGAAATCTTAAAGGCACAGGAGCAGGCTGTTCCCATGTGCTGAAAAACAAGTAGGTGGGGTAGGAGGCCAGCCTGGCTAAATAGGGATCTCTTGCTGGATCTCAAAAACAAAAAG
The DNA here is from genome assembly GCA_033628505.1 of Tringa tobata. NCBI lineage: Eukaryota > Metazoa > Chordata > Aves > Charadriiformes > Scolopacidae > Tringa > Tringa tobata. Next base: position 205,416 of record JAHREE010000493.1, read on the forward strand.
AGAGTCTACGACCTTTGGAAGAGGGGGCAAGTCTCTCATGAAGACTATAAAGATGTAGCAAAGCTATGCAGGGAGAAAATAAGGAGGGCCAAAGCTCAGCTAGAGCTCAACCTAGCTGCAGCTGTTCAGGATAATAAAAAATGTTTCTATAAATTCATTAACAACAAAAGGAGGATTAGGGAAAATCTCCCTCCTTTATTGGATGCGGAGGGAAACATAGTCACTAAGGATGAGGACGAGGCTGAGGTTCTCAACGCCTACTTCGCGTCAGTCTTTAGCAGTGGAACTAGCTGTTCCCTGGACACCCAGCCTCATGAGCTAGGAGACAGGAAGGGGAAGCAGAATGAGGGCATCGTGATTAAAGAGGAAGAGGTCAGGGACCTGCTATGCCGCTTGGATGCACACAAGTCTATGGGACCAGATGGGCTGCACCCAAGAGTGCTGAAAGAGTTGGCAGACGTGCTCGCCAAACCGCTCTCCATCATTTACAGCAAGTCATGGCTAACAGGGGAGGTACCGATGGACTGGAGGGTGGCAAATGTAACACCCATCTACAAGAGAGGCAAAAAGGAGGATCCAGGAAATTATAGACCTGTCAGTCTGACCTCGATACCAGGGAAGGTCATGGAGCAGGTCATCTTGAGTGCCATCAAAACCCACATAATGGGCAACCAGGGGATCAGACCTAGTCAGCATGGGTTTATGGAAGGCAGGTCCTGCCAGACGAACCTGATCTCCTTCTATGACAAGATAACGAGATTATTGGACGAGGGAAAGGCTGTTGATATTGTATACCTGGACTTTCGGAAAGCATTCGATACTGTCCCCCATACAAATCTCATGGAAAAACTGGCTTCACACGGCCTGGATGAGCATACAATCTGCTGGATCAAGCACTGGCTGACTGGAAGGTCCCAAAGAGTAGTGCTCAATGGATTTAAATCCAGCTGACGGCCAGTCACAAGTGGTGTCCCTCAGGGCTCAGTGTTAGGACCATTTCTGTTTAACGTCTTTATTGATGATCTTGACAAGGCCATAGGGTGTATCATCAGCAGATGTTGGCAGATGACACCAAGTTAAGCAGGAGTGTTGATTCCCAGGAGGACAGGGAAGCTCTACAGAGAGACCTAGATAGATTGGATCATTGGGCCAGCACCAATGGTATGAGGTTCAACAAGGGCAAGTGCCAGGTTCTGCACTTGGGCCACAAGAACCCCCTGCAGCGCTACAGGCTTGGGGAAGTGTGGCTGGAGCTGCCTGGAAGAAAGGGACCTGGGGGTTCTCATTGACAAGCGGCTGAATATGAGCCGGCAGTGTCCCCAGGTGGCCAAGAAAGCCAACGGCATCCTGGCTTGTATCAGAAATAGTGTGACCAGCAGAAGTAGGGAGGTGATTGTGCCCCTGTACTCAGCACTGGGGAAGCCACACCTGGAGTATTGTGTCCAGTTTTGGGCACCTCAATCCAAGAGAGATCTGGAGGTGCTGGAGCGAGTGCAGAGGAGGGCAACGAAACTGGTGAAGGGGCTGGAAAACAAATCATATGAGGAGAGGCTGAAGGAGCTGGGACTGTTTAGTATGAGGAAGAGGAGGCTGAGGGGAGACCTCATCACT
>JAHREE010000493.1:207072-217244 GCA_033628505.1 Tringa tobata
GCCGGTCACAAGTGGTGTCCCTCAGGGCTCAGTGTTAGGACCATTCCTGTTTAACGTCTTTATTGATGATCTTGACAAGGCCATAGGGTGTATCATCAGCAAGTTCGCAGATGACACCAAGTTAAGCAGGAGTGTTGATTCCCAGGAGGACAGGGAAGCTCTACAGAGAGACCTAGATAGATTGGATCATTGGGCCAGCACCAATGGGATGAGGTTCAACAAGGGCAAGTGCCAGGTTCTGCACTTGGGCCACAAGAACCCCCTGCAGCGCTACAGGCCTGGGGAAGTGTGGCTGGAGCTGCCTGGAAGAAAGGGACCTGGGGGTTCTAATTGACAAGCGGCTGAATATGAGCCGGCAGTGTGCCCAGGTGGCCAAGAAAGCCAACGGCATCCTGGCTTGTATCAGAAATAGTGTGACCAGCAGAAGTAGGGAGGTGATTGTGCCCCTGTACTCAGCACTGGGGAAGCCACACCTGGAGTATTGTGTCCAGTTTTGGGCACCTCAATCCAAGAGAGATCTGGAGGTGCTGGAGCGAGTGCAGAGGAGGGCAACCAAACTGGTGAAGGGGCTGGAAAACAAATCATATGAAGAGAGGCTGAAGGAGCTGGGACTGTTTAGTATGAGGAAGAGGAGGCTGAGGGGAGACCTCATCACTGTCTACAACTACTTGAAAGGACACTGTAGAGAGGTTGGTGCTGGTCTCTTCTCACAGGTAATTAATGACAGAAGGAGAGGGAATGGCTTCAAGCTCCAACAGGGGAGGTTTAGACTGAACATTAGGAAAGAATTCTTCACGGAAAGAGTGGTCGGGCATTGGAATAGGCTGCCCAGGGAGGGGGTTGAGTCCCCATCCCTGGATGTGTTGAAGAGACGATCAGATGTGGTGCTGAAGGATATGGTGTAGGGGAGGACTTTGTAGAGTAGGGTAGATGGTTGGACTGGATGATCCCAAGGGTCTCTTTCAACCTAGATGATTCTATGATTCTGTCTTGGCAGCCTCTGCTTTTTCTGCCTTCCCCACCTTCCTCTTGAACTGAGTTCCCTAAAACTGGACACAGGATCTAAGTGGGGTCTGCTCAGGGCCAAGGAGTGTGCTGACAGCTTCCCTGGCCATCCTGTATCTCCTAGTGTAGCTCTATCCCCAGTCAGTGGTGTCCACCATGACTCTAGGCTTGCTGCTCAGCCCAGCCAAAATGCTACCTGGGGTTATCTGCCCCCATGCAGGACTTTGTCCTTCTTATTATTGAACCTTCTCTGAAGACCAGAGCCAAAATTGGCATTGTTTTCAGGCACAGGGATGTTGTGTAGCTGTTGTATAGATGATCAAAGGCTTCTCTAATTCACAGTATGGAGGTGGTGGCTCACCTGGCTGCTTTTCCTCCAGATCTCCTCTTAGAGGAGCTACAGAGGGTTTTTGAAGGCCCCAGACATCCCCTGAATGGTCTAATTATTCAACCTTCAGGTGAATGAAGAATGCCCCTGGATGTTATTTTGAGCCTCCTAAAAAGTCCTGAGTCAAAACCAATGTCAGAATTGCAATGAAAGCAGAAAGTTGCAAGTGAAATGCTAGGAATATGCTGTCATGCCTTAATTAAGCTGCCTGCTGAAATTTCCTGTATTATAAGCAGTGCCTGGAGCTTCCCTTCTTCAATTTGGCAGTTGGAAGCTTGTCTCTGATCAGCAGTTTTAACTCATGGTATGTGGGAAGAGAGTTGCAAGGTTAGTTCTGAATAAAAAACCCCTCATCTTCTTTAGGCAAATTGCTGACTTTCCTGTTCAGGAAGAGAGATTAAGTCCAGGAGAGGTTTGCAAAGTTCCTCAGTGGATGTGAAACTCCTGTCATTTTTGATTTTAACATGAGTCTGTGGTTTATATAGTGCAGGCAGCACTTGGTGATGCATTCAGAGCGTGCAAAAAGACCTCAGAAGTTAGAAGATTTAATGATGAAATGATTCTTTGTGGGTTTTTCTAGAATATTTCATTTTTTTCCAAGTGTCAGTGATGCTGCCTGGTAACAGATGCCATCACCTTCCTTTCACATACAGGAGGGGGACACAAGATATCAGTGCTCAATGACTTGAGAGGCCAAACCTGAAGTTCCTGCAACTGATTTTTCCAGGTGGTTTCCTATTTTGTACTCTTCTATAGTCTCAGGGGAGGTTTTTGTGGCTTTGATTTGCAAGTTAGGAAAGATTAAAACTTCTGCAAATCCAAGTCCCCTGTCTCTGGCTGGTGATCCCCAAGAAGAGGAACCCAAACCCTGTGGGCAGCTGTGAAAACGGCCCTTTGAGTAACTTTCCATTGTCCCCTGCAAATAGAAACCAAAGGTGACTTGAGGCCTTTTTTACTATGAGATCATGTTTTCCATCCCCTGTATGATGAGATCATGTTTTCAGTCCTTCAGCTCCTACCCCATTCACTGCATCCCTTGCAGCATCAAAGATCAAAGCGAGTGTCCTACAGGCTGCAGCGGCAGGAACAGCAGAGGGAAAGCAGGGGTTACTCAGCGGAGCGTGGGCTTCGGCAGCAAATCTGACTGAAGAATTTCTCCTGGTTTTGCCTTTTAGCCACTTGTTCCCGTTTCTGTCCTCTCACTCTTCACTGTCCCTCAGTTGCAATAATGCAACTGTTTGTGCCACCTCACAGGGCTATTTTTAACCCATTTCAGTTCCCTGAGTTGGCTTGTGCCAGCGTCCCCTGAGCAGTTGCACCCGTGCTGGGAAGGGGTAGCCAGCCACCGTGCGGCTTCCTTTCAGGAAGCTACAGCCCACGTGGGGATCCCTGTGCAGAAGGAAAACCCTTCCTGGAGCATAGGGGTTGGAGAGAAGCACCAGCTTGGGCCATGCCGAGCTCCTCAGTGCTGGCTTTCCAGGCTGGATGTCTCCACGTTGCCATCTCTCATGAAGGCAGAAACCATTACTAAGTTTCACCTGCTTAAGAGTAAAACTTGAATTCTTGCTGAGTATTGGACTTCCCACTGACACCTGGATGAGTTGGACTCCTCTCCCACCGTACAGGGCTGGCGTCTGGTCTCAGGTTGTTGAAGCACATGGTCCACATGTTCTGGACATCTGGAAAACTCATCTCTCTCTCTACCTCGTTTCTCACCAGCTTATAAATACAGGCAGGGCTTTGAAGGCTGTAGAGTGTTTCCCATCACCTAATCCATTGCCAGTCTCTCCTCCAAAACTAGAAAGCTGAGGAGGTTCTCATTTAAAAGGTTGATAATGTATTTTTCTTCATGGTAAAATGTCTGTTGTCCTATTCTTCCAAAGACGTGACGATGAATTAAACTTCTAACAAAGGTGGTGCTCAGCCTGGCAGATGCCGAGCTTGGGTGTTGTAGCACAAACGGTTGTGGAAATATGTAACCCCAGTGACTTTGGGGTCTCCTGACAAATGGTGCTGGAAACCACAAGTACAGGAGAGCCTCTCGGGGCTGCTTCTAACTGCTGATGGGCATGAATTCAAAAAAAGTCAAAACCATGAGGTCAACATAGCTCCAGTTTCATAAGTTCTACTGGTCTAGGTCTGCACCAGTATCCCTTCAGGACAGGATGTGGGACGTGGCTGTGGGGAGCTGGTTACAGACCTGCAGGTTCTCATCGTGATTCACCCTTTCTTCTCCCTGTTCCCAGCTGTATTCTACTACGCCGGTCACGGGTACGAACATTTGGGGAGGAACTACATGGTCCCTGTTGATGCTCCACAACCCTACGCCCCTGAGAATTGCATCAGCGTCCAGAGGATCCTCCAAAAGATGCAGCAGCAGCAGACAGCTCTGAACCTCATCCTGCTGGACACCTGCAGGAAATGGTAGGGTGCTCTTCCCCCTTCTGTGCCTGGGATGGGCAGAGTGCGGCGTTTTGAGAGGTTGGGGGAAACAGCAGCTCTACACAACTACCTGGGGTGTTCCTGTGGGTTACTGGGGCCACGTCCCCCATTTTGCTGCTGAGCCCAGGCCTCTGTCAAAGTTTATCGGGCTGTGTTATAAAATCAGCAAGACTGCCAGGTCTTGCAGGATCTTCTGGGAAGCCCAGTTGGTCATGTATTAAGTGCAGAGAGCATCAGATGCTGCCTGAGGTCTGTTGGAGAGAAGAGGCTGGAGACCTTCCCTTTTTTTTTTCAGCCTGGCAAACCCAGGCAAGTCTCCTAAAGCCTGCAGAGGGCTGGCTCTGCCCTGGCGTAAATTCTTGGCTGAAACTCAGCATAGGGCTTGTCTTTCTGTGCTTCAACCCCCTGCCCTGCACCACCCGCCCCTGGCAGGCTCTATCAGCATCTTGCTGGCCTCAGACTTCCATGGTGCGTGTTTCCCTGGCTGCTTTTTTAATTAGCATCTTGGTGAGAAGAGTGTAACATGACGGGGAAATTATTTTAAGTCATGCTACTTCGTTTTTACTGGCCTTAAATGCTTCTGGAGTGGGACCCAGGCCGCTGCTTGGGTCAGGGATTGGCTTTTTCCCTCTGTCTGTGAAAAGCCCATCATCCTCCCTTGGCTTGCAAATCTCTGTCCTGCAGTTTATGGGCTGCAGAAAATTACTACTTGCCCATCTTCAGCAGAGGTAGGTAGACTATTACAGTAGAAGCCATCATTATTTCATTTATTTTGGTCTCCTGAGGCCAGAAAAGGTCAGAAAAGACCTGGAGGGCAAATGCAGGAAAGTCTCCCTCTTCCTTCTGTGGTACCTGCACTAAGAATCAGAAAGACAACAAGGATTTTGATACTGCTGCCCTGAAGCAGCTGCCAGCCCCTGGAAAGATGTTAAATCTTTGATGCGTGTTAGCTGCAGAGGTAGGAATGCTCACTTTGAATAGCGTATGAGCTGGCTGCGCTGGGACTTACCCTGCTCTGAGTTGCCACCGTCGCTGGAGCTTGCTGTCCCTTGATACCTGCCCTGAACGTCCTGTAGTGAAGCATCCATCCCCTGCCTCCCCCCGGCTCGCTGCAGACACCGAGAGCAGAGCGAGTTCCCCCAGTACATGCGGCAGCACCTTGATGTTCTCCCCAGCACGATACTGGGCAGGGGACAGCTTGCAGCCAAGATGCAGGATTCATTGCAGATGCACAGGTGGAGATGGGCTAGTGTGCCTCCGGGCTGCTGGTAGCCCGTCCGAGGGCAGTGTGGGGCTGTGGAGGCTGCACAGGGATTGCTGATGTGAATGGCAATGATCTGTAAAATAGCTTTTGAGCTGATGTCTCCTTTCTTGGCATCGCCAGCGGTTTCCGTGCTTAGTGGAGTCTTGACGGCACTTTGGGAAAAGGATGCGATGTGACATCTACTGTGACGTTGTTCAGCTCTTCTTCTCTCTCCCGCCCCAAGATCTCACACTTCTTCCCTCCTCTCCCACAGCGAGCACAGCACTTAGTGCAGTAGGTGTTATCCTCACCCCAGGCTTGCAGGGGGTTGCTGTGGAAGCTCTCCTGAGCTCCTTTTTCTTGAGAAGTCACTATTTCAGCTCAGCATAGAGTTTGGATTCCATAGCTGTGTATGTTTACACCAATCCTTAAAACGGAGCTCCTGGGGCCTCCTCTCCCAATGCCTGTTGGTTGGAGCGATGCTGTGGGTCTCTGCTGTGCACAGACCAGGAGGAGCTGTGCCTGCACGAAGAGGGATCTCACCCCAAGTATCTCTTCACCCATATGTCGGCATCCAAAATGCCAAGGCGATGAGAAACACGTCCTCCTTTGCCAAGTGGTAGCAGATGTTCAGCTTCAGCAGAGGAGGAACCGGGAACACGGAGCTTGTGTGTAGCCTCGTACATTTATGTGCTGATTTCAGGTGGATGCAGTTGCCTCTTCCTGGAATTCCTTGGGTTTCTACAATGTGTGGCTTAGGTTAGAAGGACACCATCTCCTGTCTGGGATGCAGATCAGCACTGGGTTGTGTGAGACGTGCTGTGTAAATGAGACTTTTGTGGGGCCTGAAGCAGGAGGGAGTGCTGCCACCTTTCTGCTGTCAGGTCTGTCCCTGTGTTTGGTCACCACCTGGAAGTGTTCCTGTAAGTTCCAGCCCCTGCTGAAATTTGCCTTCTGCTGGGGCAGAGCACCATGCCCAGCGTTTCCACTGCGTGTAGCTCCAGCCTTGCTGGAGCTGTGGATGCCTGCTGGGGCCATCACAAAAGGTTCACATCAACTCGTGTCTGCAGAGCCTCAGGTGGGTATCCCCAGCAGGGGGACAACAGGACCTCCGTTTATTTTAGGATCCCATGTCTCATTTCTCCTCAGAGCTGGAATCCCAGATTTCTGCATTCATTTAGGAGTAGCTGAGGGGCAGAGAAATCTCTCTGTTCAGCGTTCCTATTTAGAAGTTTATCTCCTTTTCTGTATTTTCTCTTCTGATCATCTTTAGAAAACTTAGACAAGCCAGATGAGTCCTGCCATTAAACATCTCCAGACTGCGCCACCAGCAGTAGGTGACGTGCTGTCTGCTTGCAATACACCCATCCATTCTGCTCTCCTTAGCACGCCAGCTTCAGCCCCAGGAAGCTCTACTGGAACCGAGTAGCACCACATAACGCTGCCTCTGTGCCTGGCTCTCGTCCCCTGCGACTGGGCACAGCTCCAAGTCACTGGTCTAAGCTGGAGGCAGCCGGTCTCCACGCAGTTCAGTCTGGCTGCAGCCAGATGGGCAAGGCTTGGCCATTCAGTGCAGCCATAATACCTTTTTCGGTGGAAACCAGGACTCTCATCCTGGATCTACCTGAGCTTGAACATAACAGAGTCTGTGCTCATTGAGCTGTATCTAGCCCAGGGTGCCAGGACCAGTTTTGGGCTTCAAGACCTGGGTGTGTGTCCTGATCTCATCTCTCAGTGAGGTCTGGAGATGTATCAGCCATAGTGTGCTGTGGTGTCCTGGGGCAGAAGGCGTGTGCGTGAGCTGGAAGGGAGCTGTGGGGCACCCCAGACCCCTGGGACAGGCAGCTGAGCTGTAGCCATGCGATGTGTGCACCTCTGAGTGAACCCTGTGTGCTCTGCACTGTGCTGCAGCCTGGATTTGTCACCAGCCAGCCTCAGGAGGCAGGAGATATGGTTGCATCCACAGCTACAGGTTTGTTTGCAAGGCAGGGAGCAGCTCACCAGTGCAGAGAGGTCACAGCTGGCCTTAGCTACTCATTTTCCTGTGGTTCGGGTTCTTTGTAGGACTCCCAGCTTTAGACTCTCTTGTTGGGTGGTTATATTTGATGGGAGGGTTGATCTTACTGCCATCCACAGGAGATGGACTCGGTGGAGCACACGGGCTCTGTCCCCTCCAGACACCACTGGCAGGTGTCATCAACACTGATCTGTGCCTTCATCTCCTCTTCCAGGTACAACCCAGAGTGTGCCCTCTCCCAGGTACAGCCACTGGAGCCCTGGGGCAATACCATTTATGGCTACGCCACGTAAGTGCATTTTGCTGTGTCCGCACCGTGACACAGGACCAAATGCTGACACAGCCTATCTCTTCCCATCCCCTCATGCCTGCTGCCTTTGGAGGCTCGAGAGAAAGCTTTGCTCATGTTTCTTCTGGCTCTCACCTTCCATCTCTAGCATTTCCCATTCAGACACTTCTTCCTCCTGACATTGCTAGTGGCAAACTCTGCATCAGTTACAAGTTACTTGTGAAGGTGGCATCAGCTCCTGGAATCTGTCCTTCCGTGCCTGTGCCTGATTCCCAAGGCACATGTGCCATGAGCGTCTCACCTGAAGCCTTCTGAGATGAGGCAGATGATAAGCATTGCTTACTGCTCCAGTGCCAGTTCCGCTGGCTTTTCAACTGCTGTCACCCACCTAGGCTGACAGAAGAGGCTGTGCTCTTCTCTCCTGTCCCCTCCACTGCTTTTTCCCATCCCGTGCCCTTCCCACCCTCTCCTGTGGCAAAACCAAGCGCTGTGCTCCACTGTGTGAGGAGCAAACTCAAACTCAGCCAGCAGAGTCTAGATGGAGTCAACAAGCCCTGACTCACCCCCAGGGCTTCGTGCCTGTTGCAGAAATGTGAGGATGAGTCCTTACTCTTGCAGGAGTGAAGATGCAGAAGCCTATGAGTTGCAGGATGGGGAATTCAGCTCTGGGATCTTCATGAAATATCTGAAGAAGCATATTCTGCAGGAGAAGAAGGTTACACACATGCTGGAGGATGTGTTAGAAGGTAAAGGAGTACTTTTAACCCAAGCTAGAAACCACTTACTTCAGTAGCAGGGGGGAGAAGAGTTATTGGCAGAAACCAAGTGGCCACCCCATCCCAGCAAGGGTGAAAAACAAATCGCAGGCCATGACCCATGTGAGCTTTTAATAACCTGGCAGCTGTAAGGAGATGTTCACGTAGGGTCTGAAATGATAAATAAGGAATAAATAAATAAGGGAATGATAAATAAGGAACCTGGAGTGACCCTTGTGCCTCCAAACTCTCTCCCCTAGACATTGGCCGGGATCCCTTGGTCACTGGGAAGCAGGTGATGGAGATCAAACACACTCTGAAGGAAGCTCGGTCCCTGACAGACCCGATCTGCCCCTTGGGAGCAGCTGCCAAGCACTGGGGACGCAGTCACGGTGAGCAAGGGAGGGCTACTGGGTAGGGGGGAGGAGAGGGCTGGGGGTCCCCGTGCCCCTCAGGGACGCTAGTCTGCAGAGGGCTGTTGGTGGTACCCCCTGAGGAGCCGAGGACCACCAGGTGCTGACCCCAGTGTGCTTTCCCTTCCAGAGCCGCTGAGCAAAATAGTGTCCTTCCCCTGCGGGGCACAGGTGGAGCTCTGCTTCCACCGACTCTTCTCCAACATGATGTACGTGTGTGCCAAGCTGCAGCCACCCCCAGCCCACGTCACTGATGCCCGTCTCTTGCTCTCCCGACCCACCGTGAGTCCTCCAGCAGAGATGCCGGTCCCTTTCCCTTCAATTCCCACTGGGCTTCTTCCCCTGGGGCAGAGAGGGAAGGGGTTACGGTGAGCCCAAGGGGTCCCGAGGGCTGGAAAGCACTGGAGCCACTTGGAAAAGGATCCCCTTCTCTTTGAGTGTTCCTTCCACGTCTCAGTGCCCCGTAGGCTGCCTGCCCTGCTCCTAATGCATCGCAAAATAGATTTTGTGCCAGTTGTGATGCCTTTAACCAGTTACTCCTCAGACCGATTTCTGGCCTGCCTGATTAAATCATTGCCTTTAATCTGACTGAGATGAAGAGCCTTTCTGTTTTCCATGTTTGGAAGCAGATTTGGCTTTTTTGAATGATGCTGTGCTAATATATCTTCATACAGTAATACATCCTCCTGTACCTGTTCCCGGCTGAGCCGTACCAGCTTCCTTGCACCCTTTCTCCCACCTTTCCTAACAGACCACGTGCCCAGCGTGGTCTTTTCTGGTGGTCTCCGTGCCACCTCTAAGGATTTAATTTGCTGATCCTTTTTCACTAACCATCTTCCTCATTTTCTGTAGTCCTTTTGCTGAAGCATAGTGTGCCTGTGGTGGATTTTTCAGCCCTTGCTGCTCGCAGAGGGGTGCTGCCCCTAAGTGTGTTGTGGGCACCGATGGAGAGCGGTGCATCCAGCAGGAGGTTTGGAGCCTAGTTGTGCCCATTACCGAGCCGGAGCGTCGCTTCCACTCGTGAGCTCCCCGACCACGCATGAAAATCGTGTGTGTGTCTGTGCATGTTTGTGTGCATCCACCCCACAACAGCAACTGTGGGGAAAGGGGGACCCAGACACTTGGTCCTGCATTGGAGCTGTCTCAAGAGGGATTAAGGAGACCCAAAAGGGACCCCAGTAGAGCCATGGCAGTAGGATCCCCATTCCTTGTCCTGCTCCACAGCACTGCTAACTCACACTGACCTCCAGTGGTGTCTGCTATTGTGGCAGCACATCCTTACATCAGATTGCAGTTCATCTGCCCCATATGCAGCGCTACAGGCCTGGGGAAGTGTGGCTGGAGCTGCCTGGAAGAAAGAGACCTGGGGGTTCTAATTGACAAGCGGCTGAATATGAGCCGGCAGTGTGCCCAGGTGGCCAAGAAAGCCAACGGCATTCTGGCTTGTATCAGAAATAGCGTGACCAGCAGAAGTAGGGAGGTGATTGTGCCCCTGTACTCAGCACTGGTGAGGCCACACCTGGAGTGTTGTGTCCAGTTTTGGGCACCTCAATCCAAGAGAGATCTGGAGGTGCTGGAGCGAGTGCAGAGGAGGGCAACGAAACTGGTGAAGGGGCTGGA
>JAHREE010000493.1:222225-237719 GCA_033628505.1 Tringa tobata
GAGGAAGAGGAGGCTGAGGGGAGACCTCATCACTGTCTACAACTACTTGAAAGGACACTGTAGAGAAGTTGGTGCTGGTCTCTTCTCCCAGGTAATTAATGACAGAAGGAGAGGGAATGGCTTCAAGCTCCAACAGGGTAGGTTTAGACTGAACATTAGGAAAGAATTCTTCACGGAAAGAGTGGTCGGGCATTGGAATAGGCTGCCCAGGGAGGGGGTTGAGTCCCCATCCCTGGATGTGTTGAAGAGACGATTAGATGTGGTGCTGAGGGATATGGTGTAGGGGAGGACTTTGTCGAGTAGGGTAGATGGTAGGACTCGATGATCCCAAGGGTCTCTTCCAACCTAGATGATTCTATGATTCTATGATATTAGACCTCCTCAGCGAGGCCACCTGCTCTCACTGTGGGACAGAGAGACGTGGGGGTGTCTGCAGGAGGGCACCCAGCTCCTTTCAGGATTGGGGTAAGCTGCCCACGTGTCACTATGCCAGCCCTCCTCGGGGATGCTGAGGGGAGCTGGGGGACCAGCTGAGCCAACCTTGAGTTGCTGAGATGTGGGAGCTGCAGGTTGAAGCCCAACAAAAGCTTGATGTGAGGTGCATGTTGTAAGCCCTAGGGAATGAACCCAGGGAGCCGTTTCGTTGAGGAAATGGTAGATTTCCCATCATTTGCTGTGTTCTGCCTATAAAAATGACAAGCAGAGAGCCTGGGCTTGCTGTAGGGCTCACCAGAGATAATTACAGTGGCATTTTCTAGCATTAATCCATTTCTTTAATTGTCCAGTGGTAGTGTTCTCTCCCATACTGTATCTTGCCTGGCTTGCGTTTTTGCTTGACAGCACTGTCTTCAGAGAGGGAGGACATACGTTGAAAGGAATGATACTGAGAGTTAACATGTTCCCATTTTTTGCTCTGTACTGTTTAAACACTTTTTTTTAAACTGTTATGTTGGATCTCCCTGTTTTCAAGTCACTTGATCTGGAGCTGTTTGATCTAATGGCCTCTCCAGTCACCCTTTTTCTCCAATTTATTTAGAATATTTGAAACTAGGCCAGCCAAAACTCTGGCCTTGCCAATTCCTGGGCATTATCTTCATTAAAAAATGCATTCCACCATGGGGAAATGTTTATAAATAATTATGAATGGGCTAAAAAACTAATTTAGAACATCGTTTGCTCCGTTTCCTGACTCTTATGTAGCCAGAAATGATAAAGGAGACTAATGGAAGGAAATACTTGCCTGCATGCACTGTAATTGGATTGTGGAAGTCATTGGCACAGGAGACTATTGAGGCTGGGAATTTAGCTGAGTGCAGATACTTGTGGATAACAAGCTGCTGTCAGCCAAGGAGCTTTGAATCTCCCATGTCAGGGCTTTAATTGATCCCTCGAGATTAGATTGCTCCTTGCCCAGGTGAATGTCTTGAAGGTCAGGCTGGAGAGCTGTGTTCCTGTGGGACACAGCCCTGCAGATACGAGAGGTCCAGGAGAGCTGATGGATTTTCAAGGCTCCTGATGAACAGGGAGTCAAGCAAAGGCAGCAGGAGGCCTTCATGGACGTGCTGGGGGCTCCTAACTGAGCTGACACATGAAAAGGAGATGTGCAAGAGGTGGAAGCTAGGGCAGGTGATGTAGGAGGACTATAGAGATGTGGTTCAAGCAGGTAGGCATGGGGTTAGGAAAGTCAAAGCCCATCTGGAACTGAATGTGGTGAGAACAAGAAGGGCTTCTACAAATGTACCAGCAGCAAAGGGAAGGCAAGAGAAAATATGGGCCCCACTGCTAAATGTGACAGGGTCCCTGGTGACACAGGGCATGGAAAAGGCTGAGGTACCTGATGCCTTCTTCACCTTGGTCTTTACTGGTCAGACTGGCCTTCAGGACTCCCAGGCCCCTGAGACCAGGGGGAAGATCTGGAGCAAGGAAAACTTACGTGTGGTGGAGGAGGACCAGGTCAAGGAGCATTTAAACAAAATGGACGTACACAAGTCCATGTGACCTGATGGGATGCATCCACAAGAGCTGACAGAGCTGGCAATGAGCCTCTGACGCCACTCTTCATCAGTTCATGGGGGTCTTCCTGAGGCCTGGAAGAAAGCCAGCGTCACTCCTGCCCTCCAGAAGGGCAGGAGTGAAGATCTGGGTAGCTACAGGCTGGTCAGCCTCACCTTCATCCCTGGTAAGGTGATGAAGCCAATAGTCCCTGAAGACGTTTCCAAACACGGCAAGGACAAGAAGATGGCTAGCAGCAGTCAGCAGAGATTACAAAGGGGAAGCCATGCCTGATAACCTGAGAGCCTTCTGCATCGAAACAATGAGCTCAGTGGATGAGGGGAGGGCAGTTGATATGGTTTATCTTGATTTAGCCAGGCTTTCAACACTCTCCTGTAACATCCTCACAGACAAGCTGCTGAGATAACAGACTAGATAAGTAGATGGTGAAGTGGACTGAAAACTGGCTCAACTGCCAGGCTCAAAAGGTTGTGATCAATGTCATGAAGGCCACTAAGGGGGAGCCCTAGACTTCAGTACTGGGGCCAGTAGTGGTTCACATCTTCATTAATGATGTGGGTGATGGAGCGGAGCATACCCTCAGCAAGTTTGCTGCTCACACAAAACTGGGACGAGCAGCTGATGCACCAGAGGGTTGTGCTGACATCCAGAGGGAAATGGACAGGCTGGAGAAATGGGCCAACGGGAATCTCATGAAGTTTGACAAGGGGAAGTGCAAAGTCCTGCCTCTGAAAAGGTCAACATGTACGGGCACAGCTGTGGGTCAACAGGCTGGAAATCAACTTGACAGAAAAGGCCCTGGAGGTCCTGGTAGACACCAAGCTGACCACTGCCTGTGCCTGCGCACTAAAAAAGGCAAATGGATCCTGGGCTGCATTAGGGATGTTGCCAGCAGGTCGAGGGAGGTGATCCATGCCCTTCACTCAGCACTGGTGAGGTGACACCTGGAGTACTGTGTCCAGTTCTGGGCTCCCCAGTACATGAGAGACATGGACATACTGGAGAGACCATGAAGATGATGACATGGCTGAAGCATCTCCCCTGTGAGAGAAGGCTGAGAGAGCTGGGTTTGTTCAGTCTGGAGAAGAGAAGGCTCAAGAGGATCTCACCAGTCTATATGAACACCTGCAGGAAGTGTGCAAAGAGGATGAAGCCAGGCTCTTCTCTCTGCCCAGTGGCAGGACCAGATGCCATGGGCACAAATGGAAACACGGGAAATTCGACTAAAGAGACAACTTTTTTACTCTGAGGGTGATTGAACATGTTGTTTCTTTTGGAAAGCCAGGGCTGTGGGAATGTTTTCTATTTTCACTAATGACCTCAGCGATGCACCAAAGCACGCGCTTATTAAATGCAACACAGATGCCGTAACACTAGGCGTCTCTTCAAGGTGCTAAAAGGCAGGGTTAGATTTTTGGAAAGATTTGCATAAACTGGAGATGCGATCTGAGGGCAAGGCTGTTACTCAGCAGATGCAGGTTCCTGCACGTGGGCAGGAACAAGCAGTTGTGTAAGCACGGGATGGGAAACGACTAGGGTACCAGTTCTGGTCGAAGTCCACAGCAGCTGGGGCAACAAAAGCCGGGCAGAAAACTCTGCCAAGGTTGTAAACAAGAGCTCTGAGATTTGTGGGGGATCCTCTCTGGCTCTCCTCGCTGCTGCTGAGGCTGGAGCACTGGGTCTGGTTTTGGGTCCGTAGAAACAAATGTGCCAACTGAAGTGCATCCAAAGTAATTAAAGGAAGGAGCAAG
This sequence comes from Tringa tobata, assembly GCA_033628505.1. Classification (NCBI taxonomy): domain Eukaryota; kingdom Metazoa; phylum Chordata; class Aves; order Charadriiformes; family Scolopacidae; genus Tringa; species Tringa tobata. Next base: position 225,990 of record JAHREE010000493.1, read on the forward strand.
AGAATTGTGGTTTAGGCAAGAAAAGCAAAAATTGACGGTTAGGGGACCTTCAAATATATAAATATTTGTTTCCAACATGGAAGTAAATCACGGTTTGAATCACAGTAAGGAAGATCCAGAGCGGACATTTTCACAGTAAAAAGAGTGAATGTCTGGGATGGACTTTTCCTAAGGGTGTTACAGAACTGGCACCCATGTAGATCCCTTAGAGTATCTGGACATGCTTCTGTGAGGTGTGACGTGTCACCAAATTGGTGGTGTTTGGGACACGTGATGCCTTTGATCCCTCCTGGTCCGTATCCCAGGGGTGAGGGTCCTGGCCTTAGGAACAGGACACAGGCTCAGCCTCGTGTGCAGAAGCAGGTTGGCAGCACATGGCTGGCTGTCAAATCCAAAATCATTGAATAATGCAGTCAGTTAATTAATCTCTCAAGCTGCTGGGAGATCCTCCCTGCATGGAGGCTGAAGGCGCTTTGGGCATTTCCCCACCGCGTTGAACGTTTGCTCCTTTGCTTCGGTCATAGAGTTATAGAGTCATAGAGTCGTCCAGGCCGGAAGGGACCTCCAAAGGTCATCTAGTCCCACCTCCCCACAGTCAGCAGGGACACCCCCAACTAGACCAGGTTGCCCAGGGGCTCGTTGAGCCTCGCCTTGAATATCTCCAGGGAAGGGGCCTCAACCACCTCCCTGGGCAACCTGTTCCAGTGCTCCACCACCCTCACGGTGAAGAACCCTCTCCTAATCTCCAGTCTAAATCTGTTCCCCTTCAGCTTAAAGCCATTGCCCCTCGTCCTGTCACTGCAGGCCTTTGTAAACAGGTTCTCCCCAGCCTTCCTGTAGGCTCCCTTCAGGTACTGGAAGGCCGCTATTAGGTCTCCCCGGAGCCTCCTCTTCTCCAGGCTGAACAACCCCAGCTCCCTCAGCCTGTCCTCGTAGCAGAGGTGCTCCATCCCCCTGATCATCCTCGTGGCCCTCCTCTGGACCCTCTCCATCAGGTCCATGTCCTTCTTATATTGAGGGCTCCACACCTGCACACAATACTCCAGGTGAGGTCTCACCAGAGCAGAGTAAAGTGGAAGAATCACCTCTCTGGACCTGCTGGCAACGCATCTTTTGATGCAGCCCAGGATGCGATTGGCCTTCTGGGCTGCAAGTGCCCACTGCCTGCTCATGTCCAGCTTCTCGTCCACCAGCACCCCCAAGTCATGTCAGGTGAAACGTGTAGATAAAGCGTCGAGATTAATGGTGAATTATCCTTTGGTGTTGTAGAGTGTTGCCCTCAGGTGGCTGGGTCAGGTTTAGGAGGTCTCTGGTCCCGGTGCCAACCACAGTCCTTGTCCCTGTCACCAGCTCTCCTGCTTCTTCCTGGTGACCCTGCAGCCGAGGCCGGGGCTACCACTGCGTTTCCACGCGCTGACAGTGAGTTCTAAGTGAGACAGTGAGTTCTAAGTGAGACAGTGAGTTCTAAGTGAGACAGTGAGTTATAAGTGAGACAGTAAGCACTTGCAAAGGTGGAGCCTGACTGTGTCCTGGGCCTCTGGCCGTGGCAGCATGCTGTCCTGCCACCGACCGGCTGCGTTGCAGGGGTGGGTGAAGCTGCGTCCACCTTCATTGCCCTGCCCGACACATGGAACCCAAACTCCCCGTGGAGGTGTCACTGTCCAGTGCCAGTAAATTTTCCCTTCAGTCTGTGTTTCCATCTCCCAGCAGGAGGACAGACAGCTCATCCAAGATGACTCTGCTTCTCTTCGCCACATCCTTCCCCACTTGCAGCCATAATCCTTGGGCTCCATAAGCTCCCTGTGGCCAGCCTGGAGGGCAGGAAGGAAGGAGTGCCCATCCTGCAATGGACCAGCATTTCATGCTCTGCTCACCCACGGCCGAGTGGTCCCAACAGCCTCTGCTCACTCAGTGCTTAATTTCTCTCTTCATCACTGCTCCTTCCATCCGTTGCCTCCCGGACGATGCTGCTTTTCCCTCACTTCTCTGTGACCTGACCTCACCTCTTGCTGCAGCATCTCTCTGGCTTGCCCTCTGCCACCATCCTGACTTTGCAGCAAGCAGCCGTTCTTCTTACCGCTTCCCTTCTCGCCTGACAACGTGTATCCCACCCATCCTGCTACGTCATTTCACAGTATCCCTCCATCCCCATAGATTTTGAGTGGATTTCCTTGCCTTTTCTTACATTTTCTGAAGTAGTAGGTGATATCTCCAAACTTAAACCCCTGGAAATGGGATGCTATCCCATTGCGTATCTCCATTATAGGCTGCCCAGAGAGGTGGTGGAGTCTCCTTCTCTGGAGACATTCAAAACCCACCTGGACAAGTTCCTGTGCAACCTGCTCTGGGTGGACCTGCTTTGGCAGTGGTTGGACTGGATGATCTCCAGAGGTCCCTTCCAACCCCGTGTGATTCTGTGCATTTCTTTGCAGGGTCATAGCCTGGACAGATCTTTTGGCTGGACAGTACGTGTGGGCTTCCTTGTGTCTAGTCTTATACTAACTTTAGTACAAAAACCAGTCCATTGCTTGGTTTGATTCTCCCAGAAGGAGTACAAGACCCACTTAAGGCTCAGAGTCCTTCATTAGATGTACAACTGCAGGCAACGTTTGACCAAGAAACTGGCTCCAATTGACATTCCCTTTCTGCCTCCGTACTTTCCCTTACACACTGACAACCACAGCCATTGCCTTCTGCCTCCCATAGTTTCTGGGCCAGCCTGTGCCCAGAGGCCACAAACAGCCGCTCGGCGTTTAGAATCGTTTGTGCAGCTGCTTTCCCTTCACCCAAGTCTGCTATGATTTCTTTGAGAAGCACAAAGCGAACCAAAGCTTTAAACATTCATTAATCTCTGATAAAAATAGCAACACCTAAATGTTCAATAATTTTATTTTCAGATAGATGCCTTTTTTTCCCTTCTGCTGATGCAGATGTATTGAAGGTTGGTCCTGGCTGTGTTGGTCCACAGCCTGATGTGCTCTTCTTCTGCTACAGAGTTCGTCTGGGATGAGTTCTTGGCTCATTGGCTGATGTTGGGCAGTTCTTGACAAAACAAGGCAAGTGTGCCCAAAAGGAGTGAGAAAACAAGGCAGTGAGAATCATGGAAATTCCATTTCTGCCTGGTTTATTTAGTTACTGGAAAATCACTGGCCCAGCACGCAGTGGAGATGTGTGCTAGATGGGCCTATATATCCGAACCTGGCCCTCTTCTGTCAGCAACAGGTTCCTTAAGGTTTGTTCTCAGTTGGCGTTTTTGTGACCAAAGCAAGGAAAGGGTAGATCAGCCACTCTCCAGCCTCATCCAAAATGAGAAATAAGTGTAAGCAGGTCTTTCTGTGCCTGAAGAATTGGTCAGGCAAGTAAACCTGCAAGTTAGAAATAAGAAGGCAGCAGAAGCAGGTCAGTTCGTGTCTCAGGCCAGGTGGGGACACAGCTATGGAGGCAGATGACACCAGAGCGTGTGTTCCTGCCGAGAGGATCTTCCTGGCACCTTTGGGTAGCTGCGTGTCACAGTGAGTGTTTCAGACACCACGTGCTGTCCTCACGTATCTGAGGAGCAGGATGGAGGCAGGGCAGAACATGGGATGGTTCTTGGTCCATGCAACCCTTCACTGGGCACTGGGCCAATCCTGCCGGCTCTGGGCAAGAGCTGTCTCCTCTTGGACTCAACAAAGCTTCTGGTATGGAAGAGAACAACTGGGACCCACTGATGAGTACCCATGACCATTTCCATCCTCTGTAGTGAACAGGCATGTTTTCTTCCTTGCCTATCCAGTGTGCACCAGAGGGACAGAAATGCCTCCACCGACTCCTTGGTCATCTCCCACTGTAGTCATAGTAGTGAGCACAGAAACAACAAACTGTAATCCCGGCCGTATGAGCCAGCCATTGACTTCTGGAATTTACCTGGTAAAAAACTGATATGCAGGTGGTTGGTGACGTGCTGATAGCGGGATGAGCCTGGGTGACCGAGATGGTTTGTGAGCTGTGCTGTAAGCTGGGTAGGTTACAGAAAAGCGTGTGGCAGGGATGCTGTCAGCATAAAGTGAGGGTAATGAACATCCCTTACGGAGCGGGAAGTGTTGTGTGGATAAAACCACTGGATTCTGTGTGGTTTTAGTGAAGTTCCACCTCAACAGGGTGGAAAATGCCACCTCCACGCAAAGCAGCAGCTCGTCATTTGGTTTCTCAGGGTTACGCTGCCCACTGTGCAGGTCTGGCTGCTGATGGGGCCAAAGGAGCATCCCAGCAAGGTCTCCTCTCCTGGAGCAAGCTTAGGGGAAGCCCTAGGTGCATTCATGTAAGGTCTGCAGTGCCATGCTGTGGCAGCACGCCTGGGGCAAGGGCTAAAACGTCATGTCACTGAAAGAGTTGTTTCTGGGGAAAATAAGTGGAGGAACCGTTTCACTTACCGGCTCACTTGTCTCTTTCCAGGCTTTTGGAACCAATCCTTCTCCCTCACACAAGAATGAATTTGAATTTACTCTTTAGAAACTGTTAGGTTCTCTTTATTTTCCACTTGATAGATAATTTCCATAATAACTACTACAGAACCAGCCAGATCATTTCCTACTTCCCGCTGCAGGGCAGAGCTGGTGGTGCTGGCTGCCAGCCCCGCTCGCCTGTCACCTCCCACTGTAGGTGCTGTTTGCTGTTGCTTATGGCTGTCAGACTGACGAGCTGAAATTTTCTGTGCTGGGAGCCGATCTCCTGCCGTTCTCTGGCCTTTCCGACCATAGGAGCATTTGAAACTTTGCAGACTTGAGCTTTTCCTTTCTTTCATCCCAGGACAGCAGCGTCTGAAGAGCCTCATACACAGGCAATTTAATTTAATTAGATGGCCCTTTGTGGAAAGGATGCCTGCAGTGTAGTAGAACATATAGAGGGACATACAGGGAAACTGCAAGGCTCAAGAATGCTGTTCCAGTCCTCTTCCTAATTTTTGGAAGTAGCTTCCCCTATAGGCAGGAAAGATCCTGAAGGCATTAGCTGGCCATTCCTTCCCAGGGAAGGTGGGAGCTTCCCAAAGTGCAAGCGATCATGTTCTTTAGCAGTTGTGGTACTGTTCTTGTTGACAAGGATTGAATAGGATGAATTTTTGAACTGATCTCATAGAGGAACTGCTTTTTTTCTAAAATGCGTCATTAGCTGAGGACTGCTCGTGAAACAGCAGGTTGTGGCAGCCTTCTTCCTAGAGGCATAACAGGACCATGCACAAGAGAGTGGTTGAAGATACCAGACTCAGGATGAGTAGGGTCTTGAGTCGTTGAATCCAGGTGGTGCTGTCAAAGGTAGTGTGTCACAGATGACCTTTATCCATTGTGCTTTGGAGACACTCACGGCTGTGCTCTCCTCTCTTCCAAGGCTGGCAATCATCCTGCTTCAAACAGGAGGTTGGACTAGCTCCTTCCAACCAACGCTTCCGTGATTCTGCTACCAGAATATACACCCAAAAGAGTATACGTGTTCTGAGTGATGCTGAATGGCGAGCAAACTGGGAGTTACAAAACTGTGTTTTCAGTGAAACATCCCTGCTCCCTGTCCAAAAACCATACGAGGGCATTGCTTCAGTTCGGCTGGTTCCGAAACTTTTAAAACCAAAAATTTCTGGCAGGTCTAGAAAATAAGGGAAAGGTGGTAATATAGTTCATTTGAAAATATAAGATGGTTCAAATTCAGTTCTTCCAGGCTTCCCAAACAAGCAGATAGTTCAGTAATGAAACCAGGAGAATGGTTTTAAATAAAAGGGGTGAGTGAAGTCATCCACTGAGATGACTTCCACAATAAACCTGAGATTACTCAAATTAAAGAAGAGACAAACGCTATTGATCTGCATTCGGGCAAGCTGCCCTGCCACAGGGAGCTGGGATGCCCCTTTGGAAAGCAAAGACAGCAGTGGGTTTGCTGTCGTGGTGAAGCCTGTGGGCTTCATTAGCGGTGAGAAATTACTGACAGTACAGCCTCTTCATATGGCACCAGAGTTTCCTCCTCTATCAAAAATTATTTCAATGAGTGTTTTGCCACTGTTACTAATCACTTGGAATTAGGTCCATGACATCATGTGGCAGTGAAGGGAAAAGCATATCACCAAACAAATGAGACTCCTTGAAGTGCTTGAAGTTTCCTCTTATCTTCACAGTTTGGATAACCTTTTGCATAGTAATCAACAATTTCAAATATATTGGTCATATCACCTCCTCAAAGAGATGGAAGACACTCTTTGAAATTACAGACCAGACTTCATACACTCAAGAAGCGCTGATGTGGTATCACACAGTAACGAAGAGCTAATATCTCTTTGATAAAGCTGTCTGCACTGAGTTGGATTTTCTTGCCATGGTGTCAGGAATAGTTGATGAGACAGACATGTTATTAAGTGGTAAAAATAAACAGATAGAAGAGACAAGCAAGAGATTTCAGCTATGACTTTCCAGAATGTTTCAGCAAAGAATAACCTCCTAATTTCCATTCCCTACCAGAGATGAACAATATGAGATACTTACCCAAGTGTTGCATAGTCACAGATCTTGTGCACCAGTGGGACACCCACTGTGACATGGGACCACGAGTCCCTTGAGCCAACAGCTTGTTCCTGCCTGACCACAGGGCCCATGAGATGGGGCAGTTCGTGGCAGTTCAGTGGAGGTGTGCTGGGAACCTGATGAAATTAAAGAAGAGCAAGTGTAGGGTCCTGCACCTCAGGAGGAATAACCCCATGCCCCAGTACAGGTTGGGGTGATCTGCTGGAGAGCAGCTCCACAGAGAGGGACCTGGGAGTGTCCTGGTGGACACAAGTTACCCATGGACCAGCAATGTGACCTTGTGGCCAAGAAGGCCAATGGTGTCCTGAGGTGCATTAAAAAGAGCGTGGCCGTAGGCGGAGGGAGGTCACCCTCCCCCTCTGCTCTGCCCTGGGGAGGCCACATCTGGAGCACTGGGTCCAGTTCTGGGCTCCCCAGTTCAAGAAGGACAGGGAACTGCTGAAGAGAGTCCAGCGGGGGCTGCGAGGATGATGAGGGGCTGGAGCATCCCCCTGATGGAGAAAGGCTGAGGGACCTGGGGCTGTTCAGCTGGAGAAGAGCAGACTGAGAGGGGATCTCAGCGATGCTGGGCAATAGCTAAAGGGTGGGTGGGAAGAGGATGGAGCCAGACTCTTCTCAGTGGTGCCCGGGGACAGGACAAGGGGCAACGGGCACCAACTGGAACAGGGGAAATCCCACCTCAACATGAGGAAAAAATGCTTTCCTGTGAGGGTGGCCGAGCCCTGGCAGAGGCTGCCCAGAGAGGGTGTGGAGTCTCCTCTGGAGACATTCCAAACCCGCCTGGACGCGTTCCTGTCCAACCTGCTCCGGGTGACCCTGCTCTGGCAGGGGGTTGGACAAGATGATCTCTGGGAGTCCCTTCCAACTCCACCATTCTGCGATTCTGTGATTATGTGCTCCTGACCTGCTGCTACTCTGGATGCAGACCCATCACCGAGGCAATGCATGTCCATGTGTGTGCTGACTGCCTTGGTTCCTGCTGGGCATCACACCCTGATTTTGAAGCCTCTTCCTCTTTTCTCCCTCCCCAACCCACAGTGGTCTCTTCTCCCCAGCTTTCTTTTTGCCTCCCCAGCTCACGCTGCGGAGGATGCAGCGGTGTGACCAGGGCTGTGCCAGCGCCCTGCCCGACCCGGAGGGACAGAAGATGAGAGTCAGGCTGAGAGTGTTCCACCCCCTCGGATCCCAATGGCTGGAGCATCAGCCCCCACAGTGACCGTGTTAAGTGACAACGCTGTGAGGGTGGAGGAGCCACCCTTTGCATCTGGGGTCCTCACCGCAGCGGGGCATGGCAGAAGGTCTTTCCTGTGGTCGATAGGAAAGGTCTATCGCTCCCTGACCTGGCTCCTGCCCAGCCCGCGGGATGATACGTTACTGGAAAAATAGGGGGCAGCTTCTGCTATGTCACCGCAGCCATCTCCCGCCTGCCTGCCTTATTCTTTTGTGTTGTTTAATATCAATTATAAAATATTAAATCAGATAAATACCTTTGGCCTTTCCGGATGATAAGAAAATACATTGTTCTGCCTCCTAAAATGCCGTTGTTTTCACTGGAAATGCTAATGGGATTATGTAAAGGTTATTTCAGCCTCCTCTCAAGCCTGGAGATGTGGCAAAACAATCGTGATGCCCTTTGTTTATGCCTTTTCGATGACTGCTTTTATCTCCAGGTACCTGAGGCCTCTGCCATCTTCTCAGGTGCTCACTTGTGGGGTCCTTGGGGCGCTTTTGAGGGGAAACTCCCCGGGGAATATAAATGTATCTGTGCTGTCACATTAGAGGTCTGGAGGAGAGCTGGTGTGGTGGAGAGCTCTGGGAGTCTGGCAAGGACTTGATGTCTGTGTCTTGATGCGCGAGGGCCTGTGGTCTTGCAGCTCGCAGTACGAGCATCGTGGCGGGTGCAGACCCGGGTCCAGCCACCCCTGGGGTGCCCCTGCGCAGCCGTGTCTGCACCAGAGCACCCCTGGGGCTCCGTCTTCTCGTTTCCTTCCTTCGAGGCATCTGTCTGAGCCCGAGCCAGGATGCACGCGTGAGCGGGCTCGGTTCTCGTGATGAGCAAGTCGCCTGGTGCGGTCCCTGTCTGCAGCCTCCGGTCTAGACTGGCCTCACGGCACTCTGCAGAAGCGACAGCCTGAGTAAGAAGCAGAGTTCACCGACAGTTAAAGCAAAAACCGTGGTGGCCCCTTACTCTGTTCTCTGGGAAGGTGCTTCCAAAAGCATGTTTTCTTCTAATTTTTAGTTATTGGGTTTTTTTGCCCAGGCCCGTGATTTTTACTAAGTCGTTCCCTTACATCCCAAAACAGCCCTGATGTTGTGCAGGTGGCTTGTGAAGGGCCTGGAGAATAAACCTTGAGCGATTGAAGGAGCTGGGACCGTTTAGTTTGAGGAAGAGGAGGCTGAGGGGAGACCTCATCACTCTCTACAACTACTTGAAAGGACACTGTAGAGAGGTTGGTGCTGGTCTCTTCTCACAGGTAATTAGCAACAGAACAAGAGGGAATGGTTTCAAGCTGCAACACGGTAGGTTTAGACTTGACATTAGGAAAAACGTGTTCACAGAAAGAGTGGTCAGACACTGGAAGAGGCTGCCCAGGGAGGTGGTTGAGTCACCATCCCTGAATGTGTTTAAGAGTCGTTTATATGTGGTATTGGGGTATATGGTGTAGGGGAGAACTTTGAAGAGTAGGGTTGATGGCTGGACTCAATGATCCCAAGGGTCTTTTCCAACCTGAATGGTTCTACGATTCTGTGATGTCCTGATAACCTCATTGCTTTCCAGAGAAAAGCAGAGCACCAAGATAGACTGTCATAATTTCTAACGCCAGAAACATCAGGAACGGATTGATTCCCACTGGAGACCCCCCATGTCCCTGCCTCCATGTGGACTAATAAATAGAATCATAGAATCACAGAATGGGTTAGGTTGGAAGGGACCTTAAAGACCACCCAGTGCCACCCCCTGCCCTGGGCAGGGACACCTCCCACCAGAACAGGTTGTTCCAAGCCCCCTCCAACCTGCCCTTGAACCCCTCCAGGGATGGGGCAGCCACAGCTTCTCTGGGCAACCTGGGCCAGGCTCTCACCACCCTCGTGGCAAAAAATATCTTATGTCCAATCTAAATCTACGGTCTTTCTGTTTAGAATGATTGCCCCTTGTCTTGTCACTACAGGCCCTGATAAAAAAGTCTTTCTCCATCTTTCTTATAAGCCCCATTTATATATTGAAAAGACACATTACAGGTTGCCTGAGAGAGCTCTGAGCAAATCGCTCTAGGTCTGTGAAAAGCCTTGCTTTGAGCAGGAGGTTGGCCTGGCGATATCCAGAGGGTCCTTCCACCACAGGAGTCTATAAAAATGGCTGTGAAATTCTGTTTATCTGCAGTCTTCTGCCTTTTCACACTCTACTGAAGTTTGGTCTTGATGAGAAAAAGATAAAAACAGAAATGTGGCCAACACAAGCACAACAACGTGCTCCCTGCCTACACCAGTTGAAGCTTCACACTGTCCTGGGTCACTTGTCCCATTGGTGGCAGAGGATGGGTGTGTGTGCAGATACTCTGGGGGCTGCCTGGACAGGGAGGATGGGGATTCATGCTTTTCCTAAAAAATTCTTTGATGAACCTGAGGGAGGGAAATGGTATCTTGGGAACAAACCGAAGCATAGCTTGATTGTGTTAATAGATCAATTTGAGAGGAAGAAGGGGTGGTTCCTGGAGAGCAGAGGGGCAGATTAGCTGGGACAGCTGGGATTTCATCTTTCACAGCCAGCAGAGAGAGAAAAAGAGAAGAGGGTTGTCACTGCCTGCTGAATGCAAAAGCATTTATTGAAGAGCACAGGCAGAGAGAGGTGGTGCAGGGATGCACCACGGGTTTGCTGGAGATATGGATTGTAAGTGCTGTTGCTAAAAGTTGTAATTCTCTCACTTGAATTAATTTTGTAGGTCTCCCTGGAGGATCACGCCTGAGAGGTCAGAGGCATCTGTTTCAGGAGGACAGGACTCTCGTTGCTGGTGGGGGGTTTCCTCATGCATGTTGGTTATGCAAATTCTTATAGTAGATCTGGTTTTCTCACCTAGTTTCGGTGCAACCGTTTGGGACTTAGGGCAAAAAGGAGGGTTTACCAGCTTTGGATGAGGGGACAGGCAACTCAGGAGGAGTACAGAGATCTTGTTAGGTTATACAGAGACAAAATTAGGAAGGCAAAAGCCCAGCTGGAGCTCAACTTGGCCACTGACATAAGGGACAACAAAAAAACTTTTTATAAATACATCAACAACAAGAAGAGAGCCAGGGAGAATCTCCATCCCTTACTGCATGCGGAGGGGGAACATTGCAACTAAGGGCGAGGAGAAGGCTGAGATATTTAATGCCTTCTTTGGCTCTGTCTTTCATAGTCAGACCAGATACCCTCAGGGTGTTCAGCCTCCTGGGCTGGAAGATAAGGATGGAGAGCAGAACAACAACCCCCCAGTAATCCAGAAGGAAGTAGTTAATGATCTGCTTCTGCACCTGCACACATCTATGGGGCCAGATGGGAGTCACCCAAGGGTGCTCAGGGAGCTGGTGGGAGAGCTCACCAAGCCTCTCTCCATCATCTATCAACAATCCTGGTCAACAGGGGAGGTACCAGATGACTGTAGGGTGGCTAACGTGATGCCCTTATACAAGAAGACCAGAAGGAGGATCCGAGGAACTACAGGCCTGTCAGCCTGACCTTGATACAAGCAAAGACCATGGAGAGGATCATCACGGCAAGTGCAGGACAGCCAAGGGATCAGGGCCAGCCAGCATGGGTTTATGAAAGGGAGGTCTTGCCTAACCAACCTGATCTCTTTCTATGACCATGTGACCCACCTTCTTGATGCAGGGAAGGCTGTGGATGTTCTCTGCCTGGACTTTGGTAAGGCCTTTGACACCATCTCCCACATCATTCTTGGGGAGAAACTGGCAAATCATGGCATAGACAAGTGTACTCTTCACTGGATAAAAAACTGGCTGGATGGCCGTGCCCAGAGAGCTGTGATTAATGGGGTGAAATCTTGTTGGTTGCCGGTCACCAGTGGTGTCCCTCAGGGCTCGGTTTTGGGGCCAGTCTTGTTCAATATCTTTATGGATGATCTGGATGAGGGGATTGAGTGCACCCTCAGTAAGTTTGCAGATGACACCAAACTAGGTGGGAGTGCTGATC